>CM050525.1:58736646-59086646 GCA_027563665.1 Antrozous pallidus | reverse complement strand
CGGCCTGGGCTCGCCCATCGCCCCTTCACAGCTCCCCCAGCTCCCAACGTGTGAAATCGGGAGGAGAAAAGTCATTCCGAGAAGCCCCGACTCCCAGACACAGGCTGTTGACCTCGTGGCTTCAGATCCCTCGTGGGGACCGGGCAGCCACCGAGGGAGCGAGACCCCCCGTCCATCTCCTCGCCGACCCCGGGCGCCCAGGGAGCCCTGGCCGCGGCCGCAGGGGAAGGTCGGTGCGTCGGAGCCGACTCCCGGCTCCCGGCTGCCCCCCGGTGCAGGCTTCAGAGATGGAAATGGTTCTGAAAACCAAGGCCAAAGGCCACAGGCATAGACTTGCCACCGATTGTTGACACGAGCGTGCCGTGGACCTGGCCAATCGGAACGTAATTTCATAAACACTGTTATTAAACGGGAGGGCAATTACGCTAAGTACCGGGAGGGTGTCAGGGTCGGACGCCAGTTCGGTGGGTATCGCGTTGGGTCGGACACGCGGCGAACCCGTGACACCCGGGGAAATGTATTCAGAGGTCGCACGCGGGCCGCCGGGCCGCCCCCCAGCCCGCCGGCCCTCCCTCCGCGGCGCCCCCCGGTGGAGAGAGAGCCGTCCTTCTGGCTCATTCCGTGGACCGAGTGCCGGAAATGCTCTCGGGCTCTTTGTACCTAAAGTGCAGGAGGGACGGGGGGTGGGGGGGTGAGGGTGCAGACGTGGCGAGGGGACCTGTCCCAGCAAAGGCCCTTTCCGCTTCTGTCTTTGTCCCGGGAGGGGGCAGGGTTCGGAGGTGCTAAGGAGACACGGGAGGGTCCCGGCTGCAGCTGGACGGGGCCTGTTTGCAAACTGGGGGGGATGGGGTGGGGGGCGCCTGGAGGCGCCCACCCTGTAGATTCTGTGCCATCTGAGCCACCCTGTGAGTGCCTTGCCTCCTCCTGGCCTTTCCCAGGGCCCACCTCCTCCACCCGGCCCGTGTGGCTGAGCGCCCACCTAGGAACCAGGAGGTCAGGGTTCGATTCCCCGTCGGGGCACAGGCCCGGGTTGCGGGCTCGATCCCCCATGGGGGGGCGTGCAGGAGGCAGCCGGTCCATGGTTCTCTCTCCTCATGGGTGCTTCTCTCTCTCTTCCTCTCCCTCTCCCTTTCGCTCTGACATCAATAAAAATATATTTAAGAAATAAAAAGAAGGCGCAGACTGGCCGGTGCTGGGCACGCAGGGGGTCGGTCACGAGGAAAGCTCCCTCCCGGGTCACCTGAGGTCACAGACGGCCCGAAACAGCGCAGCCAACGGCCATCCAAACCCCGTATCGGGCCCCGAGAGACTCGGTCCAATAAGGGCAGCCTCTGCTTTTCTAGGAAGATTTTTTTTTTTTTTTTTTTTTTTTTAGCTAAAAGGCAGAGAGAGAATATAGCGCGTATACATCTGCCTGTCTCACAGCCTCATCTAACCTACATGGTCATCAGACCCAAACCCCCCAAAAAAGCCCGTTTCCTTAAATATTACGCAGCCGCCCGCCCGCCCCTCCGTCTCCCCCTCCTCGGAGCGCTAACCGCCTTTCCCCCCTCCCTCCTTTCCCCCCTTTTCTGCAGCTTTGGAAAAATAGATAATTATTTCAGTTAATTTCAGCAAAAACAGTTCAAACTCATCAGGGCTGAACAAGTATAATTTACTGCTCCTTCTGCCGCATTGTTGTGACTAGATGCGGATTGGTGATTGGGGGGGTGGGGGTGAACGGCCCCCCGCCGTGTGTGCGAAAAGGGCTGACTCGGCTCCCGGCGTGTCAGGGAGGCACCTGCCCGGGCCGGGCCCGCCGGAGGGAGCGCGGGGCCGTCACCGGGGTGTTATCGGATTGTGCTCCTGAAAGCCACGATACACACATCTCCCCGCGTGTCAGCAGGCGCCGCCCGGCAGCGCCTTTATGGGGGAGCACAAAGGAAAACGAGCGCCTTGCACTTCTTTTCTTCCCGCGCCCGCCCGCCCCCCGGCTCTGCCCTTTCGCCCGTCATTCCCGGGGATCTATTTTGCTCTTTAGTCAAATTGCCTTTTATTTAAATGGCTGCCCGAAATAGCTCAGCCTCCGTCCTTCCAGGAGGAGAGAGCTGGGGCCGTTTTGCCGGGGACCTGGTGGGGGGTTGGGGGGGCGGCCCTGGGGTGCGGGAGGCCAAGAACCAGCCCGCCCTCACCTCCGCCACCTGCCCTGAGCTCGCCCCCCCCCCCCCGTGTGTGGGCGGTGGGGCCCTGCCCCCTCCTCCCCACACTGTCCCAGAGGACACGGCACCCCGGGAACACGGGTCCCCCTCTGGCCCAGCCCCGCGGCAAGTGGAGGGGAGGACAGAGGAGGGTGGGCGAGGCCCCCCCACACACACACACACCTAGAGACAGGTACGAAGCCAAGGTCACCCTGCAGAGTTGGGGTTCGGGGAGAGTCGGAGGGGAGAGAGGGTTCTGTCCACAGAGCCTGCGTGGAGACGGCGGGCAGAGGGACAGCCCGCAGGCGGTGGGGGCCAGCCGTGGGCCCAGGTCCCCGGGGGGGGGGGGGGCAGGGAGAGGTGGGGCCTGCCAGACGCCCATCATTGTTTTAATGACCGAGAGCTGTGGACGGGGAATCCGGGGGGCTGGTCCACCTTGATCGCTCTGAAGGGTCGGAGCTGGTTACTGAATGTCGGTGGTTGAGGCAGCCCCACCTGTCAGTCCTAATAGATTCACTGATTGGCTTTTACTGGTGTCTCCTGCCTGGGGGAGACGGGTGTATCATATAATCTTAATCTCAATAAAAGGGACGATAAAGCCAGAGCGAGCAGTAGTCCTCCCACCAGAGTTGGAGTACCGCCAAGACCGGTTTGGCTCAGTGGATAGAGCGTCGGACTGCGGACTGAAGGGTCCGGGTTCGATTCCGGTCAAGGGCATGTCCCTTGGCTGCGGGCACATCCCCAGTAGGGGGCATGCAAGAGGCAGCTGATCGATGTCTCTCTCTCTCATCGATGTTTCTAACTTTCTATCCCTCTCCCTCCTCTCTGTAAAAAATCACTAAAATATATTTTAAAAAAAACACAGAGTTGGGCTACCGCCTGGCCCCCATTTCCCAAACTAACGTTTTTCTGAGTCTCGATTCATTTGTGTGCGGCCTCCTCCAGAACCCGAACCCTGAACCGGGAGGGATGTAAAACAGGGTTCTCACAGGCACCCACGCGCTCGTGGACACGGGCAGGAGGCGGAGACCACGCCTGCCCTCGGACCCGGCGCTCAGTCCGGGCTGGGCCCCCCCACGCGGACCTCATGGCGGTGGCCCGGCGGCCGGAACCACTCTTGGGGTGCTGCCCGCAGCGTCCTGCGGGGACTACACTGCACACGCTAGTACACGCGTGGCTGCTGGGCGGCAGGGCCCCGGGGGCGGAGGGTGCCACACGGGGAGACCTGCAGGAGGGCGTGGGGGCCTCCAGTCCACACCCCCACCCTCACCCCCCGCAACAAAGGCTCGTCTGACTTGCCTTTTTACAATGATTCTTAAAAAATCATTTTGATTGATTTCAGAGAGGAAGTGAGAGACAGAGAGAGAAACAGCCATGACAAGTGGCCCGGTGCACGGAATTCGTGCACAGGGTTGGGAGGGAAGGGGTGTCCCTCGGCCCCGCCTGCACCCTCTCCCATCTGAGACCTCTCGGGGGGGGGGGGTGCCCAGCTGCAGTCGGACATCTCTCTCTTGCAATTTGGGACCGCTGGCTCTTAACTGCTCACCTGCCTGCCTGATTGCCCCTAACCACTTTGCCCGCTGGCCCCCAGCTGCCTTCCCCTGCCATCCTGATCGCCCCCAGCTGCCCCCCCGCACCGGCCTGCTGGCCCCCAGCTGCCTTCCCCTGCCATCCTGATCGCCCCCACCGGCCTGCTGGCCCCCAGCTGCCTTCCCCTGCCATCCTGATCGCCCCCAGCTGACCCCCCCCCCCACCGGCCTGCTGGCCCCAGCTGCCTTCCCCTGCCATCCTGATCGCCCCCAGCTGCCCCCCCCCCACCGGCCTGCTGGCCCCCAGCTGCCTTCCCCTGCCATCCTGATCGCCCCCAGCTGCCTTCCCCTGCCATCCTGATCGCCCCCACCGGCCCGCTGGCCCCTTACCTGCCTCTGCGTCGCCCCCACCACTATGGCTCTGTCCAGACGGATGTCTGGAAGGTCTCCCGGTCTCATTAGCATATCACCCCGGTATGAGCGCAGGTGAGAGAGCATCACTGACGGGCTGCCTCCTGCACGGCCCTTCTGAGGGCGGAGCTCGCAACCCTAGCACGTGCGCTGACCGGGAATCGAACCCTGACCTCCTGGTTCCTAGGTCGACGCTCAAGCCCTGAGCCAGCCGCCGGCCGGGCTGACCCGTTTGTCACCCTGAGCGTCTCCCCGGCACCTTCTCCGGCGCGCCAGGCTGCGGCTACGAACCCCGAGGCGTTCCCTCGGGGCCTTTTCCACCAGGTTCCCCCGAAGGACCCGGCTCCGGGAACGAGGGAGAGGGCGCGACCCGGCCATGGCCTCCAGGCGCCACGGAAACCGCCGCCACCACCGCCGCGGGCACCCCGCCTGGCGCCCGCGGCCTGTTGACTCGCACGCTCCCTAATGCACCAGCCACGCGTGCGACGCCTCACGGGGAGACGCGTCACCTCTCGCCGTTCCCGTGAGGATCTGCTCGGCAGCAGCTCTGTGCGTGGACGGGGCCCCCGTCACCTGACCCGCGAACCGGCTGCCAGATGGGGGGGAAGCTGACTTCGTCCGGGGGTTTGGGGGGGGGACAATGACCCAGACGTTATCTGTGAGGACAGGACAGGACGTCTGCTTTTCGCTTCCGCCGCCGCCGGGGAGGGCGCACAGGCACGGGGACCAGCGACAGGACGCCGCTCACGCTGTCAATTAGCGTCCCCCCCACCCCACCCCCCGCTGGAGACCTGCCTCCTCGGCCAGCGCACAAAAGGAAAGGTGCCAGGGCAGCCCGGAGGCTGGGCTGGTCCGCCATAGCCAGACACCACGGGCCGGGCACCCCCGATGTCAGCAGCCCCCCTTCCCCCAGTTCTATTCATCGACGTCCTGGGCGCTCCCTTGACACCCCGATGCAGCACCCATGGGTGCTTTCTCTGAACACGGATGCTACTTTTTCAATATATATATATGTATTATTGATTTTTTACGGAGAGGAAGGGAGAGGAATAGAAAGTCAGAAACATCATTGAGGGAGAAACATCCATCAGCTGCCTCTTGCACACCTCCTACTGGGGATGTGCCCGCAACCAAGGCACGTGCCCTTCACCGGAATCAAACCCGGGACCCCCTCAGCCCACAGGCCGACGCTCTATCCGCTGAGCCAAACCAGTTTCGGCCCAACATATATTTTTATTGGCTTCAGAGAGAGGTTCTCAGAGGGAGGGAGAGAGAGAGAGAGAGAGAGAGAGAGAGAGAGAGAGAGAGAGAGAAGCATCGATGAGGAGAGAGGATCATGGACCGGCTGCCTCCCGCACTGGGGATGGAGCCCACAGCCTGGGCGGGAGCCCCGACCGGGGATCGGAGCCGGACCTCCTGGTTCGTAGGTCGACGCTCCCCACGGAGCCTCCGGGCCGGGCACAGGTGCTATTTTTGCTTTGCAGGAACCTGAGGCCTCGTGACTCCCGCGTGGAAACCGCGGGCCGTCCTGCGCCCTGATTGCGGTATCTGGCGCGGGCGAGGGTCATGAATAATAATCTCGCTAACTACGCCCGCCGCCGGCTATAAATAAGGTGATCAGACCCGGGAAGGTTTTGTTTCCGCGGGAGCCGCAGCACAAGGCCGCTGGTCGGGAGACAATGGAGCTTTAATTTTAATGTGAAAATAAATACTTACATTCATAAATATTCAAGTGGTTCCCAAAGTGCAGGGGGAGTGGGGGAGACGTCCATCCTGCTCAGCAGGGGGCGCTAAGCTTCCCGAAGGGCCCCCGGGGGTTCTGGGGGCAAGACCCCTCCCAGGGATGCCTGTTGCTCTTCTAAGTTGTTTTTTTTTTTTTTAATAAGTATTTTTTTATGGAATTCAGAGAGCAAGGGAGAGGAAGGAACATCCATGATGAGAGAGAACCGTGGACCACCGGCTGCCTCCTTGCACACCCCCCACTGGGGATGGAGCCCACAACCCGGGCCTGTGCCCCGACCGGGAATCGAACCCCGACCTCCTGGTTTGTAGGTCGACGCTCACCACGGAGCAACACGGGCCGGCCTCTCTTCTACGTTTTAATAAAAAGGACAGTCTGTGATCGCAAGCCATGCAGCCCACTTTGCCTCAAGCCGCTCCGGCAACCACTGAGGCCGAGACGCTGGGGGGAGGGGGCCGAGGGCACAGCTGAGTGGGCGCTGAGGGGCCGGGGCACAGAGAAGGAGGTGGCAGTCCTGTCCAGACCCGGCCCTGACCCCGCCAAGCTGACGTCCGCAGCAGCAGAAACAAGGCCGTCTCCTCGGGGTGTCTGTGCGGCTTCCAGTTCCCTCCCCGCCCCCCCCCCCAAGTCTGTGTGCCGGAGTTAGCAGCTGTCCGTCCACACGAACCCGCTTGCCTGGACTGTTGTGCGGCTCTGGGTCTGGGCCCAGCTGCCCCCCGACTCCCCAGGGCAGAGCGACTCAGGCCTCCCCTGTCCCCCAACCCCCCGCAGGCCTGCACTCTCGGGAGAAGACCCCTATTCCCAGGGAGGTTTCCATCCCTCCTTCCGGACAACGGCTCCCCTCAAACAGCCAGCCTCCAGGAGGCTCTTCTGCAGGGGCCGGCTCAGCAGGAACGCAGGGACCAGTGGGACCTGTTGGGGGGTGCTTGGAGACACCCCGTCAGAGCCCCTCGAGCAGGGGAGCGGCCACTGGGGCTCCGGAAGGTGTTGCAGGAGGCCGGCCCTCGGGCTGGGCCTGTCCCCATCCCAGGGGCCGCATGGAGGCAGGGTGCCTGGGGGACCAGAGACGGGGGGGGGGGGTGCCAGCTCATGGCATCGGACCTTCCCAGGGAGCCAGCAGGACATCAAAGCAGGAGGCTCTGGCCCTGGCAGGGTGCTCCGTGGATAGCGCATCGCCCTGTGCAC
The DNA here is from genome assembly GCA_027563665.1 of Antrozous pallidus. Taxonomy (NCBI): domain Eukaryota; kingdom Metazoa; phylum Chordata; class Mammalia; order Chiroptera; family Vespertilionidae; genus Antrozous; species Antrozous pallidus. The sequence goes on along the minus strand of CM050525.1, from coordinate 59,079,603 downwards.
CGAAGGGTCCCAGTGGCAAGTGCGTGGACACAGGCCACACCTTCAACGCCACCCCGTGACCCCGGGCGAGCCGTAGTGGTGGAACACGTGGGGGCGAGCGGGGGTGGGGGGGTTTCGGCGCTGCAGGCTCCTCCGCCCTTTGCAGGGGCACCAAGCCCACAGCTGTGCCCTGGCGGACGGGGCCTGAGCCGCAGCTGGAGCCGGAGCTGGACCTCAGAACGACACCCTGAACGGAACAGGCTGTGGGGACCTCACTCCCTCCCGGACCAAAGGCCAGGCCCACGTCAGGGCCCGTCTGGCGGGCGGAACCCGAGAGCCGCTGCCCGGAGCCGGGGCCGGGACCCACGTCAGCCTGCAGGCGTCTGCCCTCCCGGCGCTGGGCGTTGAGCCCGGCCCTGCCGAGTCGGAGATAGAACGGGGCCACAGCCAGTGCCCAGCCGACCACCCCCAGAACTCGGGGACCGCCCGGTGCCGCGGTTTCTAAATGGCCCAGCCTTCCTCCAGAAACCCCCTCGGATGCCACCTCCAAACACCAATTTGATTTATTTACTTTTAACACATTTTATTGATTTTTTACAGAGAGGAAAGGAGAGGGATAGAGAGTCAGAAACATCGACGAGAGGGAAACGTCCATCAGCTGCCTCCTGCACCCCCCCCCCCCCACACACACACACACACACTGGGGATGTGCCCGCAACACAGGTACATGCCTTTGGCCGGAATCGAACCCGGGACCCTTCAGTCCGCAGGCCGATGCCCTATCCACTGAGCCACACCGGTTTCGGCGACACCAATTTCATTTAGAGCGAGCGCTGACATCATCGGTCAGCAAAGAGGACCCGGTGGGGGGGGGGGGCTGAAGTCGAAGAATCGGGGGACGGGGGGGGGGGGGGAGCAGTGCCCGGTCAGCCTGATGGCACAAAAGCCTGGGCATGGCGGGCAGCGGGGCCCCACGCCCTGCCCTCTCAGAGCCGTCTGGTTTAAGAGGGACTCACCCGCCCGCTTGCCTGCGGAGGGGCCCGTCCCCACCCCGGGCGCCCTGCGTCCGGTTTAACGAGCCGCGCCGGCGGGTGGCCTTTGCGAGGCCGGTCCGGGAAGACGGGGCATTAAACTCGGGGATGACGTGCAGCTCCCCGCCCCTGACAGGACAATGGTGCTTATTGTGCTTTATGAGCCGCCGGCGGGCGCAAAGGTCACGCCGCGTGCCGCTCGGCCGGCGGGGGCCGCGCCGAATGGGAACCGGGTTTTGCGTGCGGCCGGCTTCGGTATTAATCAGGCGGAAATGGGTTTTTAACATTTTCCTAATGAGCAGCGGAGAAGGGAGAGGGACACGGGGACCGAGCGGCGGCGGGGGGAGAGGGCAGCCGGCCCGGGGTTCGAGCCTCGCAGACCCTGCCCCGGGGAGGAAAGCCCCTGGCGTGGAGGATGCAGGGACGGGGCCTAAGGGCACGGCCCGTCACCACTAACAGGATGTGCCCTGAGCTCCCGGCCCCCCCTGGGCTGTGCATATGGGACTCAGGGGCACCCCTGGCATACCCAAGGCCTTGGCTGGGGCGCACATGTCCGCCGCCACCCCCCACCCGCCCCGCCTGATTTTGGGGGCCCCTTCCCCGTGCTGTTTTGGGGTTGAGTTGACAGGGTACTGAAATGAAAGAGAGCCAGGACCGGTGTGGCTCAGTGGATAGAGCGTCGGCCTGCAGACTCAAGGGTCCCGGGTTCGATTCCGGTCAAGGGCATGTACCTTGGCTGCGGGCACATCCCCGGTTGGGGGGGGGGGGGTGTGTGCAGGAGGCAGCTGATGGATGTTTCTCTCTCTCTGTCCCTCTCCCTTCCTCTCTGTGAAAAGTCAATAGGATATATTTTTAAAAAGAGAATGAAACGAAGGAGAATTATTCACAAGTGCAATCAGTACAAGTTGAAGAGCTGGGCGGGGGGGGGTTTCCTCGTCTCGTCTCTCAAATCGAAAGGCGGTTTTTCAGGGTTCTCTCCGCAAAGCACAGCCAGGTGGTCCTGAAAGGAGCAGGCTGTCTCCCCCACGCCAATGAGGCCGGACGACAGAGGGCCGGCTGGAAGGGCGGCTTTCGGGGGCCCGGGCCGGGGACCCCGAGGCAGGGACGTGCAGGCGTAGGGGGCGCGCTTTCCCCAGGACGCACACCGCGCCCCAAAGGGCCTCGGACGCCGGCCTGGTGGACGGAGGAGTCCCTCAGAGCATCGCCCGGACGGGACGCAGCCCCTCTGCCCTGCCTCTTCCGCCCCCTGCAGTCCAGGCCACCGAATGCAATGGGGGGACAAACGCATGAGCCGTGCGGGCATGGCCCCAACTCCCTTTCCTGAGAACTCGGGGACCCTGCCAGTGCAGAAGGCGGCTACGTCCGCCTCAGAACGCAGGCACGGCCGGGAGCTTCCTTCCTGGTGTTGCGGGGGAGCGGGGGGGGGGGGGGGGCCGGGCGCGGGGGAGACTAACTGCACACCCCTACCTCCCCTAACTGCCCTCGCCCCCCCGCCCGTCAAATCAATCCGGCAGCACGCGGCGGCAGCCGGTGGGGAGAGGTTCATGGATCAGAAATAGACCTGAATCATTTTAAATATTTTTTTTTTATTGACTTCAGAGAGGAAGGGCAAAGTGGGGAGAGAGACAGAGAGAGAACCATCGACGCGGAGAGAGAATCATCGATGGGCTGCCTCCTGCGCGCCCCCCACTGGGGATGGAGGCCACCACCTGTGCAGGGGCCCTGATGGGGAATGGAACCCTGACCTTCCTGGTTCACAGTCAAGGCCCAGCTCCGGACCCTGTCGGCCGGGCCTGTGTTACGTTTTGTTTCTTTATTACAGAGTGTGTGTGTGTGTGTGTTTGTGTCTGTGTGTGAGTGTGTGTGTGTCTGAGTGTGTGTGTGTGTGTGTGAGTGTGTGTCTGAGTGTGTGTGTGTGTGTGTGTCTGAGTGTGTGTGTGTATGTGTGTGTGTCTGAGTGTGTGTGTGTGTGTGTGTCTGTGTGTGTGTGTGTGTGTCTGAGTGTGTGTGTGTGTGTGTGAGTGTGTGTGTGTGAGTGTGTGTGTGTGTGTGTGTGTCTGAGTGTGTGTGTGTGTGTGTGTGAGTGTGTGTGTGTGTGTCTGAGTGTGTGTGTGTGTGTGTGTGTGTGTGTGTCTGAGTGTGTGTGTGTGTATGAGTGTGTGTGTGTGTGTGTGTCTGAGTGTGTGTGAGTGTGTGTGTGTGTGTGTCTGAGTGTGTGTGTGTGTGTGTGTGTGTCTGAGTGTGTGTGTGTGTGTGTGTCTGAGTGTGTGTGTGTGTGTGTGTGTGTGTGTATGAGTGTGTGTGTGTGTGTGTGTGTGTGTGTGTGTCTGAGTGTGTGTGTGTGTGTGTGTGTGTCTGAGTGTGTGTGTGTGTGTGTGTGTATCTGAGTGTGTGTGTGTGTGTGTGTGTGTGTGTGTGCACGAGCGCGCACATTCATATACTTGACCCTGGGAGAGTGTCCGCCCTCGGTTTTGGCCACACAATTGGCCTGGCTATGGCACGGGGGCTCTGAGGTATAGACCCACTCCCCCATCCGCCTCAGCGCACCTGCACGGACAGCTGCACGGACAGCTGGACTCCGCCGGCACCGGAAGCTGACACCCTTGCCCGGCGGCCCTGCCCGCCCTGCTGTTGCAGGCCCGTCCCTGAGGGGCCCTAGGCAGCAGGGACCCGCAGGCCAGCGTCCCCCGGGGAAGGGGGCCCCTGTGCGGCGGGAGGCGGTGGGAGTGGGTGCAGGACCTCCGGCGCCCTTCTCTGCAGAGGAGCCCGCCCTTCCTGGGCTCTGCTAGGGCCCCTCCTGCCCCCGGCCCTGGGGCACTCGCCCGGCCACAAGCCCTGGCCTTTGTGTGCAGAGCGTCGCCCGCAGAGCGGGGGACACGCGCACCCTCCCCCACAGCAGTGGCGGCAGCACCAAGCAGGTGGGCCGCGGAGTTGCCATAGCGCCTACCTCCACCTTCTCCTGTGGGGAGGGAAGCAGATCGCGCCTCGGTCCGCGGGAACGGGCCACCCGCCTCGCCCCCAGACGCCCGAGCGGCAGGAGATGCAAATAACAGACCAGCTGGGAGAGAAGCACGAGAAAATCATCCAGAAATAGCTGTTCCTGTGCGAGCAGCCTGCCCAGGCGGGAACGGGTCCCGGAGCGCGCAGAGCAGCCGGTCCAGGCAACGCCCCCCCGCCCACTCCCTCGCCCGCTTGTCCTTCTCGGGAGCAGCATCCCCCTCCCGGCCCCGATGGGACGGGGTTCGAGGACCTGCTGACCCCCTGCGGTCAAGGCCGGCACGGCTGACGCTGCCCGCTACAGGACACTCAGGAGCCTCTCTGCCCGAAGGCTCGGCTCAGATTCCCGAGGGCCGCCCCCTCCCCACCCACCACCCGCCCCCCCCCGTTCCAGCTAACGGTGGGGGGCCAGGGAGGGTCCTGGCCAGCCCAGCTCTTGGGCCCTGGACACTGAGAAGGAAAGCTGGGCAGAATGGACTGGCTCTGCGCAGTCCCAGGGGGGGAGGGGCCCTGGGCAGTCCCCTGGGGGGTGAGGGGGCGCACCCTGGGCCTCCTGCCCAGCACGGGCTGCACCCTGAGTCCCTGGCAGAGGAGAACAGCCTCGGGAGCCGGGGGCAGGTTCCACTTCCAGGGAAGAGTCCTCTGGGCATTCTGCACGGAGGACCTGGGTCCAGCCACAGGCACCTCACACATCCAAGGCCACAGCCGTGTGAGCCGGGGCGGCCTGAAACCGGCAGCCTGCTCTTACCTCCCAACCCCCACCCAACCCCAGAGCCGCCACGCTCTGCAGGGGGCGAGTGCCCCAGCGCTGCAGGCATGTGCCCCTGCTGGCGTCCAGGGCCCCGGGAGGTAGAGGGTGCAGGGATCCGCCTGGACACCCCCAGATGGCAGCAGCCCTCTCCCTGCGCTGACCTCGAAGGTGGCCTCTAAGATCCCTTGGAGCTCGGAGAGCCTAAGAATCCTACCTAATAAAAGAGTAATATGCAGACTGACCATCACTCCAACACACAAGAGGGCTGCCCCATGTGGTCAAAGATCCTGCCCCCATGTGGACACAAGATGGCCAGCATAAGATAGCCGGCAGGGGAGGGCAGTAGGGAGGGGCCAGGCCTGCGAGGGAGGGCAGTTGGGGGCAATCAAGCATGCAGGGAAGGGAAGTTGGTTGGACCCAGGCCTGCAGGGGAGAGCAGTTGGTAGGAACCAGGCCTGCAAGTAAGGGCAGTTGGGAGGGACCAGGCCTGCAAGGGAAGGGCAGTTAGGGGGTGACCAGGCCAGCAGAGGAGGGAAGTTGGGGACAAACAGGCTGGCAGGGGAGTGGTTGGGGGGTGATCAGGCTGGCAGGCTGAAGCAGTTAGGGGCAATCAGGAAGGCAGGCCGGTGAGCAGTTGGGACCCAGCAGTCCTGGGCTTAGGGACACGCCCCTGCTCCCCCCCCCCAGTATGAATTTCGCACACCGGGCCTCTAGTCTTTTTCTAAGAAGTGATATTTTTATTGATTTCGGAGAGGAAGGACAGGGAGCCAGAGACAGGAACATCGACAATGACGGAGCATCGCGGACTGGCTGCCTCCTAGGGATGGAGCCCCCAACCCAGGCCTGTGCCCTGACCTCCCGATTGGGGCTCAACCACGGAGCCACGCCGGCCGGGCTGGGATTCTCTCGTCTCGTGTGTACGGAGGGACCAACATGGGCTCAATGAGTGATCACAGCAGAGCCGGCTGCCAAGGGGGCGGCACAGACGCTGGGGGGAGAGGGGAGGGGGAGGGGGGCTTGTGTGTCTGACGGGAGGGGCCTGCGAGGCTGGGGTGAAGGTGGACGCCGGGTCCCCACTGGCCAGAGAGCAGCAGGAGGAGGCGGACAGGAAGGCAGTGGGGGCGGCTTGGCGGGCGGTGTGCACCCGGGAATCCTCCCCAGCTGCCCTGTGTCCGTCGAACCAAGCGGCCTTCGGTCCGTGGTCCTCCCCGGGGGAGGCTCTGAGCCTCTGACCCACGGCCTGGGGGGTCGGCCACGGTGTCCTTTGGACTCACCGAAGCCGGGAGCAGAGCCACACGGGGCTGCCATCCTCGCCCCGGGTCACCCCCAAGCCCAGACACCCCGCCCTCACAGACGTGGACTCAACTCGCTGGCCCCCCACCCGAGCACCTGCCCGCCCGCCCACCCACCTGCTCGCCCCCGCCCGTGGCACAGGGACGGGTCTTTTCTTCGCCGAGCGCCCAGGGCTCCGTGAGGACGCGGGGACGGCGCTGAGAGGTGGGAAGCGGAGACTGAGAAGACGGGAAATCGGCTCGAAAAGAGGCTCCACGTCAGGAGCCCGCTATTCGGCGAGGGAGCGCTGGCAGGGGACGCACTCGGACACCGCGCGGAGACCAGAGGTGCTTCGTTTCCCGGGAGAGGACTGGGCACAACCCCCCGCCCCCCCACCCCCCCATGATGCAGCCTCTCGGCGGCTCTAGCCGGGCCCTGACCGTCAGCCGCGGACCCTACCTTCCCAGCAAGTCCTTCCGGACCCCGCGCTCCCCAGGAGACACCGCCAACACAGACGGGGGATGTCCCGGGGCATGTTCCACTCCCCCCCCCCCCCGGTCTGTCCTCCATTTCTTAGCCCTCCACACACAGCACAGCCCCCGCCGGTGTGGCTCAGCGGATAGAGTGTCGGCCTCTGGACCGAAGGGTCCCGGGTTCGACTCCCAGTCGGGGCACGTGCCTGGGTTGCAGACTCAGTCCAGGGTGGGGGAGGCGTGCGGGAGGCAGGCGGTCCATGATTCTCTCATCTTTATTTTTAATATATTTTATTGATGTTTTACAGAGAGAGGAAGGGGGGAGAAGGATCGAGAGTTGGGAACGTCGATGAGAGAGAAACATCCATCAGCTGCCTCCCACCCCCATTTGGAATATGCCCCCAACCAAGGTACATGCCCTTGGCCGGAATCGAACCTGGGACCTTTCAGTCCATAGGCTGACGCTCTATCTGCTGAGCCAAACTGGTTAGGGTGACTCTCTCTCATCTTGATGTTCCTCTCTCTCTCTCTCTCTCTCTCTCTCTCTCTCTCTCTCTCTGTCTCTGTCTCTCTCTCCCTCTCTCTCTCTCTCTCCCCCTCCCTTCCTCTCTGAAACCAATAAAAAAATATATTTTAAAAAGTGGACAGAAAAACAAAGTGGAGAGGTGTAGGGGTTCGGTGAGGTGCTGACAAGACCCCGCCCGGTGGCCCTGGGAGGGGAGTGCAGCACGGGGCGGGGGGGGGGGGGGCGGGGGGGGCGCCCCAACCCGCTCAGGAAGCAGCAAGTCCTTTGTGCGGCTGACAACGGTTATTACGACGCTTCGCCTCGTGACGTGACGGGGGCTCTTGCCGAGTGACAAGGTGTTATTTTAAGCTCAGCGACAGTTACAGCGGCAATACCTCCGGCCCGGGGACGCGCAGGCTGCCATCACTCATCACTCTCGGGAGAAAAGCCCTCGGTCGACCCGTCTGCTGGGCGGGGGCCCGTCCCGCCCCCAACCCCACACGGGGGAGCTGAAGACGCCTGCCCCTACCTATGGCTTTCCTGCAAAGATTTCCCTGATGCCTCGAGGTGCCCCGTGAAGGCGTGGAGGGAGGGCGTCGTCCCAGGAGCTCGCCGAGCGCCACAACCCAACATTCACCGCGTCCCCACGTCCCCAGCCCAAGTTCCAACTTGGACACCTAGACCCGGGGTTTCTCAGGCTGGCGCTGAGCAGCCCAGGCCAGACCACTCTTGGGGGGCCGGTCCCGCACGGGGTCTGGGGTTCAGCAGCGCCCTGGCCCGCGCGAGCACCCCGCTGCCTGCACGCCTGCCCCTGGAGAAGGCGACCCATCGGGCAGGGCCGAACATCCCTGCTTTGCCCGCACGGCCTGTTCGCAAGGGAGCGGACAGAAGGTTCCAGAACCCAACTCTGCCTGCCTTTCCTGCCTGAGCCCCCCTGACCCGGAGGCAGGCCCGGGTCCCGATGGAAGGGCCCAGGGGGACGGTGAGCTTCTGTTCCATTGAGGGGTGGCGGGGAGCAGAGCGGGTGGGGCGCTCCGGGCCCAGGCAGGAAGGCGGCTACAAAGCCCCTTTCTCCTGAGTTTCCCGGGGCCCTTCAGCCCCGAGGACCAAGAAAGTGCATTTTCTTCTTTTTTTTAAAAAAAAAAAAGAAAAATACATTTTTATTGATGTCGGAGGGGAAGGGAGAGAGAGAGAAACATCCGTGAGGAGAGAGAACCATGGACCGGCCGCCTCCTGCACGCCCCCCACTGGGGATGGAGCCCACAACCCGGGCCTGTGCCCTGACCGGGAATCGAACCCTGACCCCCTGGTTCCTGGGTCGGCGCTCAGCCCCTGAGCCGGGCGGACGGGGCGGAAAGTGCGTGCTCTATGACGGGGCTCCGAAACGTACACGGGACACCTCACTGCACACGCGTGTGGAACGCGACTCGTCCCCACGCACCAGGGGGCTCCGGGGCTGCTCGCAGGCTTGGAGGAGGCTGGTGACGCCGGCCCGCCAGCCCACTCCTCTCTGCTCACGCACGTTCCCCACCCCGTCCGTCCGCGGTGGGAGGAGGGCCCCGGGCTGGAATGAAGCCACCTGGCCGGGGGGACCGTCTCAGTGAGGACCTGGAATGTCCCCCGAGGGGGGGGGAAAGAGAGAGAGAGAGGGAGAGAGAGAGAGCGCGCCACTCCCTGTCACCTGCCCCTCACCTGCCCCGTCCCGGCTGATTTGGGGGGAGACAGACAGACGGGCAGAGTGCCGCGTCCGTGGCTCTGAGCCCAGGCCCCGACACAGGTGGCCGTCGCCGGGGTCCCCGCCCGACTTGCCCCCCCCCCCCATCTCGGTCTGCACAGTTCGGGGAGACCCGTCGGCTTCGGGAGCCGTGAGAGTGGGGGGCCGGGAGCCCCCTCCTGACGTCTCACTGCTATTACCCGTGGGCGCCGCCTTCTCCCGATCAGGGGCCGGGCCGGCATGAACACAGGTGACGGGTTCTGGGCCTCTCGGCCTTTGGAAGAGGAACAAGGTGCCCGGTCCTCATCTCGGCCCCACCGACGGGCGTGAACACAGCCCGGCACGGAGCTGACGGCAGCCTCTGTGTGAGCGGCGCCCGGAAGAGACAGACGCTTCCCCCCGCTTCCGGGGCCCGAGGGGGGCGCGGCCTCTTCCCCTAAACAGGCAATTGGTGGCTCTCGCAAGCCGCCTGCGGCTCTTTGGCCGCTGGAAGGTGGCTCTTCCGCAGAACACCACGGCCTGGGCGAGTCTATCTTGAAGAAGAGGCGTCAGAAGAGGTTTACGGTGAGCCAACACCGGTGTGGCTCAGTGGATAGAGCGTAAACCTTCGGACTGAAGGGTCCCGGGTTCGATTCCAATGGTCCAGGGCGTGTACCTTGGTTGCGGTTGCATCCCCAGTGGGGGGTGTGCAGGGGGCAGCTGATGGATGTTTCTCTCTCATCGATGTTTCTGACTTTCACTCCCTTCCTCTCTGTAAAAAAACAATAAAATATATTTTTTTTAAAAAAGAAGTTTATGTTTAAAAAACGTGGCTCTCCAAATAAATGTCAGCCGTTGTGCTGCCGATGTGTGGCTCCGTGGACGAACGAGTTTGCTGGCCTCTCCCCTCGCACCCTGGGCCTGGGCTCCTATTCCGTCTAAGGAAAGGGTTTGCGTGCCGAACGGCTCCCAGACCAACACGCTCCCTGCTGGGGCACAACAGCCGCTCCATCTCCATAACCTCCCCGGGCTGACGTCTCTAAAAGGCCGGGCGCGGGGAGCCGTCGGTAATGCCCAATTTGTGCATCTGTGCTTCCCCTGGCCGCCCGGGCACCGTGTGTTTTTAATTATCCTAATGGCCCTAAAGAACCTGTTCGGGGGAGACACACACACACACACACACCACACACACACGCACACGCGGTCCTCTTATTACCGGCTTGTAATTTAAACACTTTTACCGGGAACGGCCTGCGGGGAGGGCGGGGCGGCCCAGAGACCTGGATCCGAGGCTGCCTCGGGGAGTTCAAGCTGGAGTCCCATTCCCCACCCCACCCCCGTCGTCCCTGGGGGGGGGGGGGGGCCTGCCTGACACTGATAATTGGTCCCAGGTGAAGGGACTCCCCCTCCCCCGGGGGCCGAGGAGGAGGTGATCTGGGAGCCTCCCGGGGGCCGAGTCTGGTCAGAGGCCGACATGGTGAGAACGCGATGACAAATAATATCCCGGTCTGACCCCGGCTGCCTTCCCCGCGGGGTCTGGCCTGTGCCCGGGCCACCCACGACCACTCACCCCTCTTCCCCACCTGGGCCCTGTGTCCACTGGGAGGTGGGGGTCAGGTTTCCTGGAGGCCTCTCTCTCTCATGGGGGGACAGGGCAAGGAGGGGGGTGGGAAGCTGACAGGTTTTTGCTCCCGGAGGCTGAGAAGTGACTGAATACGTAGAGACCTGAGAAGGACGGACTCCCTCGTCTCTGTGTCTATTTTTTAAGGAAGCATGGAACAGACTGTCGGACTGCAGGGGGAAGGCAGGGGAGATCGGGGGTTGGGGGGGGCAAGAGACCAACCGAAGGGCTTATAAGCAGACATAAAAGCATAACCAATGGACACAAGACACTGGGGGGGGGGCACAGGGGAGGGCATGTGCTGGGGGGTAGGGGAGGCCGGGGTGGGGGGGGGTCAAGGGGGGGGGAGAAGGGAAACGTATGTACGGCTATTTGTAATACTTTAAACAATAAAAAAAATTTAAATTAAAAATAAGACAAAATGGCCAAAACCGGTTTGGCTCAGTGGATAGAACGTCGGCCTTTGGACTGAAAGGTCCCGGGTTCGATTCGGGTCAAGGGCATGTGGGCACATCTCCAGTAGGGGGTGTGCAAGAGGCAGCTGATCGATGTTTCTCTCTCGTCGATGTTTCTGACTTTCTATCCCTCTCCCTTCCTCTCTGTAAAAAAATCAATAAAATATATTTTTTAAAAATTAAAAAAATACAAATAAAACGAGATGAAATCTAATTACTATGAAGAGAAAGAAAAAAAAAAAAAGAATGATGGACTCCCAGCTGGTGACGGGGGAATCTGGAGGGGACCAGCAAGGCTCTGTCGTTCCTGGAGGGGGATGTGGAGGGGGGAGGAGAGCCTGCGGGGGGGGGGGATGGGGGCAGGAGGCAGGTTCAAGGTCAGCAGGTCCCCGTGGAGGACATGGCCTCCGCCCAGGATCCAGGTCATCCTCCGTGGACCCGTGGCGGCCCGTGAGGTCCGCACAGCTGGCGACGGCGGCTCTAGAACAGCAATCGGCCAACGCATCCGCCCGCAGAGCCCAACACCCGCAGGACGGCGGCGGACACGTCTTCGGAGAGCCACGTTTTTCAAACGTCGGCTTCTTCTCACGCCACTTCTCCCGCACGGACTCGCCCGGGCCCTGGTGTTTTGTGGAAGAGCCACGCTTCCAGGGGCCGGAGAGCCGCGTGTGGCTCGAGAGCCGCAAGGTTTGCCGGCCTCGGCTCTAGGGGACCCAGAGCGATGAGCTGGGAGAACGGGGTAGGGGGGGCATGTGTGAGGGGGCTGGTTTGCTCGATTTGGATGCCTCCCCAGCAAAGATCAGACGCCACAGAAGGCGGCCCCGGTGTGGCCACGGCCTGGCGTGACCCTCAGCTCCCTCCCGCCCTGCGGGCCTTCCTGAGTGGGAACCCCAGCCCGTGTGTGCCTCCATTTCCCCTCCCGTCCGTGAGAAGAACGGCATCTACTGCGAGGGGCTGTGACTCGGACCCAAAGAGAGATGTCATGCGTGTCGTCCTCTGGGGCCGCGTTTCCCGCCTGCTCATCCGTGACACCAGCTCATGACCGAACCCGCCCAGCGGATATCTCGGGGCGACCGACCGCAGAGAGCTGCCCTCACGCTTCCCTGTGCCCTCTGCGGGCAGGTGTCAGGGGCGCACCTGCTGAAACCGGCTGCCGGCGCTCAGCGAAGGGGTGGCCTGCACGCAGTAGGTGCTTGGTACTTAAGAAGAACCATGGGGACGGAGGGCAGGGCGAGGACTAGGTGTGCAGGGGGCAGCAGGGGTGCGGGTGCAGGGCGGCCATCACAGGCCCCGCCCGGCCTGCAGCGACGGGACAGTCCTCCCCGCCCAGGCCGGCAAAGGCGCCTGAGTTCGGGTCCTGAGGATCAGCTCCCGCTAGGGGACCCCGTGTGTGTGGGGGGGGGGGGGGCGGGCGGGGGAGGCAGAGCAGGGAGGAGCATAAAACCCCAGCCCCAGACAACATCTGTCTCCTCAAACAATGGGCCATTATCTTGTAAATAATTCTGATTAAGCGGCTGCATTTCCTCCTGAGAAGGGTGCTGGGAGGAGGCGCTGGAAAGGGCTGTGATAGTCCTCACCCCTCACCCTCACCCCTCATCCTCACCCCTCACCCTCACACTCACCTTCACCCCTCACCCTCACCCCTCACCCTCACACTCACCCCTCACCCTTTACCCCTCACCCCTCACCCTGACTGTCACCCCTCACCCTCACCCCTCACCCCTCACCCCTCACCCTCACCGTCACCCCTCACACTCACCGTCACCCCTCACCTTCACCTCTCACCCCTCATCCTCACCCCTCACCCCTCACACTCACCCTCACCTTCACCCTCACCCTATACCCCTCACCCTCACCCCATACCCCTGACTCTCACCCTCATCCTCACCCCATACCCTCACCCTTACCCTCACCTCCACCTCTCACCCTCACTCCAAACACTCACCCTCACCCCTCACCTCACACTCCTCACCTTTACCCCCACCCTCAACCTCACCCCATATCCCTCACCCCTCATCCTGCACCCCACACCCCTCACCCCATACCCCTCAGCACTCACCCCTCACCCCTTACCCCTCAGCACTCACCCTCACCCCATACCCCTCACCCCACACCCCTTACCCCTCAGCACTCACCCTCACCCTCATCCCACACACCTCACCCTCACCCACACCCCTCATCCCACACCCTCACCCTCACCCTCACCTTCACCCTCACCCCACACCCTTCACCCCTCACCCTCACCCTCACCCCTGTGCACCCAGCACCAGCCACTGGCCCAGCCCCAGGCCTCCCTCCAGCCTCTGCAATGAACCAACTCCCTTCCCAGCCCCCCAGAGGGCAGGCAATTCTGCTTCCTGAGCCCCCCCCCCCGCCCCCAATTAGGACAAGCCTCACCTGTTTGGACTCAGACCTGGGGTCACCACACACATCACTGAGCTGGGCGCTCTCTCTCCTCCATCCCCACCATTGCCCTCCATTCCGTTCACACCCAGTGCTCTCCCTGGTCCTCCTCCCCGTCTCCTCTCCATCTGCCCAGGTCTCCATTCTCAACCCTCTCCCCGTCTCTCTCTCTTTAAAACAAAACAAAACATTTTTAGGGATGTCAGAGAGGAAGGGAGAGGAGAGAGAGAGAGAAATACCCACGATGACAGGCTGCCTCCTGCACGCCCCGCACCCTGGGGACCGAGCCCACAACCCGGGCCTGGGTCCTGACCGGGAACTGAACCCTGACCTCCTGGGTCATAGGTCAACACTCAACCCCTGAGCCAGGCCGGCCCAGCCCTCCTGAAGTTCAGCTTCCCTTAGGCAGCTCGGAGCACCTGCCTTTCGTCAGAGCCAACCTGCTCCCCAGCACCTGCGACGAAAAGAGGATTTCAAGACTCTGCCCTTTCCCTTCCTCGGCCTGGGCCGTCTCAGGGTACAGTCACCCCCTTGAACCTGCGCCTCCATCTCCACAGGAGCCCCATCCCCCCGGGCCAGTGTGCCCTCCCCCCGCTGGGCAAGGAGGGGTCTAGCCGACACGGCCAAGGGCAGATCCACCCAACAGTGATGTGTGTGGTGACCCAAGTCTGAATCCAAACAGGGAGGCTTGTCCTAATTGGGGGGGGGGGGGGGGGGTGGGGGCGCAGGAAGCAGAATCGCCTGCCCCCTGGGGGGCTGGGAAGGAGGTTGGTTCATTGCAGAGGCTGACCCACTCAGCTCCGCCCAGCAGTCCGCACACCCCCAAGGATGTCCATTGTGGGTGAGAGGCAGCCAGGGGAGGAGGGGAGGGTGGGGAGGGGGTTGGGGGATGCAGTGTAGTGCAGGGGGGTGGGATGAGAGGGGAGGAAGCTGGGGTGCCCTGAAGTGAGAAGGGGAGGGGCTGGGACCGGCTCAGAGACTGAGCCAGTCCTCCTCCCTGCCCAGAAGCCACCCCAGGGTGGGGGTAGGGGAAGCCAGGGCACCTGCGGTGAGAGCAGGACCCGTGGAGGCCGCTAGGGGGCTGGGCCGCGTGGAGGGGCGAGGGAACAGGGGAGGCCTGGATCGGGGCCCAGGGAGCCCCCCACTGCCCTGCAGGATGTTGGTTCCCTCCCCACGGCCGGCCACTCACGCTGCCCCGGACCCAGTGTCGCCCCCCCCAACCCCCCGTCCCCCGCCCGGCCAGGCTGCCCGGTGGCAGCCGGTCCCGTGGGCAGTGACTGTGACCAACAGTGGCCGGAGACCTTCGACCTTCGCGAGGAGCCGGGCCCTCTCCTCCCGCCACCCACACCCCCACACCCCCAGGTCCGAGCCGCTGGTACAGAGGGCCCTGAGGGTGCTCCTCCGAATAGAGGGCGGGGGCGCCCCCTTCTTGGAAGCTGAGAATGTGGCTTCTTACACCAAACGGGGCGTGGCCTCAGCAGAGGGAGCCCCAGGCAGCTCCTCACAGGGAAGTTGGGGGACTGAGGGTGATGCGGCCTCACAGGCCCTCCCAGGAGGCACAGACGCATGGGAGGTGTGGGGGCGGCAGGGAGGGGGTGCAGGGGGGATCCCCTGACATTCCGCCCACCTCCCAGGCAGCCCGCATGCTCCGTGCCTCAGTGTCCCCACCCACAGGCCCCGAGAGGCGTGGGGGTCCAGATGCGGGAACACCCCTTGTACCAGGACGTGCGCCCCTGCCGTCTGGCTCTCCCCACCTGCCACAGTCACCCCCACATCGGGAGGTCCCTGCGCGTTTGCACACTGGCAAATCCGTACCAGCGGGGGGCGTCCTAATGATGACAGGAATGTGACCTGTCTCCCCAGGAACCCCAGCGCCCAGGGGGGTGGTCCTCAGGTGGGACTCAGGGGCGGGGTGGGGGGGAGTGTCACCGAGAGAATGAACACAGGACTCGAAGCGGCACTGCTGTGTCACAGCGTTTATTGGCAACAGCAGGACGGGGGCCGGCGCGTCGCACCGTCTTCCGCTCCGTCTGCGCGGGGCCTCACGGCTCACAGGGCGGACGGCGACTCGGCAGCGGCAGGGATCGGCGGGCACACGCCTTCGTGCCCGGGACAGCTCTGCGCGTCTGCTCATCCCCGAGCACACCCGGTCCCCAGGAGGTGACCCCTGGCACGTGACCCCACCCACCCCGCCCGCCTCCACACGTGGGGCCTCAGCTCCTGCTTGTCCGCCGCCGGGAGCAGGTGCCGTCCTGGGTCTGCCCAGCCCGGCTCCCGGGGACGCCAGGACCCGACACCGGGTCACAGCACAACGTCACCGAGAACATTCTAGGGGGAGGGGCCGCGCACTCTCTACGGGTGACAAGCACAGGACACGGACACGGGACCACGTCAGGGCTGCCCCTGAGGCAGGCCTTTGGGGGTGCGGGGGAAGAAGGGAGGGGGGACTGGGAGCCCCGGGTTTGTCACCGGGAGGCACAGCAGGAGGGAGCGTCCGCCCCGCACGCATCACTCGGCCGTGGCGATCGGAGGGGCGCGGGGGACGCGGGGGACGGTGTGTCCGCCTCGCACCTCTGCGTGTGCGTGCCGTGGGGTGCGCCTCAGGTACACGCCCCCATGCCGACAGCGGCGACCGGCTCACCGCACACGCGTGCAGTCTTTCTCCTCCCGACCTGCGCGGGGGCGGCGGGAGCTGCCGGCGGGCAGCTCGGACACGCCACACGCGGACACACCACACGAGGGGGCCCGTCCAGCTGGACCGGCCGGCACGGGGGTCACTTACCTGCAAGAAAACGGCACAGTCGTTAGACGGTCCCAGCGCCGGGCCGAGGCGTCCCCCCGCGAGGGCGGCCGGCCTGGCTCTCGGGGGACGAGGACCCCTGGGCAGTGTGTGCAAGACGCCCCAACCCCGCCCCCCATCTCCCACAGCGCGGACAGCAGAGGTTAGAGCAGGCGGGCGGCTGGGCGGGGGAGTGGTCAGCGCGGCAGGAGGTGCGGCAGGTGGAAGCAGCTTTGCACACGGCAGCGGGACACGGGAGGGAGGCCCTGACTGGGCGGCTAGGCGCGGCGAGTCCAGGGGCCATGGGGCCACCAGGCCTTTGGTCTGGCACTGGGGACAGAGGGGCCACCAGGGAGCTCAGCTGGGGTCCCCGCCCCGGTCAGGATGGCGATGGGGTCACAGGCCCCGGCCCACGGGTGTCTGCGTGTCCCCAAGAGGGTGTCTGACCTGACCACACTCAGCATTCCCGTCCTCCCGAACCCCAGGTCCTGCCAGGGAGGGACGTGTGTTGAGTCTGTGTGTGTGCATGTGAGCGAGTGAGCAGGTGTGAGCGTGTGTGAGCACGTGTGAGCGTATGCCAGTGTGTGTGTGTGCATGTGAGTGAGCAGGTATGTGTGTGAATGTGTGTGAGTGTATGCCAGTGTGTGTGTGCATGTCAGTGTGTGTGCATGTGAGTAAGCAGGTATGAGTGTGTGTGAATGCGTGTGAGTGCATGCCAGTGTGTGTGTGCATGACAGTGTGTGTGCATGTGAGTGAGTGAGCAGGTAAGAGCGTGTATGAACGCATCTGAGTGTATGCCAGTGTGTGTGTGTGTGTGCATGTCAGTATGTGTGGTGTCAGCGTGTGTACGTGTGAGTGTGTGCACCTGTGCATGAAAGTATGTGCATGCATCAGTGTGTGAATCTATACATACATATGTGTGTGCTTATGCATGTGCTCCCGTGTCTGTATGTGTGTGTGCGTGTATGTTCACACATGCGTGGGCCAAACCAAAGAGCTCTGCTGCTCTGGGCTCGGTCCCGGGCAGCAGCTGCCCTGGAATCGGAGGGAGCTCGGACCCAACGACAGAGGACGGCGTCCAGACCCCCCAGGGGGCACGGCTGACTCACGCGGCCTCCGGAGCCGGCACTGCTTGGCGAAAGGGACGGAACAAACACGGCTAAAGGTCACCGCGGCTGCGGCTCCGACACATCCGTTTGTTTGTCCTGAGCCGGGAGCAGACCGTTTGGCAAAGGCAGCGGTTCACACCACAGCGCTGTCGGCCTCGGGGCGCGCCCTCCGGCCCCAGCATTCCGCTCCGGTCCGGGCAGAGGAGGAGGGGGCGGGAGGGGGAGCACGGGAGGGGGCTGCCTTCAGAGGCTGTCCGCACCACACCCCACACACAGAGCACTGGGCTGGGGGGGAGGGGGAGGACGAGGAGTGTCCGCCCAGGGCTGCTGGGCTCTGGGGCGCTGGCGACAGCACCCACACTTTGTCCCCCGGAGCCCGGCCAGCAGGGCCGCGCAGGCGGACGGGCGTGACACGCGCTAACTGACGGATTGCCCTTGGCCTTCAGGACAAGCCACGGGGTGCCCGGCTGGGATCCAGCAGGGGCCCTGGACCGCTCGGGGGCGGGCGCCCCATCTGGGAGCAGCCAAGTCCACAGAGAGGGCAGGAAGGTGTGCTCACCCAGGCTCCGGCCGGCCGGCCCACAGGAGGGGACAGGCCCAGGCCCCGGAACATAGAGGGCCCCGAGACCCGGCCCTCAGCCGCCATCCTGGGCCGCGCCGCACCTCTCCGCTCCGCACCCCACCGCACCACTCCACACCGCTCAGCTCCGCACCCCACCGCACCGCTCAGCACCGCTCAGCTCCGCTCCGCTCCGCACCCCACCGCTCCGCACCGCTCAGCTCCGCACCCCACCGCACCACTCAGCTCCGCACCCCACCGCACCGCTCAGCACCACTCAGCTCCGCACCCCACCGCACCGCTCAGCACCGCTCAGCTCCGCACCCCACCGCACCGCTCCGCACCGCTCAGCTCCGCACCCCACCCCACCGCTCCGCACCCCACCCCACCCCACCGCACCGCTCAGCTCCGCACCCCACCGCACCTCTCCGCTCCGCACCCCACCGCACCGCTCCGCACCGCTCAGCTCCGCACCCCACCGCACCACTCCACACCGCTCCGCGCCGCACCCCACCGCACCGCTCCGCACCGCTCAGCTCCGCACCCCACCGCACCTCTCCGCTCCGCACCCCACCGCACCGCTCCGCACCGCTCAGCTCCGCACCCCACCGCACCACTCCACACCGCTCCGCGCCGCACCCCACCGCTCCGCACCGCTCAGCTCCGCACCCCACCGCTCCGCACCGCTCAGCTCCGCACCCCACCGCACCGCTCAGCACCGCTCAGCTCCGCACCCCACCGCACCGCTCAGCACCGCTCAGCTCCGCACCCCACCGCTCCGCACCGCTCAGCTCCGCACCCCACCGCTCCGCACCGCTCAGCTCCGCACCCCACCGCACCCCACTGCACCGCTCCGCACCGCTCAGCTCCGCACCCCACCGCACCGCTCCGCACCGCTCAGCACCGCTCAGCTCCGCACCCCACCCCACCGCACCGCTCCGCACCCCACCCCACCGCTCCGCAGGGAGGGGGGCCGGCCGGCGGGTTTCCCACAGAAAGGGCAGGAGGGGGGACATGGGAGCCCTGATTTCCGGGCCAACATCGGGCCCTCCCCTTCCAAACGACGCCCACGGGGTCTCAAACGTTCAACGACCGTGGGTGCTCCCTGTCATGTAGGCAGAGTGCGCTAGACTGTGGGGGGCAACGCCTCCAAAGCCCAGCCTTCCCCCTCCCCACGGGAGCCCAGTGGATATCGGATCTAGGTTTCCTCCCTCCTTCCTCCTTCCTGGGCCTTCCTGGGCCTTCCTGGGCCCTCCTGGGCCTTCCTGGGCGTGGGGAGGGGCTGAGCTCAGGGTCAGGGTTAGGCCCCTCCCAGCAAGAGGACAGGTCTCCACCTGGCCCGGGCCACCTGGGCCAGAGCAGGGCCTGGGCCGCTTCCCAGCCAGAGCGGGTGGGGGGGCAGGTCAGAGGAACAGGCACTGGGCTCCCAGAAACCAGGAGGTGCGCTCTGGCTCTGACTCACCTGGAAGTTCTGTGTGCAAGGAGCACCAGACTCAGGGCTTAAATATACTCCCTGCTCCCTCCGCCCACACTCCTGCCTCCTTCCTCCTCTTACCTGCTCCTCCCTTCCTTCCTTCCTTCCTTCCTCCTACCTCCTCCCTCTCTCCTCCTCCCTCTCTCTTCCCTTCCTCCCTCCTCTTACCTGCCCCTCCCTTCCTTCCTTCCTTCCTCCTTCCTACCTCCTCCCTCTTTCCTCCTCCCTCCCTCTTCCCTTCCTCCCTCCTTCCTCCTCTTACCTGCTCCCTCCTTCCTTCCTCCTCTTATCTCCTCCCTCTTTCCTCCTCCCTCTTCCCTCCCCCCTTCTTCCCTCCTCCCTTTCTCCCTCCCTCTTACCTCCTTTCTCCTTCTTATCTCCTCCCTCTTCCTCCCTCCCCCCTCCTTCTATCCTCCCTCTTTCTTAACTCCTTTCTCTTCCTCACCTAACCTTTCTCTTCCTCCCTCCTCCCTCCCTCCTTCCGCCTACCCGCCCTCCTACCTCCTTCCTCCTCTTACCTCCTCCCTCCTTCCCTCCCTCTTCCCTTCCTCCCTCCTTCCTCCTCCTACCTGCTCCCTCCTTCCTTCCTTCCGCCCACCCTCCTGCCTTCTTCCTCCTCCTACCTGCTCCCTCCTTCCTTTCTTCCGCCCACCCTCCTGCCTTCTTCCTCCTTCTTACCTGCTCCCTCCTTCCTCCTCTCTTCCTCCTCCCTTCCTCCCTCCCTTTTACCTCCTTTCTCCTTCTTACCTCCTCCCTCTACTTCCCTCCTTCCTTCCTTCTTCCTTCTTTACTCCCTCTTACCTTCTCCCTCTTCCTCCCTCCCTCTTATCTCCTTCCTCCTTCCTTATTTTCTCCTTCCTTCCTTCTTTCCTTCCTTCCTTCCTTCCTCCTTCCTCCGTCTCTCCTTCCTCCCACTTACATCCTCCCTCTTCCTTCCTCCTTCCTTGCTCCTCCTTCCTCTTTTCCAAAGGGAAGTCAGTCACAGAAACGTTTCCCCGCCGGCCTCCATTCCCCTCTTGGAGAGAAACTGTAACTCGGGACCCAGATGCTGCTGCCCAAGGCCGGAGGGGTGACCAGGCAGAGGCACACAAGGGCCCAGGAACAGCGGGGGCCGGGGGGGGGGGGGTGGTCAGGGCGAGCACTGCCAGGGAGCTCAGCTCAGAGGGAAAGGGCTGAGGAGACAGAGCAGGCCAGGGCCTCCCCACCCTCCAGCAGGCCTGCTCCAGGCCGCTTCCTCCGCACGCAGGGATAGGAGGATGGGGAATTAATGGGGTAATATGAGCTCATTTCAATAATAAAGAGCTGGTGAGCATGCCCGGTTTTGATCTTTTCTGATGCCTGGATCCCTGGCAGGAGCCAGGGTCCTAGTAGGGATCTGAACGCCCTGGGAATAGATTTAAAGAAACATCCCCAAACAGCAGTCCCAAGAGGAGGCCGCCCATCACACACAGAGCAACAACGGAAGACAGACGCCCAGACGCCCGGGCCTGCTCCCCGGAAGAAAAGGGGGGCTGGCTGGCCTCAGCCTTTCCTGCTCCTTTACCCGCGTTCTGCCGGCTCCCCATGGAGGGCCTGTGTGTGGCCGGGGGCTGCGGACCCCTCAGCACCGGGGGCTGTTGGGACGCCATTATCGGTTTCTGAGAATTCAGAACGTGTCTCTGACAGCTGGCCCAGCCCCTTCCATCTCAAGTACGAACCAATCCAGCTTCCTGAATGCATGTGTGAGGACCTCAGAGTCAGAGGTTACAAAACCCACCCGCCTCTCTTCCTCCTTCCCTCCCTTCCTCTCTTCCTCCTTCCCTCCCTTCCTCCCTTCCTTCATCCCTCCCTCCCTCCTTCCGCCCTCCTCCCTCCCTCTTTTCCCTCCCTCCCTCCCTCTCTCTCTTCCTCCCTCCCTCCTCTTCCTTCCCTCCCTCCTTTCTCTTCCTTCCCTCCCTCTTTCCCTCTCTCCCTTCTTCAGCAAGGGAGGTCAGTTACAGAAGCCCGTTCACAGACTAAAGACGGCAGGCACCCCGCATTCCTCTCTGGAGAGGGTATATGTGTGTGTGGGGGGGGGGGTGCTGAGCGTCTGTTCTGAGGGGCTTCCCGGCAAGACCGTCTGAGCCCCAAGAGAAGGCCTGCCCCGCCCCGCACCCCCAGCCACAGAGCCCGCTCCAGGCTATGCTCTGAGCTCGGGGCCCCCGGGGGAGGGAGCCGCGTTCTCCTGGGAGGTGAGGAGGCGTCGGTTTGCTAAGCAGACAGACAGACAGGCGTGGGCCCAAGACACACGGGGTCACCACACGAGCAACGGGGGCTGCGCCTTTCTCTCCCCTGAATAACGGACGGGCAGGCGAAGAGACAGATGGACCGAAGGCAGCAGCGGGACAGAAGGCCCAGAGCATGGTCCCTGCTGCTAAAGGGGAGGCGCAGACGCCCCGCTGGCCTCTGCCCCCCGCCCCCCCTCCCGCCCAAGTGTGGTCAGGGTCACGGGCTCCCAGCCTGGGGTCAGGGTTCGGGTCTGAGTCTCCCCGCCTGGGGTCAGGGTCACCGGCCCAGCAGCCATGCGAACGATGAGGAAGCGAGGAGAGCGGCTGGCTGAGCACAGCACCGAGGGCGGCAGTTAATGCTGCAGAGTCTGCAAGTTGTTGCCCGTCTCTTTCCCGTTACCTACCTCTCCCCTCAGGGGTCAAAGACGGGATCCCTCCCCCTGGGAGACCCCCTCCTTACCCCCTGCCCAGGCCCCGCCATGCGGACGGGAGCCCAGGCGGGTGGGCTTGCAGGTGACAGACCCCATAACTGTCTGTGTGGCACCTCCACATCTCGGCGGGTGGACAACGCCTTGGACGTTCGGTTCAAAATCCGCCAGTGAGCCTATCAGTCTCCCCGCCCACCCAGCACACGCCCCGCCCACCCAGCGCTGGGAGAGGCGCCCCGAGGAGGGTTCCAGAACTCACCGCACACGTCCGGCCTCTTGCCGCACCCGGAGCCGGCGGCGCCCCCCGCGAGTCCGTTGAAGGCGGCCAGGCCCTCGGCGCTGTAGGCCCTGAGCACCGACAGCA
Source organism: Antrozous pallidus (assembly GCA_027563665.1). Classification (NCBI taxonomy): domain Eukaryota; kingdom Metazoa; phylum Chordata; class Mammalia; order Chiroptera; family Vespertilionidae; genus Antrozous; species Antrozous pallidus. Next base: position 59,057,464 of record CM050525.1, on the reverse strand, counting down.
CGTTCACCGGCTTCTCCGGCCGCGCCAGGCCCGCGGCGGCGGCGTCCTGGGCCGCGAGGAGGCCCGGGCCGGGCCACGGCTTCTCCGACGCCGGGGGCAGGGGCGGCGCCAGGCCCTGGACGGTCATACGGGCGTCCCCGCCTTCGCCATCGCCGCCGCAGTCCTTGCCGAGGGCCGCGGGCGGCTTCCTCGCGGCCTCGGGCTCCGCGTCGCCGTCCTCGTCCTCCTCGTCCTCGTCCCCCCGGGCGGAGTCCGCGTCCTCCTCGGAGGAGCCACCGCCCTCGGACAGCCCGTCCGCCGGAGTCTTGTCCCCGGCGTCGGGGATCACGATCGGGGCGTCGTCCCCCGGCGGGGCCTTGCCCTCGGGCCCCTTGCTGGGGCCGGAGCCGCCGGCCCCCGAGCCCGCCGCCGCGCCGGGGTAGACGCCGAACGGCTTGTAGAAGTCCGAGGGGAAGTGGCAGAAGGCGGGGTCCGCGTGGCCGGGCCACGGGCCGCTCCTGGGCTCCCCCGGAGCCTCGGCGGCCTGTCCCGGGGCCGCCTTCTCGGAGGCGGCGGCGGCGTCCGGGGGCCCCGTCAGCGTGGCCAGCGCCGGCTCCTTCCGGCGGCCGGCGTCCCGGCGCCTCGCCCGGCCCAGGTGGTTGGCCTGCAGGTGCAGGGTCATGAGCTCCACGGAGGCCGTGGTGAAGGCGCAGAACAGGCAGCCGTGCCAGGCCACGCTGTCCCGCACGGTCACCTGGGAGCCGGGCAGGGCGGGGGCGTCGGGCCGCACCGACAGGTCCAGGGGCTCGTACTGCGCCTTCTCCGGCTTGCGCGGGGCCGCCTTGCCGCCGCCTCTGTCCTCGCCGTCCGCCCCGTGGCCCCGCGCGGAGGGGGGGTCCGGCGCGGCCTTGTCCTTGGCGCCCCCCCGCTCCTTCCGCAGGGAGCCCAGCACGAAGCTGTCCATGAAGGCCTGCAGCGAGCCCTGGAAGCTCACGCCGTTGCCGGCCAGGCTCCCGTAGGCTCTCCCCGCGTCGGCGAAGTGGGCGCTTTTGGAGAGGAGCTCGGTGCCTTTCGGGGGGGGCGGCGGCGGCTGCGTCGGATGGGGGCTCCGAGGAAGACAGGCCGGCGTGGTCCCCCGAGGACGAGAGCGCCCCGGCCGGCCAGGGTTGGGCAGCGGCAGCGGCGGCGGCGGGTCCCCCTCGGAAGTCCATCCCGGGGAGGCCCTTGAAGGCGCCCCTCAGGATGTCGGGCCGCAGGAACAGGGCGGCTCTGCCGGAGGACGGCTCCTCCCGGGGGTCCTGGCCGGCGGCGGGCGGGATGGACAGCGGGCCCGCCCCGTTCTGCCGCTCCCGGTGGTGCCGCTCCAGGTGGTACTTGAGGGAGGCGGACTGGGTGCCTGCGTAGTCGCAGTGCGGACACTTGTAGGGCTTCTCACCTGCGAGGCGTGGGGGGGGGGGGGAGATAGAGAGAGAGAGAGAGAGAGAGGGAGGTTATCTTTATCTCACTTCACCGCCACGCAGGTGGGGAGGGGGGCCAGCGTTTGTTCTCGGGCACAAAGCAGCGCCAACTCATCATCAGCCGGAGAACAAGCGCTCGTTAATAGAAGAATAATTCGTGCTTTTCAGCCCCTTTTAACGATTCCGTCCCATCGGGGACCGCTCGGGGATGACGTACTGCCCACACACGATTAGCTCTCTCTTTCTCGGTCGCACGTGGGGGGGGGGGGGGGGACGGCTGCAGATTTAAAGGCTGTGATTACGAAAACGAAGCGTGATCATTGTGACCGCCGCGATGGTTCAGGAGGAGAAGTTTGGGGAGGCGGCGCGCCTAAGGGATGGGCTGGGGGCGGGGGGGGGGGGGGGGGACGGCCCGGAGACGTGTTTGAATTACACACATGGAAACCATTTCTAAAACCTAAAAGTTTTATGGCCCCTGTTACGCAAGACTGAAATGAGTGATGGAAGCCCCGCTTGGCAGTCAATCACGGGTATAATTAGCAAATGGCACACGGCGCGGGCCATTCATCACCGACGGGAGGGCACCCTTCCAGGGCCCGGCGCGCGGCGAGGCCCGCGGCATTGTTTCCAAATACAGACCCATAAATACCGGCCCCCTGAAATATTAACGCCGCGCCCGCGCGTCACAGCAGCGGCACGCGGAGACGGAGGACGGTGAAGACAAAAAGCGGTCGATAAACCTGAAAAGAAAACGGGCCGTAAAGGGGGGGGGGATATATTTAGCTCCCGTGTTTGAAATTAGCGTTATCTGCTGGTCTGAGCAGGGCCTTAAATTTGTCCTAACGGCGGGCCTAACGCGGCGGCAGTAAAATGCGTAATTTACCTGTAATGAGCGCTTGCGAGAGAATAAAAACCGCGTTAAGGGGCGTTTTAAAACATATAAGGCCATTTTCGCGAATTAAATATTTATTCCGATCCAACGCCTGGCTTCTGTTGTTCCTGCTTCCACGAAAGAGACATGGGCTTCGTAGGGCTTGGGCCGGGGGCCCCGTGGGGCCCGAGGGGGCGGGAGGCGACGCCCACGTGGGTGGAAATGCCGCCTGAACGAAACCGGTGCGGCTCAGTGGATGGAGCGTCGGCCTGCGGACTGAGGGGTCCCGGGTTGGATTCCGGTCAAGGGCATGTACCTTGGTTGCGGGCACATCCCCAGTAGGGAGTGTGCAAGAGGCAGCTAATCGATGTTTCTGACTCTCTACCCTTCTCCCTCTCTTAAAAAATAAAATATACTTTTTAAGAAAAAGAAGAAAGGGACACAGGGCTTCATGCTTCGCCTCCATGTGCCGCCTCAGTGCCGTGGGAGGCACAGACACACACCCAGGGACGCCTGTGTGCATACACAGACACACACCCAGAGATGCCTGTGCACACACTGCACACACACACAGACACAGATGCCTGTGCACACACACAGACACTCCTGTGCGCGCGCACACATACACAGACACCTGTGCGTGCGCACACACACTAGACATGTCTGTGCGCGTGCGCACACACACACACACACACACACACGCCTATGCGCGCGCGCACACACACAATACACACACACAGATGCATGTGCATACACTCACACACACACCCAGAGATACCTGTGCACACACAGCCCACATATACCCAGAGATGCCTGTGTACTCGCATGCACATGGACACACACACACACTCATGCATACACATCATGCACCACACACATGCATGCACACACACACAAACCATACATCACATCACATATGCACACACATGTGACATGCACACACACACACACACCTTCCATCTGGCCAGCCGACAGATATGAGCCCACCTGTGCTGAGAGCCACTGCCCCATCCACGCCACCCGCCCAGCCATGGCTGCAGCCTGACGGGGCCGGTGCCAACGCCTCGGGCCCCTGCCCAGGAGCGAGCCAGCGCCGCCCAGCCCCTCCCCGCCCGGCAGACCCCGCCCCGCCCCGCAGACCCCGCCCCGGCCCGCCCGGCAGACCCCGCCCGCAACTTGGAGAGGGGTTCCCCGTGCAGCCTTGTGGCACTGGCTGCCCAGACCCGGCCGGCAGCGCTGTCCAGCTGAGCAACGGGCCACACAGGCCTTCCATGAGTCCAAACCCACGGGGGGACCCCGCGGGCTGCCCGTTTCTCAGGGCGCCTGGGCCTGTGGTGTCCAGGACGCTGTCTCCACTCTCTCGGGGCCTTCCCGGCCAGGCCCGCCTCGCTCCCCCGGAAACAGCTGGCACACCCCACGCCTCTCCACAGGGAGCCCCCACTCACATCCAAACAGCTGTGGACACGGCGACCACTGACCCTCGAGGACCGTGGTGGGCAAACTCATCGGCCCACAGAGCCAAACAGCCACAGGACGACGATTGGAATGTCTTCGGAGAGCCACATTTTTAAAATGTAAACGTCTTCGAAGGCCACTTCTTCGACATAGGCTCGCCCAGGCCGTGGTATTTTGCGGGAGAGCCACACTCAAGGGGCCAAAGAGCCACAGGTGGCTCGAGCGCCACCGTTTGCCAAACACTGCTGTAGGCAAAGCCACGCTCCAGTTTCCTGCGTGCAGCGCCCCGTTGTTTAAATGCTGGCTCCTGCTTAAACTCGTCCCCACGTGTGAGGGGCCGCGGAAGCTGGGTCCGGCCCCGCGGCCCTTCTGAGGGCTGTGCCTGGGGGCGGGGGCCGGGGCTGAGCTGGCTCCCCCCACAACGAAGCGGGTCAGGGCACCGGTGACCTTCCCCGCGAAACCTCCCCAACCTTCCGAGGGAGTGAGGCTGGGCCCAGGCGCTGCCTTTCTAGAAAAGAGTGTGGCCAGACCCGGAAGCTCCTCCCCTCAACGGGTGGAGGCAAGGGTGGGGAACGTCCGGCCCGCGGGCCGTAGGGGGTCCTTGAAATCATGGGGTCTGGCCCTGCCAAGGCTCGGGGGCGAAGTCAGTGAGTATTTGACCAGATAGAGCAAACAGATGTTTAAGCCAGCGGTTCTCAACCGTCCTAACACCACGACCCTTTAATACGGCTCCTCATGGTACGGTGAACCCCAAGCATTAAATTGTTTCCGTTGCTACTTCATCACGGCGATGTTGCTACTGCTCTGAATCTTAATGTCACTGTCTGTGTTTTCCGATGGTCTTCGGCTCTACAGCAGCGGCTCTCAACCTGTGGGTAGACTCTAGGCAGATAACCCTGTACGTCTGTGAATCCTATCTAATAAGAGAGTAATTTGCAGATGGACCATCACTCCGACACACAAGAGGGCTGCCCCCATGTGGTCAAAGATCCTGCCCCCATGTGCAGACAAGATGGCCACCACAAGATGGCCAGCAGGGGACGGCCATTGGGAGGTTCCAGGCCTGCAAGGGAGGGCAGTTGTGGGCGGTCAAGCCTGCAGAGGAGGGCAGTTGTGGGGGGGCGGGGGACCCAGGCCTGTAGGGAAGAGCAGTTTTGGGGGAACCAGGCCTGTAGGGGAGGGCAGTTAGGGGTGACCAGGCCGGCTGAGGAGGGAAGTTGGGAGCAAACAGGCTGACAGGAGAGCAGTCAGGCATCAATCAGGCTGGCAGGGGAGTGGTTAGGGGGTGATCAGGGTGGCAGGCAGAAGCAGTTAGGGGCAATCAGGAAAGCAGGCAGGCGAGCAGTTGGGAGTCAGCAGTTCTGGATTGTGAGAGGGAGATCCAGCTGCCCTTTTAGACCCAATCCCACTGGGGTCGGGACTAAAAGGGCAGTTGGACATCCCTTGAGGGGTCCCAGATTGGAGAGGGTGCAGGCTGGGCTGAGGGACACCCCCCCCACACCCCCCGGGCACAAATTTTGTGCACCAGGCCTCTACTGATGTAATAATTGTGCAAACCACCCTCAGCAGCACAAACCCACACGCTAACGGTTCGGTGCGGATGTGTGACGTGGGGTTGCGCACCTGAAACCCGTGCTTTCCTTAGCCAGACCCCCCCCCGAAAAAAATTCCGTAAAGAGGAAAAGAAATCACTGGAACCCTCTTAGAGTAAAACCAGCCCCCGCCGCTGTGGGGACGCGCTGCACGCTCAGCTTTGGGGGCGCGCCGGTACGTCCACAGGAGAGAAGCTACGAAACAGGGGTGTCGCTCCAAAACGTAGCCGCACACGCAGGGTCCTCGTAAAGGCAGTGTTTCCTGAAAGGCATTTCGTTTCCAACACGGGGCTGTCTGTCGGTTGTTGACATGTGTGTACGTTGTGGGGGGGCTCCCTGTATACGGCCACCTGGTTTCATTCGTTCATACAACCTATTTTCTTCCTTTTTTTAAAATATATTTTTATTGACTTCAGAGAGGAAGGGAGAGGACAAGAGAGAGAGAGAAACGCCCATGATGAGAGAGAGTCATGGACCAGGTGCCTCCTGCACGCCCCACACCGGGGTTGGAGCCCGCAGCCCGGGCATGAGCCCCGACCTGGAACCGAGCCGTGACCTCGTGGTTCCGAGGTGGACGCTCAGCCACGGAGCCACGCGGAGCCACGCCAGCCGGGCCACCAGACCTGTGTCGGCACAGCGATAGCTTTCCTCACTCGGAGCCTCCACGTTGCACTGGCTGAGCCGGGAAAGCAGGTCCCCCAAACCACAGGTGGGTCCCCACGGCCCTCCACGGACGCCCCTTTCTCAGGCTCTGGAGAAGGGCCTTGCGCTTCCCACGTGTCCTCGCCGATTCCCGCTCGCTCTGCTGGCCCTGGCCAAGGGCTGTGGGCGTGACGTCGCGGGGCGGACGGTTTCCCGCGTCTCCTTGCTGTTCGCTCGGCCTCCCTCCCCGCCGTCCTTCCTCCGCTAACTCCGGGAGAGACAAATGCGCGGCGCCAGTCCATAAATATAAACGGCGCGCCGATCCCCCCGAAGCATCTCCACGCGGCAAACCTGGAGACTCCGCACGCAGCTGCTCCGCGCTCGACAGTGGCTTGTCCAGAAGGGGACAATCTGTGTCTCTAATTGCTGTCACCGGAGCCCGGATTCATTAGGCGACTTCCCCATTAAACGTGAGCGTTAATTTGTCTGATGAAATATCGCCGCCGCCGCCGCGTTCATTAGCCGGGCCCGCCGTACACCGCCGGCTCCTGCCCGGGAACGCGGTGCGTCCCGCTAATGGCCCTCTCTCTCCCTGCTCCCGTGTGCGCGGGGCGAGTGACAAGGCCGCCTTTCCGTGCGGCTCCCGAGGCCATGGGATCCCGGGCCGTTACTTTCCACCAAGTTTGGGGGGTCCTTGGGGCAAGGAGCGAAGACGGCGGGGGGGGGGGGGGCGGAGGGGCTGCGGGGGAGGGAGACGGGCTCGCGGGGCATCGTGGGGAGCCCCGCAGAAGGTCTGCGTTTCACCTCGGACCGAAAGGAGAGAAGAATCCTCTTCTCCGGAGCAGGTGGGAACTTTTCTCCTTTTGTCCGTCATCACGCGGGTGGAAGGGCCCCCCTGAGCCCGACACACGCTCTCTCCTTCCGGGGGAGGAAAGGGCGGAAGCTGACAGGCGAGCCCGGCGGTAGGCAAACTCACCGGCCCACAGAGCCGAACAGCAACAGGACAGCGATTGGCATGTCTTTGGAGAGCCACGTTTTTTAAACGTAAACTTCTGCCGCCACTTCCTCGACACAGACGTGCCCAGGCCACCGCGGTGTTCTGTGGAAGAGCCGCCCTCCGGGGGCCGAAGAGCCGCAGTTCGCCCACCACTGGGATAACCGATCCGATTCTGACGAGCCCGGGACGGCGTGTCAAGTAGGAGGGTAGCGCGGGCTCCCTGGGGTGCGTGGCAGAGCCAACGGGGGGGGTGTCCTCCCGAACCCGGGGTCCCTGGGTGCTCCCTCCAGGGCGAGGGGCCGTGGGGGTCTCAGGGGTCATCAGAGCAGAGTGGGAAGGCTCACCTGCCTAAGGAAGACGCGTGGGGGGCAGGCGGTCACTGCGTCAGGAGGGAGGACGCGGGAGGGGTCCCCTCCGCCCTCCGTGTCTTCCCACCAGACTCTCGGGGAGGTGGACAGTGGACAAGGCCACCCCTGGGCCGCCCCCACCCACCCGGCCACAAGGCGTGGGCGACACGCCGACGTCCCCCGTGCTCCTGCGGGCCCTGCTTGGGGGCGGGCGTTGGGAAGGCGGCACCGGGGGACACGTGTTCCATCTCTCGGGCTCCTGTCCTGGAAACACGGGGACTGGGAGGGGCCGGGGCACGCGCCCTGGTCCGTGGGCTCGGTGACGGCCCAGCGCTCCGGTTCGGTTTGGCTCCTCGTGTCACCCGCACGCACACACGCCGTCACGGACGCGCCGCGCCGCGCACGGACCGGGGTCCGCTCTGCCCCCGCGCACGGGGGTAAGCGTTTCCCTCCTCCTCTGTTCCGTCAGAGGGAAACCCGTCTTCACCTGGATGCGATCCTGCCTCTTACGCTCTGCAAACGCTGCTCCGGGGGCTGGGGGGTGGCATCTCCACGGCGTCTGCCACGCCGTTCCTTGTTCTGGGCGCTGCCTGGCTCCTCGCCGCCCTCGCGCCCACGGGGACCACGAGTCACACGTTGCAGAAGGAGCGTGTGAAGCGGGAAAAACCAGCTTGGGGAAACCGTGAACGTGTCCCCCGCCTTAGAACGTCGGCGGCAGCAGCAGCAGCCATGTCCACCTGCTTCCGTCCCGGTCCGAAAGGCCCCCGGGGGCCGCAGCCTGCTTTCCAGAATGTTCCGGGAGCACCTCCTACCCGAGGCCAGCTGCGGGGTCTCCCACGGGGTCGGCAGGCTCCTGGCGGGGAGGCCCTGACCCTTTCTCTCCGCCCCACGGTCCCTGGGGGCCGAGGCCACGGAGGGAGGCGCAGCCGCCGGTGAGCCCGGCCCAGGGACACGCAGCCAGGTCTCCCCTCCTGGGACGGCCCCGTGGCAGGGGCCCGGGGGGACTGTCCCCACGTCCTGGCAGGATGGGGGCCCCCCGACCACCACACAGCCTCGGGGACCCAGCTCCCCTGGGGAGGGGAAGCCAGGGGTCCAGGCTGGGGAGCTGTCACCGAGTGTGGTTGTGGGAGTGGGCACCACGCTCGGGGGGTGCAGAGACCACGGGGGGGGGGGGAGGTCAGGCCCTCACTGCGCTCCTCGGCGGGTCTGCTGTCCACAGCCCTAAGTCCGCCCTCAGCCAGCTGCCACGCGTGGCCCCTATGGTGGGTGCTCAGCGCGCCTCTCCCCTCCGACCAGGCTCCCCGAGCCCCCGACCCCTCGGCGGGCGGCCTCAGCACCGGGCACGGCTGCAGGAGGAGGGTCACTCGGGGACCGCCAGGCGCCGGGCACCCACATGCGGCAGGTGCACGGGGGGCCCCTGGCACCGAGGCATCGCAGCCACGGGACAGCCGAACGTGTCCCCAGCATCACACTCTACAAACGCCTGCGCCCCCAGGGTCCCCGCGGGCGTCTGGGCCGAGGGGGGGTTTTCGGACGGGGGCCGGGCCGGTCTCTCTGAGACCACCGTGGCCACTGAAGGGAGACCGTTCCGGGCAGAAGGTCCGTGGGCACGGACGTCCCACAGCGGGGCGAGGCCCCTGCTCCGGAGGGACAGACAGGAGGACGGGGAGGGGTGGGAGGGCGCCGAGGACAGAACCACCGAGCCCGATGGGCCGGGTCCCAAGCCTCAGGGGAACCTGGCTCTGGTTTGAGGGGCGCTCCCTCTTGGCCTGAGAAGGCTCCCTGAGCTGGGACAGCCCAGGGGCCACGCTCCACAGCCCCCCCACTCCCCAGGTCTGCAGGAAGCGCAGCCGGGCCCCCGCCGCCGTCCTCGGGGCTCCCCCCTCCGGGAGATTTGGGGGCAGCGGCGAGAGCTCCGAGGCCCGCGCCTCCAAACCTCCTTCCGGCCCGAGCGTGATCGATTCCTTGGGAAACAGACCGCAGTTATTTCCGAGGACGGATGGCGTGTTTGTCCACCCTCCGGAGCAGCTCAGACGCCGCAGACAAAGCGCCCGGAGAAAAATCAAAGAGAACGGAGGTGTCCGCGGCGCGGACAGATTTTTCTCTCCTGTCGGCACCGTCCAGGCAGCTCGGAGAGAAGCGGGAACCGGGACGGAGGGGCGAGGCGGCGCCCGGGGGAGGCGCTGGCCGGGAGGGGCGGCGGGAGCCGCAATCAGGCCCGCGGCCCGTCCCCGTTTGCTGAAGAGCCATCAGTCCTTGTTCTCAGGAGACCCACCCTCCCTCCGCGCCCCCCCCCCCGCCCCCCCAGGTTCGGGCTGGAGCCCCGGCGGGTGAGGCCAGGGGAGCGGCGACGTCCCCCTTTCATACGTCAGACAGTTTGACCCCCAACGCTGTCACCCTCTCTCCTGCCCCACGGTCCCTGGGGGGCCGTTCCGGGGGCCCATGTCCCTATCTAATGAACGGAAAGGATCCTGGGCCTCGTGGCCATGTCGCCCCTCCTGTGACCACCCCACGGTGGAGGGTCCTGGGGGGTGGGGGCGTCCCCACGTCCCGCAGCCCGAGGAGCCCCCACCACCCCCAGCACAGTCTCGGGGGACCCAGCTCCCCCGTGGAGAGGAAGGGGCACCTCCACAGGCCTGCCATCCCGCACCCCAAAGGCCCCGCCGGTCAGCGCCAGGTTCCAACGGGCCTCAGCGCGGCGGGAGGAGGCCGTGGTCACGTGTGTGCAGGTCACCCCAGGCCTGCACACAGACCCGGGGGTCGCTCGGGACGGGGACAGTGAAGTCCAGGCCCAGGACCTTGGGGTCGGTTCCGCGCACCCGGGCCGGCGGGAGGGCGTGACGGAGTGACTGCCGTCTAGGGGGGCCTGACGGGGTGGCGGCCGGAGCAGGGACCCGGGGCGGGGCGGCCCCCCAGCGCTCACCTGTGTGTATCCGCAGGTGCACCTTCAGGTGGTGGGAGGTGCGGAAGGTCTTGCCGCAGTAGGGACAGTCCTTCATGGCCGAGCCCAGGCTCCGGTCCCGCAGCAGCGCGGCCGGCGGCCCGCCGGGCGCTCTCCCCGCCTCCTCGCCGAGGTCTGCAGCGGGTGGGGGTGGGGGTGGGGGTGGGGGTGGGGGGGAGGGGGAAACGTTGGCACGTCACTTGGGCGCCCGTCAAACGCCGTTCGCACCCGAGCCGCCAACGCCGCACCTGTCTGTCTCGTCCCTTTCGATCTGACAGAATGCTGACAATTCGTGTATTTCCCTTGTTACTCTCCAAAATTATTTCATCTTTCCCATCATCGTCTTAAGCGGCATATGGTACCTTTATATCGAACGGAATTAAGCAAGAACAGAAACAGCTGTGTCAGCAGCTGGTTGGATTTCTCCTCTTGCTGAGCTCCTATTAAATATAGTTTTTCCGCCCCCGCCCCCCCCCCCCGAAAAAAAAAAAGTTTAGCGAGGGTGGTGTCGGGTTCGATCGGATGCATTTATCAGAGGGGCTGGCGGGAGAGTCTGCCGCGGGACCGGAGTCGCTTCTGCACCGTGGGGGGGCGACAAACGGAATAGAAAGCGTGTCGGCCGAGCCCCAGAGGCGTGCAAGACGGGGGCTGCTACGTCGGGGTCGGGAAGGAAACGGCCCGGCGGGTCCTCTCGCCCTGGCCGGCTCCCGCACGTGCGCGCGGCTGCCGGGACCTCGAGGGAAGGGGAAGCCGGGAGACGCGGTCCCACAATGCCCCCCCCCCCCGCGATGCGCACAGGGACGCACCCACGGGCACGTGCAGACGTGGCTGACCCTCCGTCAGCTCAGAGCTCCGGCCTGCGGCGCACCGATCCCCACGGCCCTCGAGGTGGAGCCCAAACCGTTAAGACGGCGGAGCGAGATCTGCGTGCGGCCGTCTGCCGCGTGGACAGGACAGGCGGTGACAGTCCAGGAAACGGGGAAAGCACGGAGCGTTCGGAGGACACGCCCGGGCGGGGAGGCCCGAGGCAGCGGCGGGCGGGGCCGGGAGCCGTGTGTGTGTGTGTCGGAGGAGGGCTGGCTGCGGGGGCTGCGTGGACGGGGCCGGGCGAGCGGCTCCCCGGTGGGTTACTGACCTCACGGGCCCAGCCTCCGAGGCCGAGGGAGGCTGGGAGGCCGGCCGGTGCCCGTCCGAGCGGAGGGTTGGGGCGGGCAGGCAGCGCCCAGCCGGCGGGACCTCCCCTGGACCCACGGTGAGAACAGGGGGGACCTTCTGGGGTGACCGCAGCCCTGGGCTGTGCGGAGAGAACGCACGGGACACGAGTTGACCCCCAACGCTGTCACCCTCTCCCCTGCCCCACGGTCCCTGGGGGGCTGTTCCGGGGGCCCCCCACGCAGACCGCTGCCTCGGCCGGACCCGCGGGCCGTGAGCGGGGGACGCGGGCAGGCGCACTGGCTCCGGGGCTGCCTGCAGACGCTCTGCTGGGAGCGCCGCTCAGCGCTCAGACCGCCCACGACAGACGAGGCGTCACCCCGGAGAGTGCCCCGAGGGCTCATGGCCGCCCTGAGCTCCCGACCCTCTGACCTCCAGGGGGTGGTTATAGGGCCCGATCGCCGGCCACCCTCCCCCAGGGTTCCGCCACACGGGGAACCCACCCCGCCCGGCGCCAGGTCTGGGGACGTGCACGCGCGTGTGCAAGGGCTACCGACGGGGACCGCTGTCGAGGGCGCACGGGCACCAGAGCGAGCGCGGTGCCTCGGCTAACCCGTGCCGTGTGCTGGGTGCAGCCGGCAGAGCCCTCAGCCCTGGGCGCCCGTTCCCCAAGAGCCCAGCACAGCGGTCGGCAAACTCATTCGTCCACAGAGCCAAACACCAACAGGACGACGACTGACATTTCTTTGGAGAGCCACATTTTTTTTTTTTTTTTAAACATAAGCTTCTTCAACATAGACTCGCCCAGGCCCCGGTGTTTTGTGGAAGAGCCACACTTGGGGGGGCCGAAGAGCCGCCGTTTGCCGACCGCGGGCCCGGGAGAACGACGGCCAGGCGTCCAACCAAGTCACCCCCCCCCCCCCCCGGCAGGTTTAAACGGCTGTAATGCCCGCCCCTGCCGCCCGCCCCAACCCTCAGCACAGGCTCTGGCCTCCCAGCATGGCTCGGCCTCCGAGGTGGGGTATGTGAGGTCAGGAACCCACCAGTGAGCCGCCCGCCTCGCTGAGCGCCCTCGGGGGCCCTGTTTCCGCCCGGAGGTGGCTCTGGGCTGGGATTACAAGCAGCACTGGGTGCCCAGAGGCTGTCTCCCCGAGAGAGGTGTGCGGGTGGGGGGGCATGTCCGCTTCCTTAATCCTCACCCAGAATATTCTTCCCATTGCTTCCCAGAGAGGATGGGAGGGAGGGGAGCAGGAGGGAGAGGAGGAGGAGGGAAGGGAGGGAGGGAGGAACATCCATGTGAGAGGCACAGGGGCGGGCTGCCTCCCAGACGAGCCCCAAAATGGGGCCCAGATCAAACCTGCACCCCAGGTGCACGCCCCCGGGCGGGAACAGAACCCCGGACCCTTTTCTTTCAAAGCATACTGTTATCGCCGAAACCGGTGTTGCTCAGTGGATAGAGCGTCGGCCTGCAGACTGAAAGGTCCCGGGTTCGATTCTGGTCAAGGGCATGGACCCTGGCTGTGGGCACATCCCCAGTAGGGGGTGTGCAGGAGGCAGCTGATCGATGTTTCTCTCTCATTGATGTTTCTGACTTCCTATCCCTCTCCCTTCCTCTCTGTGAAAAACCGATAAAATATATTAAAAAATAATAAAATAAAACATACTGTTACTGACGTCAGAGAGGCAGGGAGAGAGAGAGAAACATCAATGAGAGAGAATCAGGGACCGGCCGCCTCCTGCACACCCCACACTGTGCATGGAGCCCGCCACCCGGGCCTGTGCCCTCCCCGGGAATCGAACCCTGACCTCCTGGTTCCTAGGTCGGTGCTCACCCCTGAGCCATGCCAGCCGGCCGGCCAGGAGTGGATGTCTGCTGCCCCGTTCGGGCGGGTCCTCGTGCCCCATGATCTGCATGAGGGCACAGCCCCCAAGTCTCCCGGCAACCAGCCCAAGTGACACACAGCAGTGCTGTCGGACAGTCGGACGGGACGGGAGGGGCGGAGGGAGCTGGCGGGGACGGTCCACGCGGCTCCCGCTGCCCCTGCCCGGCACCTCGGCGATGAGCGCAGACAAGGCCGCGTCCTGGAGGGTCCTGGGTGTGTGTGTGTGTTGGGGGGGGGGGGGGGGGCGGGCGCCTGACTGTCCTCACGCGAGCGAGGGCCCGGCCCCCTGCCTTTCATCTCTCCATCGCGGACATGTGTGGCCCCATAAAGAGGATACAGTTATAAGATAAACAGCTCTCTCTGCAGATTGGAGAATCTAATTTTCACTTTACACAGAAATGGGATTTTTTTTTGGGGGGGGGGGGCCAAAGGCCCGTGGCGTTTACTCTGAGACTAAATCCAAGTAGAAAAACAAACTGTGTGCGTCGACGGAGGGACGGTGGGTGGTCTGGGAGGCGTCCGGAGGGGCCGCGAGCCGAGGGCCGGGACGGGTGGATCAGGACGCGCGGCCAGGCCTGTGCGGGGCCCTCCTGCCCCGGGGGGGGGGGGGGGCCTCGCTCAGACACCTGTGACAGCACCGACAGTTGTCCTTCCCAGGACGTCCGGGGGGGGGGGGGGGCCCTGAGGCTCGGCCTGCTGCCCCTGCACACCCTCCCCGTGCCCCCTCCCGCCCGCTAACCCCCAGCCAGGAGGCAATTCCGCCCCCCCCCCCCCCAGAGAGCGGGCGATGGAAAGGAAGGGGCACTTTTTTTATTTATTTAAAAAAATTTTTAATATATTTTATTGATTTTTTTACAGAGAGGAAGGGAGAGCGATAGAAAGTCAGAAACATCAATCAGCTGCTTCCTGCACATCCCCACTGGGGATGTGCCCGCAACCAAGGTACATGCCCTTGACCGGAATCGAACCCGGGACGGACCTCTACAGTCTGCAGGCCGCCGCTCTGTCCACTGAGCCACACCGGTTTAAGCAGGAAGGGGCGCTTACATACCGAGTGGGTGGAGATTTCTGAGAAATGTCCTCTCCACAACCTATTTCTTCCCCCCGCAGACGCATGCTCTAGGCCAGCGGTCGGCAAAGTCACTCGTCCGCAGAGCCAACTATCAACGGCACAACGACCGGAGTTTCCTTTGAGAGCCACAGTTTTTAAACTTAAATTTCTTCTAGCCGAAACCAGTTTGGCTCAGTGGATAGAGCGTCGGCCTGTGGACTGAAGGGTCCCGGGTTCGATTCCGGTCAAGGGCATGTACCTTGGCTGCGGGCACATCCCCAGTAGGGGGTGTGCAGGAGGCAGCTGACCGATGTTTCTCTCTCAATGATGTTTCTGACCTTCTATCCCTCTCCCTTCCGCTCTGTAAAAAATCAATAAAATATATTAAAAATATATATATATATATATATTTTTTTTAAAAACTTAAATTTCTCCTAATGTCACTTCTCCCACATAGACTCGCCCAGGCTGAAGCATTTTGCGAAAAAGCCACTCCCATGGGCCAAAGAGCCACATGTGGCTCTCGAACCGCGGTTTGCCGACCACTGGCCTGGGTCTCCTGGGGACGGAAGGAAATGTGGACGAGGTCGGCCTCTCCCCCGTCACCTGCCCCTCCTGCTCACCTGGACCCGGGGTGACCTGGGACCACGTGGCTGTGGCTGGGGGCATCTCCTTCCGCTGGCCTCCCGGGATGGGGAAAAGCCGAGGAGACCCCGGCCACCCAGGACGCCCCACACTGGAGGTGGAGCCCACCACGCAGGTACGAATCCGACCGAGAATCGAACCGGCGAGCTCCTGGTTCCTAGGTCAGTGCTCAACGCCTGGGCCCCGCCGGCCGGGCTGCGACCGTTTCATTTCTCCACCCCACGGAGCCACGCGGGATCTGCTCCTCGGAGATGGAGTCATGTGTGGGCACAGGGATGACATCCCAGAGGGGACGGGCTGCAAGGGTCCCCTTCCCGGGGCCCCGCCTGGAACAGGAGAACGGTTCCGGGGGCCTAACCCTGCCCCGCTCCCCCTGCTCCCACAGCCGGGAGTGTTTGCCGAAAAAGAGCCGACAGGCCCAGCTGTCCAGGTTACCGGCCAATTCAGAGCGGCGCGGAGAAGAGAGCCAGAGACCAAACCGGGGGACAGAGAGGCTTCCCTGTGCTCTGGGCTGTGTCCTCGGGTCTCTCTCATCCCTCCCCTCCCCCTGCCCACAAGGGCATCTTGGGAATATTTGCTTTCAAAATGATTACGAGGAGGATGTTGGTGGTGGTGATGATGATGATGGTGATGGTGATTATGATGGTGGTGATGGTGAGATCATAGTGATAATGGTGATGGTGGTGATGGTGATGATGGTGATGGTGGTGAAAATGGTGGTGGTGATGGTGGTGATGGTGATAGTGATGGTAGTTATGGTGGTGATGATGATGGTGATTATGATGGTGGTGATAATGAGATCATAGTGATAATGGTGATGGTGATGATGGTGATGGTGAAGTAATGGTGGTGATGGTGATGGTGATGGTAATGGTGGTGGTGCTGGTGGTGATGGTGGTAGTGATGGTGATGGTGACGGTGGTGATGGTGATGGTGAAGTAATGGTGGTAATGGTGTGATGGTGATGGTGGTGATGGTGGTGATGGTGGTGATGGTGGTGATGGTGGTGGTGATGGTTATGATGGTGATGGTGGTGGTGATGGTGATGGTAGTTATGGTGGTGATGATGGTGATGATGATGATGATGATGGTGATGGTGTGATGGTGGTGGTGATGGTGGTGATGGTTATGATGATGGTGATGGTGGTGATAATGGTGGTGGTGATGGTGATAATGGTGATGGTGGTGATGGTGGTGGTGATGGTGATGGTAATTATGGTGGTGATGATGATGGTGATGGTGGTGGTGACGATGGTGATGACAATGATGATGATGCTGGTGAGGTAATGGTGATGATGACGATGGTGATGATGATGGGGATGGTGATGATGGTGTCACGTGATGGTGATGGCGATGATGCTGGTGATGGTGATAAGTTCATGCAGTGACTGGAGAGTTTTCTCAGCAACCTCACCCAGATAAGGCAGCCGTCTGTATACCTGAACACGTGTCACTTTACCGTGAACTAGCCATGGCATTTCATTTTATGGAATTGCTAGTAAAACAGTAAATACCTTTTCCTAGATGAGTTGTCAATTCGGAAAGAGCCCCGTGCAGAGAGTACCTCAAAAGTCTGAATCTCAAGTCATTAATGAAAAAAAAAAAACCACCCTATTTTTGGAGTCTAAGGGGTAAGCAGGACATAAAAAAAATGTATCTTCCTTCATTTCTTTGCCCCCATAGAGCCGTCTTTAAAATCCTCCCCGGGGGAGTAAGAAACGGCTCTTTGGAGAAAACCCAAAAGGAGACACAGCGCCTCTGAAAAGCTTAACACTTTCCCTAATTCTGAAAACGTTCACACGAATAGACTCACACGAAGCAGGGATTCCTAGGGTGGCAGTCCCTAGGTGAGAGTTCCTTTGCTTTTCTAAATCACGTTAAACGAGCAGCACGCGGGAAAGCTGCGACATTCCCGTCAACAATCCCACGGCTCTCTGGGAAGACCAGGCCCCCCGTCCGTGTTGCTGTGGTGTCTCTGCTGTTTCATCGGCTCCCCGGCCTCTGATGGCCATATATAGTCATGCGAAAACGCTAAACATGAATATGGATTGGCAAAGTGTTTGTTTAAATAGAGAGATATTTTTGTCCACTTGGGGGGAGGCCGGAGCCAGCTGCCCGTCGGGTCTCGGGGCCAGGGACGGGGCAGGACTCACGGGGACCCCCCCCCCCGGTTCACCGGCCAGTTTCCGTGTGTCCAGGTGCGGAGGTGGAGAGGGGGTGTCCCTATCGCCGCCTTTCTTCACCTCTGACCCCACACCCAAGACTGTGCATTTCTGCGTTTGGCGAGATAGGATTTCGGGAACTGGGGAAATAGGTCATAAAAAGGCTAAGGTTTGAAGAAAAAAAAAACATATAAGATACTGGGATCTCAAATAGCTTCTCTAAAGCAACATTTTGATGAGTTAAGTGAAAATGAATCAGAAACACATGGATTAAATTTCCCTTAACATACACAAGGGCTCCGGCATCGAGCGCTTCGGGCCAAATGTGTTCCTGGTTTTCCGGAGCCCAGAACCCGCTCCCGACCGTCCCATCGGGGGCGCGTGGCACCCTGCTGGCGACGGGGCCGCCCATGGGGTCTCTCTCCTCTGGCGTCCTGTGACCTCCTGGGGCGACACGTTCTGCGGTCCCCCTGTGCCCAGTTCCCCCAGGCCCGCAGGACCGGCTGTGGGTGCCACTTCTAGGCCCCAGCTTGGGGACTGACCATGAGCGTGGCAGGCAGGATTGGGGGACACCCGGTGTGACGGGTCTCCTGGGGCTCTGCACCCCCTTTCTCCCCTCTGGCCTGGTCAGGGGTGCAGGCTGGAACCCGCCGTAGAGAGCACTAGGTGACTGTGGCCCGAGCAGACCCACCGGACCCGGCTGGACGAGGAGAGCTGGCGGGAGGGCGCGGCTGGAGGGGGCAGGCCAGGGCCCAGTGTCTGGGGCAGGGAGAGGAGCCTGGTAGCCAACAGGGGAGGGGGGGCCCTGAGCCCATCGCTCTCTGGAATAGCCCCCATCCTTCTCAGAGCCCTCAGCGCCGCCCACGTGCCCCCCCCCCCACTGCTCTCACCTCCCCGCGCCCCCCCCATACCCCACTGTCCTCAGCACCCATCCTTTCTCCTCCTCGGACCTCCGCGGGGTTGGGGAATGTCCGGCTCGGAAGCCGTATAAGGCTCGTGAAATCACTCGGTCTGGCCCTGCCGAGGCGTCAGGGCTGAGTGAGTTCATGAAATGTCTGACCGCACGGAGCAGGCTCATTTCATTTTCTTACTTTTTATCTCATCAAATATACGTTTACCGACTTCAGAGAGGGAGGGACAGGGAGAGAGAGAGGAACACCCGTGATGACAGAGAATGTGGACCGGCCGCCTCCTGCACGCCCCGCACTGGGGATGGACCCGCACCCGGGCCTGTGCCCCGACCGGAATCGAACCCGGCCCTCCTGGGCCATAGGTCCGAGCCACTGGCCGGGCGAGCAGGGTGACGTTGGAGGGGTGTCTGCAAATGGCCTGGGATGACGCTACAGACGCCCCAACAGCCCGGGCAGAAAAGGGTCCCACCCTGGGAGCTGGGCCCAACCCTCGGGGACTCTTCAAAGACGCCTGCCCCCCGAGGGGTCCCTCACCCTCTGCAGGCGGCTCCCGGCACCCCGCTGTTGGCAGCGCCCACTGCTGTGTTCCTTCCCAGCACCCGCCCGCTCTGACCTAGGGTCTGGCTGCTCCCACCTGCCCTCCCCCCCCCCCGAACACCCTCCCCCAGAAACAGGGACCCGGGCCGCCGTGTGAGATGTGTCCCTGGCACCTGTAGGCGCTCAGGTCAGGACAAGGGCTCCACCCGTGCTTTTAAAACCCTGTCCCTCGCCGCAACCGGTGTGGCTCAGTGGACAGAGTGTCGGCCTGCGGACGGAACGGTCCCGGGTTCGATTCCAGTCAAGGGCATGTATCTTGGTTGCGGGCACATCCCCAGTGGGAGGTGTGCAAGAGGCAGCTGATCGATGTTTCTCTCTCATCGGTGTTTCTGACTTTCTTTTTTTTTTTTTTAATATATTTTATTGACTTTTTACAGAGCGGAAAGAAGAGGGATAGAGAGCTAGAAACATTGATGAGAGAGAAACATCCATCAGCTGCCTCCAGTACACCCCCAACTGGGGATGTGCCCGCAACCAAGGTACGTGCCCTTGACCCGGACCTTTCAGTCCGCAGGCCGACGCTGTACCCACTGAGCCAAAACGGTTTCGGCAATGTTTCTGACTTTCTAACCCCCCCCTTCCTCTTTGTAAAAAATCAATTATATATATATATACATATATATATATATATATATATACACACACACACACACACACATATATATATAGACAGAAAGATTATATATAGAAATGTAGATATATAGGCATATAGACATATAGATATATAAATATATAGATATATAGATACATAGATATATAGATACATAGATACATAGATATCAACCCTGTAGCTGCTTTTCTCCGTGAGAGAGAGCATCCCAGTGGCCAGCAAACTGGGAGCCGGAAGCTGAGGTCCTCCTGGGAGGAAAGGCCCCGGCACCCGCAAAACCCCAGGCACGCCCCACAGGGCTCGGCACCTCCAGGGCCCGAGGAGTGATGCCGGCGGGACGGGCAGGCAGTCGGGGTGCCCGGGGGGGGGGGCGGGGGAGCCTTCCTGGAGGAGGCGGCCTGGGAGGTGGGGTCTCCGGCTCCTCCCGTCCGGGCGACAGGAGCCACAGCACCGGCCTGACCGGCACACCCACAGACGGGCTTGCTCGGGGCGGGGGCGGGGTGCGCTGTGGGGGCACCTTCGTCCCCCTCCCTCCCCCCACGCGGACGCCTCGCTGTCACTGGGAGACACGAACAGTGGGACAGGTGTTCCTCCCCGGGGCCACACCCCGATGAGGTCACAATCACCGCCCACACATGGGGAGCCTTCCCAGGCTCATAGTCCCAATTCGGGGCTTCTTCCTCCCTTTCAAAGAGAGAAGACAAGGACGACGCCTCTACTTCCAAACAAAGCCCAGATTGCTCCGTAATTTATTTTCTTAAAAAAAAAAAAAATCAACTCGCCATACCCTATAGCTTTTAAGATCCTTTTAAGATAATTTACAGCCCCCCCACGTGGCGGGGGGAGGGGGAGACCGGAGGGAATATCGCCTGCCCGTTCCAAGGAGTCCCTCCTCCTCCGGATGCAGCCCCGAGACTCGGAACGGAGCTTCTGGAAATGAACTTGGTCCGTGGCAGCCACCTGTGGGGCTGGGTCTGAGCGAGGGGAAGGCGGGGCGGGGGGACCAGGGCCCCCGGGGGGTGGGGTTCTGCCAGGTTCTCTTTTTTTAAAAAAAATATGTTTTATTGATTTTTCACAGACAGGGAGAGGGGACAGAAAGTCAGAAACATTTATCAGCTGCCTCCTGCACACCCCCCACTGGGGATGTGCCCGCAGCCACGGTCCATGCCCTTGACCGGAATCGAACCCGGGACCCTTCCGTCCGCAGGCCGACGCTCTATCCGCCGAGCCACACCGGTTTCGGCTGCCAGGTTCTCTTTTGAACAGACACCCGGGGCACCTCGGTGTCTCTCTCGTTGCTGGGTTCGGGCCCAGCCTCTCGCCGGGACCGGGCGGGGGACCCCGGCTTTTCACTCAGCCGCTCCAATTATTTGTAAAAGTCACCGGGCGCCTCAGAACCACAAATATTGACAGTTTACTGCACAGCACACGCCTGACATTTGAAGGTCACGCCGTACATAACACGGACTCCCTTATCGGCGTGTCGGGAACAAAGAGATACACGATAAGCAATTACCTCCCGGGCCGCGTGTCCGCACGCCCGGGCTGCGTCCCGGTTCCGTGGGAGGCACGTGGCCCACGTCACAGACACCGGGAAGCCGTGCCGGCGCGGGGACGGGTGATTGTGCGGCGGCTCTGGGACGGGCTGCGGGCGGGGGGCGGACAGGCCTGGGACCCAGCCCCTCCCACGTCGGGGCGCAATGCCCCTCGGCCGCCGAGGGCCCTGCCTCCCTTCCCTCCCCCCTCCCCCAAAGCCACGGAACACAGCGGAGTCACGTACGGCCTACTTTCTCCGACGGGTCTGCGTGCGGCTGAAACGGCTGAAAGGAATTTTAAATATAGATCTTTATTGATTTTCGGAGAGGAGGGGGAGAGGGAGCGAGACAGAGACATCCAGGATGAGAGAGGATCACGGACCGGCTGCCTCCTACACGCCCCCCACACTGGGGATGGAGCCCGCAACCCGGGCCTGTGCCCTGACTGGAAATCGAACCCGGGACCCTTCGGTCCACAGGCCGATGCTCTATCTGCTGAGCCAAAGCGTCCAGGGCTGGATGCATCTTTAAAGCTCCTTTCAGCCGGGTCGGCGGACCTGGATCAGGGGTTGAGCGTCGACCTAGGAACCGGGAGGTCAGGGTTCGATTCCCGGTCGGGGCACAGGCCCAGGTTACGGGCTCGATCCCCGGTGTGGGGTGTGCAGGAGGCAGCCGGTCCGTGATTTCCTCCCCCGTCCCTAGGCCCGCCTGTCACGATGGGGGACTGACACCTCGGGGCTGACACAGTCTCATCCGGAGGCACCTGCTCCCCGCAGCCCCTGCCCCTGCCCCTGTAACCTGGTCCCGGGGCGCCTGGAGGTGGCCGCCCTCTGCGACCCCGCCTCCCCAGCACGACCTGTAACCTGTAAAGGTTATCCCGCACCCACGTCCCCAGGCCCCCACGCCTGTCACCCCTAATCCCCCCGTGATCTCTGTCCTCCGGCCCGGTGTAAGCGGCCAGGCTGTGGGGGCGGAGCAGGGTCTGGGCTGACCGGCTGCTCCCCCACCGCCGGCAGGACTGGCATAAACGCTCCCGGAGGCCTCGACCCCTCGCTGCGTCACCGCTGGCTCACGCAGCCGCAGGCAGCCCGGACCCCGTGGCCGTCCGGTTACAGAACGCCGCTGCTCTCCCGAAAACCCCCACTCCGCGTCGTCCCTCCGAAACCCCAGAGACCAGCCACCCCCCCCCCTTTTCACAGTGGGAACCGATTCGGGCCCCCACGGAGCCTCGCGACCACGAAGGATCGCCCATCACGGACGAGGCCACGGGTCCTGAGCATCACCCCAAAGTCCCTTCGGAATGACACGGACGGACTGCCTGCCGCTGCTCGGGAAACACACACGTGTCTCTCTGTGCACGCGCGCACACCAACGGGGAGCGGGGGGGGGGGGGGGGGCCGGTATTAACATAAATCATCGGCCGGCTGTCGAGATACACAAAAGCCCCGCCCGGACGGGGCCCCGGCTTTATGTCCAGCACGGCCGCCCTGAAATGTACGGCGCGGGGCCCCGCAGGCTGTCTGGAGAGCGGGCGTGTGGACGGGCGCTCGATCCCAGGAAAGGGGGCCTTCCTCCGGAGGAACACATGTGTGCATCTGCAAAGCAGGCCTGCTCCGCGTGCGCGTGTTTCTTTAAGGAGCGACGCCCTGTGTGTGTGGGGGGGGGGGGGTGTGGGGTGGAGCGGGAGGACGGCCACGTGATCCCGGGGTTGCTATGGTAAATATGCATTTTTTATTGAAGAGTAAACAGTGGCAGGAAACAAGTGTCAGTTGCCAGCTCGGAAGTCGCTGCCATTTTTGAGCTGAAAACCGGGGGATCCGGGCCCTTTTCGTCCGCGGGGAGCCCCCCCCCCCCCCCCCCCCCCGGGAGGGAGGCACAGGGGTGCGGGATGGAGATGGGGAACCTGTGACAGACGCACCCGTCGTGGCCGCACGGAGCAGTGATGGAGGCTTTAGAGGACAGAAATTAGGAAGAAAGAAGAAATGATCCAGCTGTGCCCATCGCTAATCTCTTTCTGGAGAGGTGCTGCCCGCTCGGGCCGGGGCCGGGCACAGACAGGACAGGGTCTAGGCGCCAGGCGGGTTCGATTCCTGGTCAGGGCACAGGTCCGGGCGGTGGGCTCGGTCCCCAGCAGGGGGCGTGCAGGAGGCAGCTGATCGATGTTGATGTTTCCATCTTTCGCTGCCTCTCCCTTCATCTCTCTCTCAAATCAATAAAAACGTGTCTTATTTTTAAAAAATATATATTTTACTGATACTTTACAGAGAGGACGGGAGAGGGATAGAAAGTCAGAAACATCGATGAGAAAGAAACATCCATCAGCTCTGCCTCCTGCACACTCCCTACTGGGGATGTGCCCGCAGCCAAGGTACATGCCCTTGACCGGAATCGAACCCGGGACCTTTCAGTCCGCAGGCCGACGCTCTGCCCACTGAGCCAAACCGGTTTCAGCAAAACATATATATATATTTTTTTACAGTACCCAGTGTGAACGGATGTCTCAGAGCGAACTTCTCAGGCTCAGGAACCCCCAGACCAGCCCGAAGGAAGCTGGACCGGGGATAAGTTCCCAAGTAGCAGGATGACAGACACCCCCCCCCCGGCGCCCCCCAAAGGAGGGGCAGCGTGCCCCTGGGACAAGGGACCGGGCTGGACCCGCGTGTCTGCCCAGCCTGGGAGGCCGGGAGCCGGCCCGCCTGCAGGGCCTGCCCAGGACACGGGGATGGGTGACGCCAAGTTCCGTGTCTGCCTCCGAACGGCTCCTGCGCAAACGGTCGTCCCTCGCAGCCTTTCGCTTCCTCGTTCGCGGGGTTGGACGAGACCACTGTCAGGGGGGACTCTGAGCGTCGCCTAGACTGAGGGTGGGTGAGGCCTGGGTGCCCCCTCAAGCCCCAGAGGTGCCAGGGTCCAGCGCAGGGGTTTCCGCAGGCGTGCCGCCCGGACTGTGAAACACGCCAATTACATGCCAAGGACCTTTCCTTCTCCTTATTTTGTATTTTTATTGATGGTCAGAGAGGAAGGGAGAGAGAGAGAGAGAGAGAGAGAGAGAGAGAGAGAGAGAGAGAGAGAGAGAGAGAGAAACATCCATGATGAGAGAGAACCATGGATCGGCTGCCTCCTGCACGCCCCCTACTGGGGACGGAGCCCGCCACCCGGGCCTGTGCCCCGACCGGGAATCGAACCCCGACCTCCCGGTTCCTGGGTCAACGCACAGCCCCCAAGCCACGCAGCGGGCGCCAGGGGCCGTTTTCTTCGGCGTGGAGGACGGTGCTGCCTGCCCCGGGGAAGCCGCCCACACCCCCGTCACGCTCCCTTCTGCCCCGCACCTGAGGGCACCCACCCGGGTCCCTGCAATGCGGCCCCACCCCCAGCGGGGGCCTGGGGGTCCCGGCTACACCCCTCTGGGCTGTAACCTCGGGGCTCAAAACGGAGATGCGCCCACCACGTGTGCCATCTACCCCCCAGTCGCGCCGGCTCACGCTGTCCCCCCAGTGCCCATTCAGGGCACAGGCCTGGTCTCGGGCTCGAACCCCAGTGGGGGGCGTGCAGGAGGCAGCTGATCCATGATTCTCTCTCATCACCGATGTTTCCCTCCATCTCCCTCTCCTCTCCCTTCCTCTCTCTGAAGTCAATAAAAACATACCGTATTTTTCCGGCGTAAAAGCCCCTGGCTTTTTAACCCGGGAAACTCTTCTCAAAAGTCGGGGGCCGAAATCAAACCTGATGTGTTTTTGTGTTTTGTTTTGTTTTTTTTAATTTTTATTTGGTGTGAGTTGGAAGAGGGGTAGTCTTTTTTTTTAAATATATTTTATTGATGTTTCACAGAGAGGAAGGGAGAGGGATAGAAAGTCAGAAACATCGATGAGAGGAGAAACATCGATCAGCTGCTTCCTGCGCACTCCCCACTGGGGATGTGCCCGCAACCAAGGTACACGCCCTCGACCGGGATGGAACCTGAGACCTTTCAGCCCGCAGGCCGACGCTCTGTCCACCGAGCCGCACCGGTTTCGGCGGAAGAGGGGTCGTCTTACACGTCCGGTCGTCTTATGAGCCGGAAAACACGGGTATTTAAAAACCAAAACACGAAACAAAAAGACCAGCCCTGGTTCTCAGGCAGGTGTGTGTGTGTGTGGGGGGGGGTGATGAGTCACCTCCCTCCCCTCCCCCGTGCCCCCCAGCCCAAGCATGACGGGCGGCTCCCAGCCTGGGATCTGGGGAAAGTGGAAGGGGCGTGGCTGGGGTCTGCACGCTCCTCTGGGAGGTCCCTTTGCAAACGTGTGCCATTTGGTGCCATCTGCTCGGCTGCAAAGGCAAAGCCAGCCCTTTCAGGGGTCAGGGATGGCTGCCAGGGGGAGAACCCTACGTGGGTCGCCACGCCCTGCGGCTGGGCGAGGCTCCCTGCGGCAGCCGGGGGACCCCCCGGGGCACCCCCTCGGCACGGCCGGAGCCCGGGGACAAGGGCGCCCGGTCCCCACTTGGGGGTTCTCCGCCTCGGCCCTTGGCAGGGAGTTCGGCGGCTGGTAGTGGCTCCAACATCAGGAGGCTTGTCCCTCCGCCAGCTCCCCTCCAGGCCTGCCACCCCCCCCCGCCCCCCGACCCTGACAGCCGATGCCCGCCGGGGTGCCACTGGGGACTTGCACGCAGGGAGCCCCGCTGGACCCTGAGTCCGGACTGAGACCCGTGTGGACATACCTCCCTGTCTGTCTGTCTCTGTCCCGGGGTCCCTGTCCCTGTCTGTCCCGGGGTCCCTGTCTGTCTGTCCTGGGGTCACTGTCCCTGTCTGTCCTGGGGTCCCTGCCCGGCTGTCCCGGGGTCCCTGTCCCTGTCTGTCCCGGGGTCCCTGTCTGTCTGTCCTGGGGTCACTGTCCCTGTCTGTCCTGGGGTCCTTGCCCGGCTGTCCCGGGGTCCCTGTCCCTGTCTGTCCCGGGGTCCCTGTCCCTGTCTGTCCCAGGGTCACCACCCCTGTCTGTCCCGGGGCCCCTGCCCCCAGGACTATCTGCCCTTGCTCATCTCGTCAACACAGGCTTGAGTCTTGGGTTTCAGGACATTTAATAAATGTTATTTTTAACCGGGAACGGCTACAGACTGCCGGCGGAGCCACAGCAATGTCACAGGAGTCACAGAGGGGGAGAAGCAACAAACAGAATTCAGCCTCTCTCCCGGCATCTACCCCGAGGGCCCTCAGCCCTGCACCCCGGAACCCCCCCTCCACCCCCACCCCCCCACACACACACACCGCACCCCGAGAACCGGCGCGGGTTCCACCGGAGAGAGGCTCCCCGTCTGCCTCCTCTCCCACCCCAGAGGCGGGAGCTGCCGCGGCCGGACACACCCTGCCCCCGTTAATGGCGGGGAGCGAACGCCAGCTCGCTGGTAATGGCGCCCGCGCCACCACACTTTCCAGCTAAATTGTTTTGTGGTTTTGATTCTTAGGATATTAAAAAAAAAAAAAACACGCTTTCCATTATTCTAATGTGTCACGTGCCTTGTGAACCGGTGACCTAAGCGTGTGCACATGTAAAGCGAAGATGGGAAGACAAGGAGGGGTGGGGGGGAGAGAAAAATATATATAAAATATGATGACATCATTTCAAAGGCATAAGCTTTTAAAAATGCACCCGGGGGGGATTTATTTCCTCCTCCGGAGCAACAGCACACCATCCGCGGATGCGCCTGCTCTCTGCCGCCTTGGAAGAGTGCCATCTTTGTGCGCGCCTGGTTCATGCAAGTTAATCAATTTGAGGTTTAGTTACACTGCTGAGGCTTGCATTCTATAGATTGCTAGAAAGTAATTCGAACTTGCGGAATTTATTAACCAAACACCAATTATCATTAAACAGCACTGCATTATCCTGCTTTACTACCTGACAAGAACTACTTAATGAAATTTTAGATTAAAGTTATTCAGGGGTTGATTTATGGGACGCAACTCTAATGCGGCCACTGTGCAGATGCTGGGAGCGGCGGTTTCTTGGGGTGTTTGTGTGTGTGTGCGTGTGTGCGTGTGCGTGTGCGTGTTTTCCCCCCAAACGGTTTCCTCGGGGGACCTCTCACCCGTTGGCGTCTCGCAGCAACGCCTGTGACCTGGAGAATAGATTCGGTTTTCCTCTCTCTCTCTCTCTCTCTCTCTCTCTCTCTCTCTCTCTCTCTCTCCCCTTAAAACACATATAGACGGGGCGGACGCGTCCTGCGGGGACGGGGGGCGGACGCGCCCCGCATGGCGAGCGCCGTGTGCCGCACCCCGAGCCTGCGAGGGGCGGCGACCGCGGGACGTGCTGCATCCGAGGCTGCCGAGCAGGCGGGAGCAGCAGATGTTCTTTGATGTTAATAATGGCATTTATTATTAATATTAATTAGACTGCATTCAGCAATACATTTGGGCCATTTCCAAGTCAATTAAGGAGAACGGCGTGCGGGAGATGCTGGGAACGACATTTTAAGGCAGGTGTTCTGCAGTCCCCCTCGTAAAACCGTCCTGCGGGCGCTGGGGGATGGGGGGAGGGGGGAGGGGGGAGGGGGCCGTTTTAAATGCCGGGTTCGCCGTGTTTTCTTCGTGGCCCCGGTTCTCCGATTTCACACGCGCCGCCCTGCGGCCCGCCGACTCGCCCGTCGCCACGGGAGACTCTGCTCCACGCTCACTTTGAAATCAAAGCCGGCTGACGCTGGTGTGGCTCAGTGGACAGAGCGTCGGCCTGTGGGCTGAAGGGTCCCGGGTTCGATTCCGGTCAAGGGCGTGTACCTTGGCTGCGGGCACATCCCCAGTGGAGGGTGTGCAGGAGGCAGCTGATGGATGTTTCTGTCTCACCGATGTTTCTGACTCTCTATCCCTCTCCCTTCCTCTCTGTGAAAAAATCAATAAAATATATATATTTTTTTAATCAAAGCAGGTGGAAGGCGGGGCCGGTGTATATCCCCGCTGCCCAGATTCCGCTTCCTGTGAGCGTACAGACGCCTCTCGAGGGCTCTTGATGGACCCCGCCTCGCCCCCGATGTCCTGCATAAATCTCCCTTATGGAGACGAGGGAGGGGGTGGGTACCCGGCACCCGGAAGCTTCTGGAAGATTCCGTGCTTTGCGGCCTTCTGTCCAGACACGGGTTAACTGGTCACGCACAGGAGACGGAGAGCCGGGCTCCTCCCGCCGTGGAGCTCCCAGCCGTGGACGTAAGGGGTGACGCTACAACGCGGTGACGCCCCCACTATGGAGCCAGTTACGTCTAAGAGGATACACGTGCGTCTGAACTGGTGGCACTCCGTGGCCGGCGTGGCCTGAGTGGCGGGCCGTTTCCCCACGAACCTCGCTCAGACCTGAACGCGCCTCCGGAGGGCCGTGGCCACAGCGCGTGAGCCCAGGCCGCCTCCACCTGCTGGACTCCCGGCTTCTCCTCCCGCCCCGCCCCGCCCCGCCCCGCCCCGCGCAGACCCGCAGAAGGGATGTTCCTCATGGAGAATGGAATCGTGCACGTACCCACACCATAGGCCTGCGGCTCACCAGGAGTGTGTGGACCCGGAGGCTCTTTTATGATTTGTGTATGAATTAAATGTCACCTTTAGCTGCATTAGCTTCGAGTGTGAACAAAATAGATTGGGGTCCATGTGGCTCTAGCAGATGAGGGAGCTGGAGCTGGGAGTGGGGCTGGGAGTGGGGCTGGGAGTGGAGCTGGGAGTGGGGCTGGGAGTGGAGCTGGGAGTGGAGGTGGGAGTGGGGCTGGGAGTGGGGCTGGGAGTGGGGCTGGGAGTGGAGCTGGGAGTGGAGATGGGAGTGGAGGTGGGAGTGGAGCTGGGAGTGGAGCTGGGAGTGGAGCTGGGAGTGGAGGTGGGAGTGGAGCTGGGAGTGGAGGTGGGAGTGGAGCTGGGAGTGGAGCTGGGAGTGGGGCTGGGAGTGGGGCTGGGAGTGGGGCTGGGAGTGGAGCTGGGAGTGGAGGTGGGAGTGGAGCTGGGAGTGGAGGTGGGAGTGGAGCTGGGAGTGGAGGTGGGAGTGGAGGTGGGAGTGGAGCTGGGAGTGGAGCTGGGAGTGGAGGTGGGAGTGGAGCTGGGAGTGGAGGTGGGAGTGGAGCTGGGAGTGGAGGTGGGAGTGGAGGTGGGAGTGGAGCTGGGAGTGGAGCTGGGAGTGGAGGTGGGAGTGGAGCTGGGAGTGGAGGTGGGAGTGGAGCTGGGAGTGGAGCTGGGAGTGGGGCTGGGAGTGGGGCTGGGAGTGGGGCTGGGAGTGGAGCTGGGAGTGGAGGTGGGAGTGGAGCTGGGAGTGGAGCTGGGAGTGGAGGTGGGAGTGGAGCTGGGAGTGGAGCTGGGAGTGGAGGTGGGAGTGGAGCTGGGAGTGGAGGTGGGAGTGGAGCTGGGAGTGGAGCTGGGAGTGGGGCTGGGAGTGGAGTTGGGAGTGGAGGTGGGAGTGGGGCTGGGAGTGGAGCTGGGAGTGGAGGTGGGAGTGGAGCTGGGAGTGGAGCTGGGAGTGGAGGTGGGAGTGGAGCTGGGAGTGGAGCTGGGAGTGGAGGTGGGAGTGGGGCTGGGAGTGGAGCTGGGAGTGGAGGTGGGAGTGGAGCTGGGAGTGGAGGTGGGAGTGGAGCTGGGAGTGGAGCTGGGAGTGGGGCTGGGAGTGGAGTTGGGAGTGGAGGTGGGAGTGGGGCTGGGAGTGGAGCTGGGAGTGGAGGTGGGAGTGGAGCTGGGAGTGGAGCTGGGAGTGGAGGTGGGAGTGGGGCTGGGAGTGGAGCTGGGAGTGGAGGTGGGAGTGGAGCTGGGAGTGGAGGTGGGAGTGGAGCTGGGAGTGGAGGTGGGAGTGGGGCTGGGAGTGGAGCTGGGAGTGGAGCTGGGAGTGGAGCTGGGAGTGGAGGTGGGAGTGGGGCTGGGAGTGGAGCTGGGAGTGGAGCTGGGAGTGGAGCTGGGAGTGGAGGTGGGAGTGGAGGTGGGAGTGGGGCTGGGAGTGGGGCTGGGAGTGGGGCTGGGAGTGGGGCTGGGAGTGGGGCTGGGAGTGGAGCTGGGAGTGGAGCTGGGAGTGGGGCTGGGAGTGGGGCTGGGAGTGGGGCTGGGAGTGGGGCTGGGAGTGGAGCTGGGAGTGGAGGTGGGAGCTGGGAGTGGAGGTGGGAGTGGGGCTGGGAGCTGGGAGTGGAGGTGGGAGCTGGGAGTGGGGCTGGGAGTGGGGCTGGGAGTGGAGCTGGGAGTGGAGCTGGGAGTGGAGGTGGGAGCTGGGAGTGGAGGTGGGAGTGGGGCTGGGAGCTGGGAGTGGAGGTGGGAGCTGGGAGTGGGGCTGGGAGTGGAGCTGGGAGTGGAGCTGGGAGTGGGGCTGGGAGTGGGGCTGGGAGTGGGGCTGGGAGTGGAGCTGGGAGTGGGGCTGGGAGTGGGGCTGGGAGTGGGGCTGGGAGTGGGGCTGGGAGTGGGGCTGGGAGCTGGGGCTGGGAGCTGGAGCTGGGAGTGGAGCTGGGAGTGGAGCTGGGAGTGGAGCTGGGAGTGGGGCTGGGAGTGGGGCTGGGAGTGGGGCTGGGAGTGGGGCTGGGAGTGGGGCTGGGAGTGGAGCTGGGAGTGGAGGTGGGAGCTGGGAGTGAAGGTGGGAGTGGGGCTGGGAGCTGGGAGTGGAGGTGGGAGCTGGGAGTGGGGCTGGGAGTGGGGCTGGGAGTGGAGCTGGGAGTGGAGCTGGGAGTGGAGGTGGGAGCTGGGAGTGGAGGTGGGAGTGGGGCTGGGAGCTGGGAGTGGAGGTGGGAGCTGGGAGTGGGGCTGGGAGTGGAGCTGGGAGTGGAGCTGGGAGTGGGGCTGGGAGTGGGGCTGGGAGTGGGGCTGGGAGTGGAGCTGGGAGTGGAGGTGGGAGCTGGGAGTGGAGCTGGGAGTGGGGCTGGGAGTGGGGCTGGGAGTGGGGCTGGGAGTGGGGCTGGGAGTGGGGCTGGGAGCTGGAGCTGGGAGTGGAGCTGGGAGTGGAGCTGGGAGTGGGGCTGGGAGTGGGGCTGGGAGTGGGGCTGGGAGTGGGGCTGGGAGTGGGGCTGGGAGTGGGGCTGGGAGTGGAGCTGGGAGTGGAGGTGGGAGCTGGGAGTGGAGGTGGGAGTGGGGCTGGGAGCTGGGAGTGGAGGTGGGAGCTGGGAGTGGGGCTGGGAGTGGGGCTGGGAGTGGAGCTGGGAGTGGAGCTGGGAGTGGAGGTGGGAGCTGGGAGTGGAGGTGGGAGTGGGGCTGGGAGCTGGGAGTGGAGGTGGGAGCTGGGAGTGGGGCTGGGAGTGGAGCTGGGAGTGGAGCTGGGAGTGGGGCTGGGAGTGGGGCTGGGAGTGGGGCTGGGAGTGGGGCTGGGAGTGGAGCTGGGAGTGGAGGTGGGAGCTGGGAGTGGAGGTGGGAGTGGGGCTGGGAGTGGGGCTGGGAGTGGGGCTGGGAGTGGAGCTGGGAGTGGAGGTGGGAGCTGGGAGTGGAGGTGGGAGCTGGGAGTGGAGGTGGGAGTGGGGCTGGGAGTGGAGCTGGGAGTGGGGCTGGGAGTGGGGCTGGGAGTGGGGCTGGGAGTGGAGCTGGGAGTGGGGCTGGGAGTGGGGCTGGGAGTGGGCAGCGTCCACAGGGAGGACAGGAGAAGGTGGCCTAAACACGGCCTCCAGACGCCCCGCCAGGAGAAGACGGCCTGACCAGGCCTCGCTCCATTCAGGCTCGGGCCGAACTGCAGAGCGGATGCTGGAAATGGCCGAGTTGTGTGACATCCCGGCTCAGGCCTGGGGGGAGGCTGCTTCCTTTGTTCTCTGGCCAAGGCTGGCCCCGGGGAGAGGCCTGGGAAACCCGATCCCTCCCCACTGTGCGCTGGCCCAGGCCCCAGACGCGTGGTGGCTGCGCCCGCCCCGCTCCGTGGGGAGCTGCAGGCGGATCCGTGTGGACACACACGGGAAGGATGGCCTTCTGGCTGGACACTCCCCCTGCTCGGCCAGGGGACAGCAGAGGGAGGACCTGGCATTCCCCTGGGAGGGCGGCCAGAGAGGCCTGCTCTGCTGTCCACCTGCCTAGACTCCAGGATGTTGCCCGTGTCCGTGTCCTTGAGACCACAGAGGAAGGTCACGGGCCACGAAGGGGGGCATTTCGTTTGTACAGAGGGCCAGCCCCTGCCCAGCCTCCCCACCGCTCCAGATCAGCCGCCGTCACAGAAGACGGGCCTCCAGACAGGGCTGCCCTCGGGGGAGGCGGGGGAGGCTGTGCCCGCCGTCGCGGGGCGCTCCCGATGGGCACCCGCTCGCCGCCCCGCGTCCCTCTCGGGCACGCTCCCGGGCGCGTACGCCTCCCCCCCCGGCGGGCGCTCCGAGGCGTGTATTTATGGCACGGTGCGCTCTTCATCGCTGGAAATTAATGAACATGCCTTGCTCATAACAAGCAGGCACCTGGATGCCTAGCGAGTCATCGGAAACAGATTTATTCTTATTAGCGGTGTGCGGGCACCGTTCGCAGGGGAGCGGGGGGACGGCGAGGTGGCAGCGACCGCCAGGGACGAGAGGGAAGCTCTGTCTTGGCAGCTGCCAATCCCGCCCCAGGACGGGGTGCGGTCAGAGGTACCCCGGCCGCCTCTGCGCCCCACCCGGGGAAGCCGTCTGTGGGTGGAGCCCAGCACCTGCAGAGGGAGGCTCCGTGGCTGCTGAGCTGCCCACGACGGAGGAGGACACGCAGCCGCAACAGTGTCCACCACCGAGTCCCCGTGACAGGCCTCCTGCCGTCAGCCACTCGCCCGGGGAGTGTGGGGGGCTTTGCCTTCCGGGGGAGCGATTGGGGGAGGGACCGGAGCTCCGTCCTTCAAGGCCACGGCGCCCCCCACGCCCATGACCTTGGTCCCTACGGGAAGGACAGGTATTGGCGTTTCGGGGGCTGACCCCCCGCCTCCTGTCCCCGTGCGTCACCCTGGGGAACAGCAGTCCTCACAGGTTCCCCCCCATTCACTATTTAATTTGTTTTTGGTTTATGTTGGCGAATCCTCACTCCGAGGATATCTTTCTATGGATTTTGGAGAGAGAGGAAGAGACGGGGAGAGACAGACAGAAACGTCGGGGTGAGGGAGACACATTGATTGGCTGCCTCCCGCACACGCCCCAGCCAGGGACGGGGAACCTGCGAGCGGGGCACGCGTCCTTGACCGGAATCGAACCCGGGGGCCCTTCCGTCCGTGGGGACGGCACTCCATCCACGGAGCCACACTGGGCCGGGCTTTCCCCCTTCTGAAGAGACACGTGTTTACCGGACGGATCGGGCGACGCTGGGTCCGGGTGGGTTCTACAGGACAGCGTCTGTGTGCGCACCCTGTGCCCGCCCCCACGGTCAGCTCTCCTCCCGGCACCTCGTATCAGGGGCCCTCCGCCCCCACCCTTCTCTCTCATCCATGTTTCTAACGCTCTCTCCCTCTCCCTTCCTCTCTGTAAAAAAAAAAAAAATCAATAAAATACATTTTTAAAAAATAAGAGGCCACGGCTCACTGTGTCCAGGGCTTCTCCCGATGTTGGGGCCCAGTCTCCCCACGGCGGGCCTGAGATGGGGCACCCAGACTTCACCTCGGGGCCTGGGAAAACGGGGGACGCACAGGCAGGCTGCAGAACCTCTGCTCTGAAAAGGGCAGCACATGTGGGCTGGTGTGAAACGTGCCCCGGACGAAGGGTTCGGGACAACAGGGCGGGCGTGGGTCCGGGTCCGGGTCTGAGCGGGGCGGCCAGTCCTTGTACGGGAGGAGGGACCAGCAGGTGGCCCATGGGGCCTCGCGTGTGGGGTGAACTGGGTGCGTCACAAAGGCCGCCGGCAGCGGGGCGTCGCCCGGGGCCTCTGCCCCCCGAACGGGCTCCTGCGGACACCGTGTCCTGGACCGGCTTACGGGGAGGAAGGGGGAGGGGACCAGGGCCAGGGCCTCTGCCTGTCTGACCTCGGGAACGCGCTGGGGCGGGATTCCGGTTGCTGAGCTGAGTCCTCCTGACTTCTCACCCTCCCCCGGCCTCCCCACCCCACCCCTGCCTCTCTACATCCCCTGCCTCCCCACACATCCCTGGCCTCCCCACACCCCCTACCTCCCCACTCCACCCCCTGCCTCCCCAACTCCCCATGCCTCTTCATCCCCCCCCCCCCCCTCCTCACAGATGCTGGAGGCTCTATCTGCACCTCAGAGCCTCTGGCTCCTGGGACACACCCCCTTCTTGCCCCGCCCTCTGCCTCCACCTCAAACCCCAGCAGGTTGGGACGCGGAGACGACACAGGAATTTCTTTCACCGGGAACCTCCATGAAACACGCCTAGGGGGACTCACAGGGCGGAACGGGTCCCGGGTTCCGGCTGTGCCGCCTGGGGCAGGCCCTCTGCCCGTGTGGTGTGTGCGGGAACAGGCGTGTCCGTGCCCACTCCTGCCCATGGTGCTGCCCTATCATCTAAACAAGCCCCCTGCTCCCTCATGTCACCTAACCTGGACCCTAACACCTAACACCTAACCCCTAACCCTAACCCTAACCCCTAACCCTAACCCAAACCCTAACCTCTAACCCTAACCCTAACCCCTCACCCCTAACTCCTAACCCAAACCCTAACCCTAACCCCTAACCCTAACCCAAACCCTAACCCTAACCTCTAACCCTAACCCTAACCCCTAACCTTAACCCCTAACCCTGACCCAAACCCTAACCCCTAACCCTAACCCCTAACCCCTAATCCTAACCTAGGGTTAGATGTCACCTAACCCTAACTCAAACCCTAACTCTAATCCTAACCCTAACCCAAACCCAAACCCTAACCCCTAACCCCTAACCCCTAACCCTAACCCAAACCTTAACCCCAAACCTTAACCCCTAACCCCTAACCCTATCCCCTAACCCAAACCCAAACCCTAACCCCTAACCCCTAACCCTAACTCCTAACCCAAACCCAAACCCTAACCCCTAACCCCTAACCCCTAACCCTAACCCTAACGTAGGATTAGATGTCACCTAACCCTAACTCTAATCCTAACCCTGACCCTAATCCTAACCCTTCAGTCACGGCTCCGTCCCCTCCACCCCTCCCCGCCTCCTGGGCAAACAGCAGGGAGCCCTGGGCCCGTCCATTCATTCCCCCCACGGCGCCCACCGCATGCCCAGCTCCAGGCGGGATGTCCCTTCCTTCTCATGTCCTCCTAGGGGGGCGCATGCGAATGGAGAGCCCCAGAGGGTAAGGAGGGCAGGGGGTGGGGGTGGGGTGGGGGGAAGGGGGCAGGGGTCGTGGTGTGTGACTGACCGCGTCACAACACTGTGGACACGGCCGAGCGGACGGCCTCCTGGCTCTGGGCCGGGCACAGACACCTCGAGGGCCATCTCAGGAAACACCCACAAAACTGGTCCCGGGCCCTCGAGCTGCTGTGGAAAAGGCTCTTCTGAGTTTTCTGGGTCCATGGTTAGACAGGAGGACGGACAGGTGGAAGGACGGAGGGTCCTGGGAGCCACTCCAGGCCTGGACACCAAGCCCAAGTCCACGTGGGACATCACCACCTACTCCCGCCTTAGTGTCCAAGGTCAACAGCCACAATCTATCAACCACCACAGTCTCAAGGTCAACCATCACTGCATCAAGGTCAACAGCCACAGTCTCAAGGTCAGCCACCACAATCTCAAGATCAACCACCAGTCTCAAGGTCAACCCCCACAGTCTCAAGGCCAACCCCCCACAACCTCAAGGCAAACCATCACAGTCTCCAGCCACATGTCCGCCCCGCCTCACCCAGGAGCCTCCAAAATCCAGCCAGAGGCGCTCCTGGCTAGTGTGGCTTGTGGATAGAGCTTAGGCCCTCCGACCAAAGGGTCCCAGGTTCGACTCCAGTCAAGGGCACCTACCTCAGCTGTAGGCTCCATCCCTGGCCCTGGTCGGGGCACATGAGGGAGCCAACCAGTCAGTGTGTGTGTCTCTCTCTCTCTGTCTCTCTCTCTCCCTTCTACTCTGTAAACAGCAACAGGAACTTCCTCGGGGGAGGATGGGCCACAAACAGGACCCAGCAGAGGGGGGGAGGCCGCCTGGGTCTGCACCAGAGCAGATGCCCGGGGGAGTCCGGGGCACGGGCGGGTGGCCGCCGCTGTGGGGCGCTCTCTGCGCCTCACGGGACCCCAGCACCGAGCGTGCAGGGCTTACACCTCCCGCCCGCTTGTCTGTCTGCCGTCCGTCGGCCTCTGCCAGCTCCTGCTCTCCGGCCACATTTTTCTAAACACTCTGACCGGTGGGTGCTTCACGCAATTAATTCTCCACACGTCCCGGGCCCGTGGCGTGTTCTGATTTTAGGGAAACAAGCCGTGTGGGGAACGAGGTGGGGACGAAGAGCAAGATAGAGAGAGCCGCACCCAGGAGCCGTGCAGACCCCAGGACGAGGACCACAAAGACCGGCCCACCGAGAGTGGCGATGCGGGGCGGCTGCCGGAATTTCCCGGGGCCGACGGGGAACTCATGGGGCTGGGGCCACCCGACGTGGAGTCCGGCGCCCTCCTCGCCATCTCGGTGGGTCGGTCTCTCCACAGCGTCCACGTGTCTGTGCCCAAACGTGGCCCCGCGTGGCCCCGCGTGGCCCCGCGTGCACGGGACAGGACCAGGACGGGGTGGTGTGCGGGTGCCGGAAGCCGATCGTTGTTTTAACGATGGAGAGCTGTGGACAGGGAATCCGATCAACCTTAACTGCTCTGAGGGGTCGGAGCTAATCACTGGATGTTGGTAGTTGGAGCAGCCCCACCTGTCAGTCCTAAGAAGATTCACTGATTGGCTTTTACTGGTGTTTCCTGCCTGGGGGAGACGGATGCATCTTATTATCTTGATCTTAGTAAAAGGGACGGTGAAGCCAGAGCGAGTAGTAGTTCCTCCACTAGAGTCGGACGACCGCATGGCCCCCATTTCCAAATTAATTTATTCATTTTGTGCAGCCTTCTCCAGAACCCGAACCCTGAACCGGGAACCCTGAATCACTCGGGAGGTGAAACGGGTTTCCACACGTGGGACTCAGCCACACTCGCGTGAGGCGGGCGGCCCGGCCTCTCTGCCCCCCCCGGGATGGATGCTACAGGCCTCTCTCTCCACCTGGATGGATGCGGGCTGCTCTCCCGCTCGCTCCCTGCGTCTCTCAAATGAGCCACGTCAACCCACAGCTCTTGCCGTTTCCCTTTCTGTGCCAGCGACGGGACAGGAAGTAAAGACCGGCCTCTGTAACAGGTGTCAGGGAGGAAACGGCGTGGGAAG
Source organism: Antrozous pallidus (assembly GCA_027563665.1). Lineage (NCBI taxonomy): Eukaryota > Metazoa > Chordata > Mammalia > Chiroptera > Vespertilionidae > Antrozous > Antrozous pallidus. Next base: position 59,020,497 of record CM050525.1, on the reverse strand, counting down.
CCCTACTGGCCCCGCCTGGTTCCCTCGTTCCCGACCCGGACAGGAGCTTCTCCAGAGCAGAGCCTCCCGTTGGCTCCCACAAAGGGTGACATTCCCGCACATGTCAGCCCGGGTTCCGATAAACACCGCATTCCCGAACACGTCAGTCCGTGTTCCCCATAAATACTGACATTCCCGAACATGTCAGTCCGTGTTCCCATAAATACCGACATTCCCGAACACGTCAGCCCGTGTTCCCATAAATACCGACATTCCCGAACACGTCAGTCCGTGTTCCCCATAAATACCGACATTCCCGAACACGTCAGCCCGTGTCCCCATAAATACCGACATTCCCGAACACGTCAGCCGGGTTCCGATAAATACCGACATTCCCGAACACGTCAGCCAATGTTCCCCATAAATACCGACATTCCCGAACACGTCAGTCCGTGTTCCCATAAATACCGACATTCCCGAACACGTCAGCCCGTGTTCCCATAAATACCGACATTCCCGAACACGTCAGTCCGTGTTCCCATAAATACCGACATTCCCGAACACATCAGCCCGTGTTCCCATAAATACCGACATTCCCGAACACGTCAGCCGGGTTCCGATAAATACCGACATTCCCGAACACGTCAGCCGGGTTCCCATAAATACCGACATTCCCGAACACGTCAGTCCGTGTTCCCATAAATACCGACATTCCCGAACATGTCAGCCCGTGTTCCCATAAATACCGACATTCCCGAACACGTCAGCCCGTGTTCCCATAAATACCGACATTCCCGAACACGTCAGCCAATGTTCCCCATAAACACCGACATTCCCGAACACGTCAGTCCGTGTTCCCATAAATACCGACATTCCCGAACACGTCAGCCCGTGTTCCCATAAATACCGACATTCCCGAACACGTCAGCCAATGTTCCCCATAAATACCGACATTCCCGACCATGTCAGCCCGTGTTCCCATAAATACCGACATTCCCGAACACGTCAGCCAATGTTCCCCATAAATACCGACATTCCCGAACACGTCAGTCCGTGTTCCCATAAATACCGACATTCCCGAACACGTCAGCCCGTGTTCCCATAAATACCGACATTCCCGAACACGTCAGCCAATGTTCCCCATAAATACCGACATTCCCGACCATGTCAGCCCGTGTTCCCATAAATACCGACATTCCCGAACACGTCAGCCAATGTTCCCCATAAATACCGACATTCCCGAACACGTCAGTCCGTGTTCCCATAAATACCGACATTCCCGAACACGTCAGCCCGTGTTCCCATAAATACCGACATTCCCGAACACGTCAGTCCGTGTTCCCATAAATACCGACATTCCCGAACACATCAGCCCGTGTTCCCATAAATACCGACATTCCCGAACATGTCAGTCCGTGTTCCCATAAATACCGACATTCCCGAACACGTCAGTCCGTGTTCCCATAAATACCGACATTCCCGAACACGTCAGTCCGTGTTCCCATAAATACCGACATTCCCGAACACATCAGCCCGTGTTCCCATAAATACCGACATTCCCGAACACGTCAGACCGTGTTCCCATAAATACCGACATTCCCGAACACATCAGCCCGTGTTCCCATAAATACCGACATTCCCGAACACATCAGCCCGTGTTCCCATAAATACCGACATTCCCGACAACATCAGCCCGTGTTCCCCATAAACACCGACATTCCCGGACATGTCAGCCGGGTTCCGATAAACACCAACATTCCCGAACATGTCAGTCCGTGTTCCCATAAATACCGACATTCCCGAACACGTCAGCACGTGTTCCCATAAATACCGACATTCCCGAACATGTCAGCCGGGTTCCCATAAATACCGACATTCCCGAACATGTCAGTCCGTGTTCCCATAAACACCGACATTCCCGAACACGTCAGCCCGTGTTCCCATAAATACCGACATTCCCGAACATGTCAGCCCGTGTTCCCATAAATACCGACATTCCCGAACACGTCAGCCCGTGTTCCCATAAATACCGACATTCCCGAACATGTCAGCCGGGTTCCCATAAATACCGACATTCCCGAACACGTCAGTCCGTGTTCCCATAAATACCGACATTCCCGAACACGTCAGTCCGTGTTCCCCATAAATACCGACATTCCCGAACACGTCAGCCCGTGTCCCCATAAATACCGACATTCCCGAACACGTCAGCCCGTGTTCCCATAAATACCGACATTCCCGAACACGTCAGCCCGTGTTCCCATAAATACCGACATTCCCGAACACGTCAGCCCGTGTTCCCATAAATACCGACATTCCCGAACATGTCAGCCCGTGTTCCCATAAATACCGACATTCCCGAACACATCAGCCGGGTTCCGATAAATACCGACATTCCCGAACACGTCAGCCCGTGTCCCCATAAATACCGACATTCCCGAACACGTCAGCCCGTGTTCCCATAAATACCGACATTCCCGAACACGTCAGCCCGTGTCCCCATAAATACCGACATTCCCGAACACGTCAGCCCGTGTTCCCATAAATACCGACATTCCCGAACACGTCAGTCCGTGTTCCCCATAAACACCGACATTCCCGAACACGTCAGCCGGGTTCCGATAAATACCGACATTCCCGAACACGTCAGCCAATGTTCCCCATAAATACCGACATTCCCGACCATGTCAGCCCGTGTTCCCATAAATACCGACATTCCCGAACACGTCAGCCCGTGTTCCCATAAATACCGACATTCCCGAACACGTCAGTCCGTGTTCCCATAAATACCGACATTCCCGACCATGTCAGCCCGTGTTCCCATAAATACCGACATTCCCGAACACGTCAGTCCGTGTTCCCCATAAACACCGACATTCCCGAACACGTCAGCCGGGTTCCGATAAACACCAACATTCCCGAACACATCAGCCCGTGTTCCCCATAAACACCGACATTCCCGGACATGTCAGCCGGGTTCCGATAAACACCAACATTCCCGAACATGTCAGTCCGTGTTCCCATAAATACCGACATTCCCGAACACGTCAGTCCGTGTTCCCATAAATACCGACATTCCCGAACACGTCAGTCCGTGTTCCCATAAATACCGACATTCCCGAACACGTCAGTCCGTGTTCCCATAAATACCGACATTCCCGAACACGTCAGCCCGTGTTCCCATAAATACCGACATTCCCGAACACGTCAGTCCGTGTTCCCATAAATACCGACATTCCCGAACACGTCAGTCCGTGTTCCCATAAATACCGACATTCCCGAACACGTCAGCCCGTGTTCCCATAAATACCGACATTCCCGAACACGTCAGCCCGTGTTCCCATAAATACCGACATTCCCGAACACGTCAGCCCGTGTTCCCATAAATACCGACATTCCCGAACACGTCAGCCCGTGTTCCCATAAATACCGACATTCCCGAACACGTCAGCCCGTGTTCCCATAAATACCGACATTCCCGAACACGTCAGCCCGTGTTCCCATAAATACCGACATTCCCGAACACGTCAGTCCGTGTTCCCATAAATACCGACATTCCCGAACACGTCAGTCCGTGTTCCCATAAATACCGACATTCCCGAACACGTCAGCCCGTGTTCCCATAAATACCGACATTCCCGAACACGTCAGTCCGTGTTCCCATAAATACCGACATTCCCGAACACATCAGCCCGTGTTCCCATAAATACCGACATTCCCGAACACATCAGCCCGTGTTCCCATAAATACCGACATTCCCGAACACATCAGCCCGTGTTCCCCATAAACACCGACATTCCCGGACATGTCAGCCGGGTTCCGATAAACACCAACATTCCCGAACATGTCAGTCCGTGTTCCCATAAATACCGACATTCCCGAACACGTCAGCCCGTGTTCCCATAAATACCGACATTCCCGAACATGTCAGCCGGGTTCCCATAAATACCGACATTCCCGAACATGTCAGTCCGTGTTCCCATAAACACCGACATTCCCGAACACGTCAGCCCGTGTTCCCATAAATACCGACATTCCCGAACATGTCAGCCCGTGTTCCCATAAATACCGACATTCCCGAACACGTCAGCCCGTGTTCCCATAAATACCGACATTACCGAACACGTCAGCCCGTGTTCCCATAAATACCGACATTCCCGAAGACGTCAGTCCGTGTTCCCATAAATACCGACATTCCCGAACATGTCAGCCGGGTTCCCATAAATACCGACATTCCCGAACATGTCAGCCGGGTTCCCATAAATACCGACATTCCCGAACACGTCAGCCGGGTTCCCATAAATACCGACATTCCCGAACACGTCAGCCCGTGTTCCCATAAATACCGACATTCCCGAACATGTCAGCCGGGTTCCCATAAATACCGACATTCCCGAACACGTCAGCCGGGTTCCCATAAATACCGACATTCCCAAACACGTCAGTCCGTGTTCCCATAAATACCGACATTCCCGAACATGTCAGCCGGGTTCCGATAAACACCAACATTCCCGAACATGTCAGTCCGTGTTCCCATAAATACCGACATTCCCGGACATGTCAGCCGGGTTCCGATAAACACCAACATTCCCGAACATGTCAGTCCGTGTTCCCATAAATACCGACATTCCCGAACACGTCAGCCCGTGTTCCCATAAATACCGACATTCCCGAACATGTCAGTCGGGTTCCCATAAATACCGACATTCCCGAACACGTCAGCCGGGTTCCCATAAATACCGACATTCCCGAACACGTCAGCCGGGTTCCCATAAATACCGACATTCCCGAACACGTCAGCCCGTGTTCCCATAAATACCGACATTCCCGAACATGTCAGCCGGGTTCCCCATATACCGACATTCCCGAACACGTCAGCCCGTGTTCCCATAAATACCGACATTCCCGAACATGTCAGCCGGGTTCCCATAAATACCGACATTCCCGAACACGTCAGCCGGGTTCCCATAAATACCGACATTCCCGAACACGTCAGCCCGTGTTCCCATAAATACCGACATTCCCGAACACGTCAGCCGGGTTCCCATAAATACCGACATTCCCGAACATGTCAGCCGGGTTCCCATAAATACCGACATTCCCGAACACGTCAGCCGGGTTCTCATAAATACTGACATTCCCGAACACGTCAGCCCGTGTTCCCCATAAATACCGACATTCCCGAACACGTCAGCCCGTGTTCCCATAAATACCGACATTCCCGAACATGTCAGCCGGGTTCCCATAAATACCGACATTCCCGAACATGTCAGCCGGGTTCCCATAAATACCGACATTCCCGAACACGTCAGCCCGTGTTCCCATAAATACCGACATTCCCAAATATGTCAGCCCGTGTTCCCCATAAATACCGACATTCCCGAACACGTCAGTCCGTGTTCCCATAAATACCGACATTCCCGAACACGTCAGTCCGTGTTCCCATAAATACCGACATTCCCGTACACGTCAGCCGGGTTCTCATAAATACTGACATTCCCGAACACGTCAGCCCGTGTTCCCCATAAATACCGACATTCCCGAACACGTCAGCCCGTGTTCCCATAAATACCGACATTCCCGAACACGTCAGCCGGGTTCCCATAAATACCGACATTCCCGAACACGTCAGCCGGGTTCCCATAAATACCGACATTCCCGAACACGTCAGCCGGGTTCCCATAAATACCGACATTCCCGAACACGTCAGCCGGGTTCCCATAAATACCGACATTCCCAAACACGTCAGTCCGTGTTCCCATAAATACCGACATTCCCGAACATGTCAGCCGGGTTCCGATAAACACCAACATTCCCAAACATGTCAGTCCGTGTTCCCATAAATACCGACATTCCCGGACATGTCAGCCGGGTTCCGATAAACACCAACATTCCCGAACATGTCAGCCCGTGTTCCCATAAATACCGACATTCCCGAACATGTCAGCCGGGTTCCCCATATACCGACATTCCCGAACACGTCAGCCCGTGTTCCCATAAATACCGACATTCCCGAACACGTCAGCCGGGTTCCCATAAATACCGACATTCCCGAACACGTCAGCCCGTGTTCCCATAAATACCGACATTCCCGAACACGTCAGCCCGTGTTCCCATAAATACCGACATTCCCGAACACGTCAGCCCGTGTTCCCATAAATACCGACATTCCCGAACACGTCAGCCCGTGTTCCCATAAATACCGACATTCCCGAACACGTCAGCCCGTGTTCCCATAAATACCGACATTCCCGAACATGTCAGCCGGGTTCCCATAAATACCGACATTCCCGAACACGTCAGCCAGGTTCCCCATAAATACCGACATTCCCGAACACGTCAGCCCGTGTTCCCATAAATACCGACATTCCCGAACATGTCAGCCCGTGTTCCCATAAATACCGACATTCCCGAACACGTCAGCCCGTGTTCCCATAAATACCGACATTCCCGAACACGTCAGCCGGGTTCTCATAAATACCGACATTCCCGAACACGTCAGTCCGGGTTCCCATAAATACCGACATTCCCGGACATGTCAGCCGGGTTCCGATAAACACCAACATTCCCGAACATGTCAGCCCGTGTTCCCATAAATACCGACATTCCCGAACACGTCAGCCGGGTTCCCCATATACCGACATTCCCGAACACGTCAGCCCGTGTTCCCATAAATACCGACATTCGCGAACACGTCAGCCGGGTTCCCATAAATACCGACATTCCCGAACACGTCAGCCCGTGTTCCCATAAATACCGACATTCCCGAACACGTAAGCCCGTGTTCCCATAAATACCGACATTCCCGAACACGTCAGCCCGTGTTCCCATAAATACCGACATTCCCGAACACGTCAGCCCGTGTTCCCATAAATACCGACATTCCCGAACACGTCAGCCCGTGTTCCCATAAATACCGACATTCCCGAACATGTCAGCCGGGTTCCCATAAATACCGACATTCCCGAACACGTCAGCCAGGTTCCCCATAAATACCGACATTCCCGAACACGTCAGCCCGTGTTCCCATAAATACCGACATTCCCGAACATGTCAGCCCGTGTTCCCATAAATACCGACATTCCCGAACACGTCAGCCCGTGTTCCCATAAATACCGACATTCCCGAACACGTCAGCCGGGTTCTCATAAATACCGACATTCCCGAACACGTCAGTCCGTGTTCCCATAAATACCGACATTCCCGAACACGTCAGCCCGTGTTCCCATAAATACCGACATTCCCGAACACGTCAGCCGGGTTCCCATAAATACCGACATTCCCGAACACGTCAGCCCGTGTTCCCATAAATACCGACATTCCCGAACACGTCAGCCGGGTTCCCCATAAATACCGACATTCCCGAACACGTCAGCCCGTGTTCCCCATAAACACCGACATTCCCGAACACGTCAGTCCGTGTTCCCATAAATACCGACATTCCCGAACACATCAGCCCGTGTTCCCTATAAACACCGACATTCCCGGACATGTCAGCCGGGTTCCCCATAAACACCGACATTCCCGAACACGTCAGTCCGTGTTCCCATAAATACCAACATTCCCGAACACGTCCGCCGGGTTCCCCATAAACACCGACATTCCCGAACACGTCAGTCCGTGTTCCCATAAATACCGACATTCCCGAACACGTCAGTCCGTGTTCCCATAAATACCGACATTCCCGAACACGTCAGCCCGTGTTCCCATAAATACCGACATTCCCGAACACGTCAGCCCGTGTTCCCATAAATACCGACATTCCCGAACACGTCAGCCCGTGTTCCCATAAATACCGACATTCCCGAACACGTCAGTCCGTGTTCCCCATAAACACCGACATTCCCGAACACGTCAGTCCGTGTTCCCCATAAACACCGACATTCCCGAACACGTCAGTCCGTGTTCCCATAAATACCGACATTCCCGAACACGTCAGTCCGTGTTCCCATAAATACCGACATTCCCGAACACGTCAGTCCGTGTTCCCATAAATACCGACATTCCCGAACACGTAAGCCCGTGTTCCCATAAATACCGACATTCCTGAACACGTCAGTCCGGGTTCTGATAAATACAGACATTCCCGAACACGTCAGCCCGTGTTCCCATAAATACCGACATTCCCGAACACGTCAGCCGGGTTCCCATAAACACCGACATTCCCGAACATGTCAGCCGGGTTCCGATAAACACCGACATTCCCGAACACGTCAGCCCGTGTTCCCATAAATACCGACATTCCCGAACACGTCAGCCCGTGTTCCCATAAATACCGACATTCCCAAACATGTCAGTCCGTGTTCCCCATAAATACCGACATTCCCAAATATGTCAGCCCGTGTTCCCCATATACCGACATTCCCGAACACGTCAGCCCGTGTTCCCATAAATACCGACGTTCCCGAACACGTCAGCCCATGTTCCCATAAATACCCACATTCCCGAACACGTAAGCCCGTGTTCCCCATATACCGACATTCCCGAACACGTCAGCCCGGGTTCCCATAAATACCGACATTCCCGAACACGTCAGCCCGTGTTCCCATAAATACCGACATTCCCGAACACGTCAGCCCGTGTTCCCATAAATACCGACATTCCCGAACACGTCAGCCCGTGTTCCCATAAATACCGACATTCCCGAACACGTCAGTCCGTGTTCCCCATAAATACCGACATTCCCGAACACGTCAGTCCGTGTTCCCCATAAATACCGACATTCCCGAACACGTCAGCCCGTGTACCCATAAATACCGACATTCCCGAACACGTCAGCCGGGTTCCGATAAATACAGACATTCCCGAACACATCAGCCCGTGTTCCCCATAAACACCAACATTCCCGAACATGTCAGTCCGTGTTCCCATAAATACCGACATTCCCGGACATGTCAGCCGGGTTCCGATAAACACCAACATTCCCGAACATGTCAGTCCGTGTTCCCATAAATACCGACATTCCCGAACACGTCAGCCCGTGTTCCCATAAATACCGACATTCCCGAACACGTCAGCCCGTGTTCCCATAAATACCGACATTCCCGAACATGTCAGCCGGGTTCCCATAAATACCGACATTCCCGAACACGTCAGCCCGTGTTCCCATAAATACCGACATTCCCGAACACGTCAGCCCGTGTTCCCATAAATACCGACATTCCCGAACACGTCAGCCGGGTTCCCATAAATACCGACATTCCCGAACATGTCAGCCGGGTTCCCATAAATACCGACATTCCCGAACACGTCAGCCGGGTTCCCATAAATACCGACATTCCCGAACACGTCAGCCGGGTTCCCCATAAATACCGACATTCCCGAACACGTCAGCCCGTGTTCCCATAAATACCGACATTCCCGAACACGTCAGCCCGTGTTCCCATAAACACCGACATTCCTGAACACGTCAGTCCGTGTTCCCATAAATACCGACATTCCCGAACACGTCAGCCCGTGTTCCCATAAATACCGACATTCCCGAACACGTCAGTCCGTGTTCCGATAAATACCGACATTCCCAAACATGTCAGTCCGTGTTCCCCATAAATACCGACATTCCCAAACATGTCAGTCCGTGTTCCCCATAAATACCGACATTCCCAAACATGTCAGCCCGTGTTCCCCATAAATACCGACATTCCCGAACACGTCAGTCCGTGTTCCCATAAATACCGACATTCCCGAACACGTCAGTCCGTGTTCCCATAAATACCGACATTCCCGAACACGTCAGTCCGTGTTCCCCATAAATACCGACATTCCCGAACACGTCAGTCCGTGTTCCCATAAATACCGACATTCCCAAACATGTCAGTCCGTGTTCCCCATAAATACCGACATTCCCAAATATGTCAGCCCGTGTTCCCCATAAATACCGACATTCCCGAACATGTCAGTCCGTGTTCCCATAAATACCGACATTCCCGAACACGTCAGCCGGGTTCCCATAAATACCGACATTCCCGAACATGTCAGCCGGGTTCCCATAAATACCGACATTCCCGAACACGTCAGCCCGTGTTCCCATAAATACCGACATTCCCGAACACGTCAGTCCGTGTTCCCATAAATACCGACATTCCTGAACACGTCAGTCCGTGTTCCCATAAATACCGACATTCCCGAACACGTCAGTCCGTGTTCCCATAAATACCGACATTCCCGAACACGTCAGCCCGTGTTCCCATAAACACCGACATTCCCGAACACGTCAGTCCGGGTTCCCATAAATACCGACATTCCCGAACACGTCAGCCGGGTTCCCATAAATACCGACATTCCCGAACACGTCAGTCCGTGTTCCCCATAAATACCGACATTCCCGAACACGTCAGCCCGTGTCCCCATAAATACCGACATTCCCGAACATGTCAGTCCAGGTTCTGATAAATACAGACATTCCCGAACACGTCAGTCCGTGTTCCCATAAATACCGACATTCCCGAACACGTCAGTCCGTGTTCCCATAAATACCGACATTCCCGAACACGTCAGTCCGTGTTCCCATAAATACCGACATTCCGGAACATGTCACCCCAGTTCCCCATGAATTTCCTGGCAGCCGGCGGGAGGCTGGCAGGGACACACACACGTGGGGACACGTGGAAGGGAGCGTGTCTGGTCCGTGGGAACCATGTGCACTGCAGGTGCGGCAGAAAGGGGGGAGGTGAGGACCCCGAGGAGGATATTTCAGGAAAGCGGTGATGGACTTGGAAAAGCACTCCTCGGCGGTGGCAGACCTATGGCGCCGCTCACCTGGACTGCGGATTCGGTGGGGCCTTCTGCGCGGACATCTCTGCGGACCCTGGGCGTGAGGGCGCCCTCGAGGTGCGGCCCCCGGGGCCCTCTGCGGTCCACGCCAGGGTCCCTCCAGGGCGGGCGGGTCGGCGGGCCCGCAGCCTCTCAGGAACCGCCCGGTGTGCGCTGTGTCGCGGCCGCACGCGAGGATTTACCTATCTGTCCGGCCGCAGACCCGCTCGTTGAGTGCGAGCCAAGAGCGCGGCTGTTAATTAACCTGCCATTGTGCGCGGAGCAGCTGCCGTGGGCTCGCGCCGCGTTGTCACCGGCAACAATGCCGTGTTCAGCCCCGACGGCGTCCGCGGCGACAAAGGACGCGCATAAATCACCGGCCGCGGCGGCGGCGTCCACGGCGTCTGACCTTTCCCGGCGGGCCGCGCCGCGTTTCGGCGGGAAAGCCGGGACAGGCGACGCCCGCGCCGTGTTTGGAAAACACACATTCTGCCCGAGGAGGAGGGGAAGGGGCCGGAGGGGTGACCCCGCCTGCAGGGGAGGCAGCCCTGGTGGCTCTCGCGGAGATCAGAGCCCAAACTATCAAGTTAAAAGGACAGCTCCTGGCCCGCGGCCAGCGCCTCCCGGGATGAAAAGGCCGTTTCTGGTTCTGGGCAGAAGCGGGGGACGGGGTCTACGCCGAGGGGAGCGCCCGGTGCTGACACGGCTTTATCTTCCTCCCTGCAGATAAGGGGCTGAGAGCACTCCCCGTCTCATTAATATTCCGGCCCCTCCACCGTCCCGCCTCCCCACCCACCCCCCCAACACACAGGCCGGACCCCCACCCGCCCCAACACGCAGGCCGGACCCCCACCCGCCCCCAACACGCAGGCCGGACCCCCATCCGCCCCAACACGCAGGCCGGACCCCCACCCGCCCCAACACGCAGGCCGGACCCCCACTACCGCCCCAACACGCAGGCCGGACCCCCACTAACGCCCCAACACGCAGGCCGGACCCCCACTAACGCCCCAACACGCAGGCCGGACCCCCACCCGCCCCAACACGCAGGCCGGACCCCCACCCGCCCCCAACACGCAGGCCGGACCCCCACCCGCCCCCAACACGCAGGCCGGACCCCCACCTGCCCCAACACGCAGGCCGGACCCCCACCCGCCCCCAACATGCAGGCCGGACCCCCACCTGCCCGAACACGCAGGCCGGACCCCCACCTGCCCGAACACACAGGCCGGACCCCCACTAACGCCCAACACGCAGGCCGGACCCCCACCCGCCCCCAACACGCAGGCCGGACCCCCACCCGCCCCAACACGCAGGCCGGACCCCCACCCGCCCCCAACATGCAGGCCGGACCCCCACCCGCCCCCAACACACAGGCCGGACCCCCACTAACCCCCAACACGCAGGCCGGACCCCCACCCGCCCCCAACACACAGGCCGGACCCGGGCCCGCTCCACGGACGCAAGACAGTTAGGAAGCCAAGCCCAGGAAGGGCCTGGGACAGACAGGGAGCCTGGTGTCCAGTCCAGGCCCTAAGCTGTGGCCGGGCCCAAGGGCCTCAGGACACGGTCAAGCAGCAGGAAGCTGAACCCCGGCTCGCAGACCTGTTACAGGGAAGGCCATGTGCCTGCCCGGCGTGGCTTGGGGGTGGATGTCATGTCAACAACCCAGGAACCAGGAGGTCAGGGTTCGATTCCTGGTCAGAGCACACACCCGGGTTGTGGGCTCCGTCCGCAGTGTGCTTCTCTCTTGCCACTGACGTTTCCCTCTCTCTCTCCCTCCCCTTCCTCTCTCTAAAAATCAGTAAAAACACAGTTAAAAAAATAATAACGTCTTCAGAGGAAGAGCACTCTTTTAAAACTATTTTTCTTGACTTCAAAGAGGAAGGGAGAGGGAGAGGGAGACGGAAACATCGATGATGAGGGAGCATGGCTGACCGGCCGCCTCCCGCACGCCCCCCACTGGGGATCGGGCCCACACCCAGGCCTGTGCCCTCGCCGGGAATCGAACCCTGACCTCCCGGTTCCCAGGCGGACGCTCACCCACGGAGCCCCGCGGCCCGGGCTTGGGTCCCATTTCAAAGGCGTCTGTGGGGAGGAAACGGTTATGTTGGGGTCACGCCCACAATGCCCGCCCGGGTCAGGACACGCGGACCGTTTACCCGCAGGAAGACGCGGGGGGAGGGGTCCCCAAGAGCCGCAGCAGAGGCCCCCTACTCAATGCCGAAGCCACGGCGGACGACTCTTCCCATGCAATTTGCCTACTTGCCCGCCCCCCCCAAAAAAAAATCCCACCCAGAGCCCCTGGCTGACGCCCCAATCCCGGCCCCGCCTCCCGGGCGACTGGCCCATGAGTCACCGGGCCGGGGCGCCCGCAGACAAAGTCCCCATTATCGCCGACGGTGACTCGCGCGCCGCCAATGCAAACCTTTCCCTTTGCCGTATGACAGCCTCTCTCCTCCCACAAATGCCAGCTGCCGTGGGCCGCGGGCTCTTGACATTTCCCCGGGGGCGGCCCGGGCACAAGGCGCCCCAGGCTCCGAGCCGGGGACCCGCCCTGCGAGGGGGCTGGCGGGACAATGGCCCTCAGTCCTGCTTCCTGGAAGCCACGTGGGTGGCGTGGACAGTGCCCCCTGCCGGCCGCGCGGGGCTGCCTGTCTGAGGTCCCCAGCCGTCCACAGGGAGAGGGGCCCCATGAGCACCCGGCAGAGGCCGCCCCGGAGCCGTCTGCATCGGCGCCCGGCTCTGCGTCCGGCGTGGATTCGGCGAGAGGTGGCCCAGCCTCCCCTCATCCGCACGGAACCGAGGCCCAGGGGCCCGGACAGCAAACACTACGCCTGTTTGAAAATATCTCAGACCAGCGGTCGGCCGACCGCGGCTCGCGAGCCACAGGGCGGCTCTTCGGCCCCTGGAGGGTGGCTCTTCCACAAAACACCACGGCCTGGACGAGTCTACGTGGAAGAAGGGGCGTGAGAAGAAGTTTACGTCTGAAAAAAAATGTGGCTCTCCAAAGAAATGTCCGTCACCGTCCTGTTGCTGTGTGGCTCCGTGGACGGATGAGTTTGCTGACCACTGTCTCAGAAAAACGTGCCCAAGAGGATCTGTCCCCGGCCCAGGAAGTGAGCCCCCGGCCATCGGGGCTCATCCTGTGAGGCTGTTGGACTCAGCAATTCCTTCCAGGCTTAAAAAGTGTCAGCTTAATAAAAAATAAATTTTTAAAAAGTGGGGGGGGGGCGGGGTCTGCCGTGGCTGTTCTCCCCCAACAGCCTGTGTTGTTCTCACTGCTTCGCCTCACTCAGCTGAAACACGGCCGGCCGGCGTGGCTCCATGGTGAGCGTCGACCTGTGACCCAAGAGGTGAGGGTTCGATTCCCGGTCAGGGCTCAGGCCCAGGCTGCGGGCTGCATCCCCAGTGGGGGGCGTGCAGGAGGCAGCTGGTCCACGATTCTCTCTCATCACAGATGTTTTTCTCTCTCCGTCCCTCTCTCTCCCTCTCTAAAAACCAATAAAAACCTTTTTTTTTTTTTTTTAAAGAAAGGAAGGAAACAGCACCAAATATACGCTCTAAGCACACGGTCCAGAGCTGCCCACGTCCGGGCTGGGTCGGCCCAGGCTCCTGACACGCCCCCGGGGCGGGAAGGACGCTGCAAGCACAAGGGGAGAGACAGATCACGTGAGGCCACGCACACGGCCACGGCCACGGCTGTGGCGAGAGGCGTGGCCGCGGTGGAGGCCCTACTTCCGAAGCGAGCTGCCCCCCGAGGTGCTGAGCGGAGAGGTTTACGGCTGCTGACACCGCCCCGCTGAAAGGGAAATTGAGCGGCCCTCTCTCCGAAGCATCTGATTTATAGAAATTGAAATTGATTCATATAATTGGAGACCGCTAATTACACGCGCCAGAGAAGAAAGATGGCTTGCCAAAGCCCTAATTGCCGAACCATCAAAGTTGGGGGGAGATTTGTTTCGGGAAGCCGGGCGCTGCGGCTCTCCGCGGGGCCGGGGGTGGGGGGGGAGGGGGCTGGGCACCGCGGACACCTCCTGCTCCTCGTGCAGGGTTGGCTGGGGACACACAGTAGGTCTGCTTCCTGAGACATGCTAGTGGGCGGGTCACAGTTCCCCACCCCCCCGAGTCCTTTTTATTATCTGGAGGGAACGCTACATGGGACACAGGGAGGCGAGGCAGCCAGAAAGGGCCACGGGCCGGGTCTGACGCCTCTCCCGCTGGGATTTCCGCGTGGCTGCTTCCTGGGCCCGCCCTCCCACGTGGCCACGAGCAGGGTCCATGCTCGGTGACGCTTCTTCTTTTCTCTTTCCTCCCCAAAACCCTCATTTTAACGGACCGCATGCCGCCCTCCAGGAGCCCTGCTTCCCCACCCCCGTGCCGTGCGTTCAGCTCCCTTCCCCCCGTTTTGATGTTTGACGTCTCAAGGCAGTGGTCCGCAAACTCATCCTATACAATGAAAGAGAAACGTGCAAATGTGACCGTACCTCCGCTCCTGATTGGCTATGCTACCAGCCAATCAGGAGCGGGGGCGGGGCCAAGTGGCACAAGCGCCGGGCCCCGGGGGTGGAGATGAAACAGAAGTGGTGGCGAGCGCCCAGCCCCCGGGGCCGGGTGGCCGCAGGCAGCCGAGGCTGAGCTGAGCAGGATGATGGCTGGGCAGGCTGGGGGTGAGCCGTCAGTAGGACATCCCCTGAGGGCTCCCAGTATGTGAGAGGGGGCAGGTTGGGTTGAGGGACCACCCACCCCCAGTGCACGAATTTCATGCACCGGGCCCCTAATCAGTCAACAGAGCCAGATATCAACAGGACAACCGTTGAAATTTCTTTGGAGAGCCGAATTTTTAAAACTTAAACTTCTTCTAACGCCACTTCTTCAAAACTGACTCGCCCAAGCCGTGGTGTTTTCTGGAAGAGCCACACGCAAGGGGCCAAAGAGCCGCATGTGGCTCGAGAGCTACAGTTTGCCGACCACTGGTCTAAGAGAATCCGACGAGGAGCGCAGGAGATGAGCTTTAAGGACTGCCAGAGGACACCCCAAATGAATAAGTCTACAGGCCCGGAAGGCGATGGGTGGCTCTCAGGGCCCGGGGGGCAGGGGGTGAGCGGGAGAAGGCCGGGGGACCGGGGCACCGGGAGGCTCAGGACGGGGGGCGGGAGGCCGGGGGACTGGGAGGCTGAGGACGGGGTTGGGGGGGGAGGCCGGGGGGCCGGGGCACCGGGAGGTTCAGGACGGGGGGCGGGAGGCCAGGGGGCCGGGGCGGGGGCCGGGTGACGAAAATGTTCTAAAACTGACTGAGGTGACAAGCCACAACTCCACAGACAACCAGACTCACCGACTTGGCCCCGAGACGAGGTGCCGTGTACGGTACGTGAACGGGATCTTAACAAAGCTGTTACCCCAAAGCGGCCCAGCCCCAAGGGAGCCCCGTCCTGTAAGGGGGGTGCTCGGGCAGACGCTGGGAGCCCAGGGGGAGAACACGGGCAAGGAGAGACGGCGCCCCCACCTGCCACAGGACAGAAAGGCCGCACACAGCATGCTGGGCTTGGGTTTCCGGAGCGTTCATTCATTCTTTCATTCGTTCCTTCATTCATTCATTAGTTCGTTCATTCACTCATTCATTCTTTCGTTCGTTCATTCATTCGTTAGTTCATTCATTCATTCACTCGTTCATTCGTTCGTTCATTCATTCTTTCATTCGTTCCTTCATTCATTCAGTCGTTCGTTCAGTCGTTCAGTCGTTAGTTCATTCATTCGTTCGCTCATTCATTCGACCGAGCACAAGGAGCGTCTACTGGGTGAGGGGGTGGGGAGGGAAAGAGCTGGGCAGGGGTGACGGGGACCTGGTGATGGACAACGGGGACCACAGAGACCCGGGCAGGACCCCGGGCAGGAGTCCGGGCGGCTGGACAGGGACGTTCACCAACACCTGCCCGTCCCCGTGCCCCGGGGGAGCCGGCCGAGAGCCGCCCAGAGGGGCTGGAGTGCACGCCGGGCACTGAGACGCAATCCGCCAAAACCACATCCCAGCAGCCACTTCTTCATGCCTGGATCTCAGGGTCAAAGGGGAAACTTCCTCCTGGGACAGCACCGCAGCCAGGGCGTATCGGCAGACCACGGCGGGCACCCCGACCCGCATGCCCTGCCCGCGTGCCCGGGGGCACAGCAGTCATTTTGTTTTTCTCGGTGATGAGCGGCCCTTTCCCTCTGCGCTGTGTGCACATGTGCAGAGTGAAAGCACGGCCCCCGGCCGAGGGTCCTGACGGCAGGGGCCGCCCCGAGAGGAGGGGAGAGTCACCTCTTTCTTTTCTCATTTTTTAAAAATATATTTTATTGATTTTTCACAGAGAGGAAGAGAGAGGGATAGAGAGTCAGAAACATCGACGAGAGAGAAACACGGATCAGCTGCTTCCCACACACCCCCCACTGGGGATGTGCCCACAACCAAGGTACACGGCCTTGACCGGAATCGAACCCGGGACCCTTCAGTCTGCAGGCCAACGCTCTATCCCCTGAGCCACACCGGTCTTGGCGAGGGCCACCTCTTTCATCGAAGATGGCGATGCCCACCGGTCCGGGCGCGGGAGGGAGAGCGAGGGCGGAGATGGCCGGACGCAGGCTCCGTGGGACACGGGGCGCCTCTGGCTCAGAGCCGGCCCCAGCCCGGCCTGGTATGTGAGGACGGGGACCGGGGGACTCTAGAGCCGAGGTTCACACCCAAGGATCCACCCGGCCTGCCAGGCCCCGGGGCCGAGCCTCAACCTCTGACCCGGGAGGTCGGGGTTCGGTTCCCGGTCGGGGCACAGGCCCGGGTTGGGGGCTCCAACCCCAGGGTGGGGCGTGCGAGAGGCAGCCGGTCCAGGATTCTCCCTCACCGGGGATATTTCTGTCTCTCTCTCCCCCTTCCTCCATGAAGTCAATAAAACATATACTTAAAAAATAATAATAACGAAGGCTCCCTCCTGCCCCACCTCTGATTGTAAATATCAACCTTAACGAACCATCCTCAGTGGGAGGACGAGAACCCCGAGGGCTCTGAGGCGGCACTTGGGGCCCACAGACTCCCCTTGGCAGTGCACCGGTACGCGGGTCCCTAACAGAGTACCCAGGGCCAGGCCCAGCCCCCTGTAACCTTGCAGCTCCCGAGTGTCTGCTGGACAGGGCTCTTGGGGGACGGCAGACAGGGAAGGACCAGGACACAGGTAACAGCGGGGAGCCCCAGGCTCAGCGTGCCCTCTGCCATCCCCTTCATCACCCCACACACAGCCACACGGGGTCCTCATCCGACACTCCTTGCTGGTGGCAGGCCTCACCTCTGTCCCCGCCACACACACACACCCCTGCAGCCCTCCTTCCTCCTCTGCAAGCTCAGGCCGGACGAACCGTCCAAAGGCCCCACGTCCCTTGTGGAAGCCAGTGTTGCTCAGCGGATAGATCATCGATCGGCCTGCGGAACGAGGGGTCCCGGGTTCAATTCCGGTCAAGGGCGTGTACCTTGGTTGCAAGCACATCCCCAGTGGATGGTGTGCAGGCGGCAGCTGATCGATGTTTCTCTCTCATCGAATGTTCTGACTTTCTAAACCTCCAGCCCTTCCTCTCAATAACAAAGTCAATAAAACATATTGTTTTAAAAACAGAGGTGGTAAGGTCACGAGGGTGGAGGCCCCCGGATGTAATTAGCGCCCTCACAGAGGGACTCTGGACAGCTCCCTCCCTCCACCCGGAGACACAGCACGGAGGCAGTCACCCGTGACCCAGGGCAAGCCCTCGGGCAAAATCCACTGGCCGTCTGCTCTTGTCTATAAAGTTTTATTGGAACGCATCCCACCCTTTGATGGATGGAGCCGAGCAGTTACCACGGAGCCCACAAGACCTACAAATGCCCAAAAGACGGATCACCTGGTTCTTTAGGGGAAGAGTTTGCTGATGCTGCGCGGCACATTCGATGACGGATGGCGCGTGACACCTATTTAAGTAAAAAGTGTGTCACACCGAAGGACACGCGGCAAGACCCATTTCTGCGAAACACGTCTCTAGGTGCACGGCGGGGAGGGGGGGGAAGGCATCTTTTTAAAGGTACTTCCGTTTGCCCGGCTGGCGTGGCTCCGTGGGGAGGGTCAGCCTAGGAACCAGGAGGTCACGGTTCGATTCCCAGCCAGGGGCACAGCCCGGGGTGCAGGCTCGACTCCCCAGGAGGGGGCGTGCAGGAGGCAGCCTGTCGGTGATTCTCATCAGCCATGTTCCCATCTCTCTCTCTCTCCCCCTCACCATCTCCCTTGGCGAGATCAATAAAAAAAAAAGTTTTAATTATTTTTACTTATCAGTATCTTCTAAACGTCTAACACGAATAAGGATGTATAGTTTGGAAAACAACTGCAATGGCATTAAACAGCAATAGCAACGAAGCAGCCAGTGAGCACCTCTTCGGGAGGAGGTCACGGGTCAAGGTCAGGGAGGTCGCAGGGGCGGGGCGCAGCTGGGAGGACTCAGCTCCCCAACCCCCAACCCCGGCTCCTCCCACAGAGCAAGGTGGCTGAGGGCCCGCTCCAATATTTCGGGGCAAATTGCTCTTAAAAAATTACACCTATTGTCTCGACCGACCGAGTATATTTAGCAGCGAGGAGAGAGAGCATCGCATCTGCCTCCTTCCAGGGATGGCGTGCACACGCTGCATGTCGAACCGCACACAAGCAGGCTGGAAACTTTCCAGAACGCCTCTCAAGATGATTGAAGACACCGGGGTGTCCGCAGCCCGGGGGTGAGCTGAGCACGGCGTTGCAGGACATTGACCGTGATGAAGAGGCGAGGGCACCGCGGGGACCCCGCGCCCCACACGGCAGATGGCTCTGGACTGCGGTCAGACAGAAAGAAAGGACCGGGCGTCCCCTAAAATCCAGCCCGGCAAGCTGCCTGAGCAGGAAGGAGAAGGAGGCCCGGCCGGCATGGCTCCGTGGCTGAGCGTGGACCTAGGAACCAGGAGGTCGGGGTTCAATTCCCAGTCAGGGCACAGGCCCCGGTTTCAGGCTCCCTCCCCAGTGGGGGGCGTGCAGGAGGCAGCCGGTCCATGATTCTCTCTCATCATGGATGCTTCTCTCCCTCTCCCTCTCCCTTCTTCTCTGAAGTCAATAAAAAAAAAATTATTTTTAGAAAGAGGAATAATGGAGCCGTAACCGGTTTGGCTCAGTGGCTAGAGCATCGGCCTTCGGACTCAAGGATCCCAGGCTCGATTCCAATCAAGGGCATGTACCTTGGCTGCGGGCACATCCCCAGTAGGGGGTGTGCAGGAAGCAGCTGATTGATGTTTCTCTCTCATCAATATTTCTAACTCTCTATCCCTCTCCCTTCCTCTCTGTAAAAAAATCAATAAAACATTTTTTTTTTTTTTAAAAAAAAAAAGGAAGAATGGATTCCTCTGCAGAATCAGAGGAAAACAGACAAAGGTTTCCCAGAGGTGTGCCCTGCCTCCCAGGAGAGCTGGAAAACGACCCCCCCTTACACAACAAGACCACCTGCCCCCCACGGCTCCCACAGCACACACTGGCAGCCCCGGAGGAGCCACCCCCAGGTGGCACCGTGGGCCGCCCAGCCAAAGGGCCTGCGTCTCTCAGGCCCCTGCCACACATCCCTCACCACCCCAGCTCCCAGCCACAGAGAGATGGGTCCCTCCAGATGCCAGGCCTTGGGGCACCTCGTCTGGTTGGAAAGGGCCGACCTGGGCATGGGTGTAGAGGGCCCCCAGGGAAGGCACCTGAGCATTCTCTAAATCAGCGTCAGCTGAGTCCGAGGCGCCGGGCAGAGCCGCGTCTTGGAAACACATCCACCAAGAAGGCGGGATGCGTTATCAGGGCTGACTCTTAACTTGCCCTGGGTGTCGGGGAGAGGGCCTTGAAATGTGGATTCAGCCGAGCCCCCGGGAATGAGGGAATGAGTGGGGCCTGGGTCCACTCAAGCTCCTCTGAAATTTTTTTCAGGCGAAACCCCTTTTTATTTTTGTATAAATAAACACACCGCTGTTGGGTTTGGATTCCTGTCTCCCCATCAGCAAGAACAGAGATTCCACCCAGCCCCACTTTTTATTTCTATTTCTGTGTCCTCTATTCTTTCTATTACTTCTCAACCCCCAGCTCCTCTGCTCAGAAACTGGACCCACTCTCTTTCCCACACTGGACGTGGAGAGGAGTGAGAACCCCTGCACACAGGGACCCACCCTGTGCGTTCAGCCAGTCGGGGAGCGGCCTGGGGAGGCCAGACACGTGCTGCTTGGGGATTGGTAACGAAGGCGGCGAAGCTCTGTGCCGGCCTCGTCCCCTGCATCACAGGCCCCGCCCCCGATGTTCAGTCCCGGCCCCCGGCCCTGCCGAGGGGTGCAACATGCTTTCCCCACACGTGTCACAGGCCTGCGACGTCAGCTGTGTCGGGGACAAGCCGGCACGGCCCCGGTGGGCTCCACACCCCCTCGCCCACGGCACCCCGCAACATGGGCACAAACAGGGACAACATGCAATGCACAGTAAACACGGGGCGGGGGGCGGACACGGCCTGGGAGGTGGGCGAGCTCCTGACTGGACGGGCCTGGCTCAGGACCCGCCGCTGAGGCCTGGCAGGGAGGCAGCACATGCCAACCGGGAGGCCCTGCATGGCCTCGCCCGCCCAGGGGCCCGGACGCCCGGCTCTGCCCGGAGAAGGAAGCCCGAAGCCCCGCCCCTGCCAGCTCCTCCAAGCTCTTGGGGAGCCCAGCTTTCCACGGAGGGCTCTCCAGATGGCGCCTGGCGCGGCCGTGCCAAACTCCGCAGCTTAAGTAAATGTTGCCGCCGCCCCGTCCTGCCAGGAAAAGGCATGGGGGACCCGCGGCGCGTCTCGGCGGCTGCGACGCTCGGTTCCCGGGGAGATCGGCGAGCCCCCGCCAACTGCCCGCACCCCGCCAGGGAGCCTCCCCCCCCCCTCCGCCTCCCGCCCCTCTGCCCGGGCAAGCCTGGCTGCGCCCCCTCCTCCCGCCTCAGCACGCCAGCCGGGCCCCGGGGGCGCGGGGACAGCCGGCACAGGCCGCATGCCGACAGAGCGGAGGGGGAGCCCCCGGAACCAGGAAGGGCAGCAAGCGGGCCCCAGGGTGGGAGATGGCAAAGGTTCCAGCCTGATCATCACAAATCGGGGCTGAGTGCACAGATCCAATCTCCGGCCCTGCAGGTGTTTCTCCGCGCCGCCCCCGCCGGCCCCCCCACCCCACACACACACACACCGCCAGCCGGCGGCGCTCGGCAGCCGGGGAGCCGCCTGCTCACCCGGCCGCCCCTGCCGCCCCGGTCCGGCGCCGTGTGGCCAGCCGGCGTGGCTCAGGGCTGGAGCATCGACCTAGGACCCGGAGGTCAGAATGTGATACCCTCTGAGGGCACAGGTCCGGGGTGTGGGCTCCATCTCCCGTGGGGGGAGAGGGGGGGCCTGCAGGAGGCAGCGGGTCCACGGTTCTCTCTCATCATGGACGTTTCTCTCTCTCCCCCCCGCCCCCCGCATCTCTGGAATCAATAAAAAAAAAAAAACATTAAAAAATAAAAAGAGGCTCAGCCACTGAGCCAGGACACGCCTCTGGCTGACACTCGAAGCGGCAGCACGCTACGTGGGCTCCTGGCCACCCAGAGGCTGAGAGAGCCGGCCGGCCCCAGGGTGGGCCAGCTCGCCAGCCACTGCCCGAGGGCATGACCAACGGGGGTCTTTGCAGCTGGTGGGGGCGGTCCAGCCCAGGGTGGGAGGGGGGCGTGCTGAGCCCCGAGGGCTCCCTGCCCCCAGCTGCTCGCCCCCGGGGAACCGTGGGCAGACCGCCCTGCGCCAGAGAGAAGGTGCAGGCCGGAGGGGCACCTGGCCCCGCTGACCGGCCCCCACCTGACACTGCCCGGGAGTCAGCTGGCTGGCCTCGGCCTGGGTCCAGCCTGGGACCCGAGCCCAGCCTCCGGCTCCCGCCGCCCGTATGCACCAACACGGCGCCTGCGCACTCGGCCGGGTCTGCGGGATGCAAGGGCTGCAGGTGGTACCCGGTCTGGACAGCTGAGCTCTAAAAACCTGCGGCTCGTCATCTCCCCGGGCCGGCTTCCGGATCGGGGGAGCCAGGAGGGCGGCGGGGTGCAGGAGCCGGAGCAGGAGCGGGAGCCGGGGCACACGGGGGTGCCTTCCATACAACACGGGGCCTCCCACGGCCTTCCGGACCCTTCCCGGCTCAGAAGCTGCCTCTGGAAAAGGAAACCAGCTTTCCCCCGTCGGTCAGCCCAGGTTCCTAACTTCATCTTTGCAGAAAAAAAAAAAAAAATAATAATAATAATAATAATAATAATAAAGGACGTGTTTCTATTCTTTCCCGTTTCTAATAAAAACGAGACAGCCTGTCTCTGGGAAGGCACTGGAGGCCTCACAGTGGGTTAACGGTTTGTCAATGGGATTATTGTTTTCTAAAGTTCTGCTGGGCACTGAGATTAGTGGCCGCCATGCCTGCGGGCGGGGCGGGGCGGGGTGGGGTGGGGGTGGGGGGGGTCCCCTGGTCCTTTTCATCTCCAGCTGGGCGGGCGGTAGGCGGTGCAGGTGCTGGTGGGAGAGGGAGGACCCAGAGGGAGGAGCCTGGGAGGGCAGGTTGGCTGGGAAGGTCTGGAAAGGCCCCCAGCCCCGCCCGCCGCCCCCAGCCCCCTGTTGCTGCCTAGGTCCCATCGCGCGGGCGGGGAGCTTGGCTTTTGCTGCAGGAAGCAGCTGGGCCAAGCAGCCCGCGCATGATAATGGCCTCAGAAATCTGCTGTGCGCGCGGCAACAATAGGGTGCTCAGTCTCCCGGAAAATTGTGTTCATCAGCTAACTCTGCTCAGTTACTAATTGACATTGCCAAATATTTTAAGAACAATTGGAATGCACAAGCAAAAGGGGGGAAAAAATAGAAAGAAGAAAAAGATCTTAATCCTCAGATTTAAATATTTTTCTTTTTTTTTTAACCCCCTCTTCTTTGGGGGCCTGGATGTGTGCGTGTATGTTGGGGGGGTTTGGGGACAGAGGCGGTGGTGGGGGGCGGGAGGACAAGGAAGGAAATCGGCTGTCTCCCTGTCCAGCTGGGGAAGGGCCCTGGGGGGCCGAATGCCGGCCTCGGAAGCTGTGGTCACAGGACCTGGGACCCGTGACGTGGGAATCCCACTCGGGAGCCGCCAGGCTCAAGCCCAGCTCATCGAACAATGTGCGTGCCCGCTCGCGAGGCTGCCCAGCAGGGTGGGGGCAGAGGGCCTTCTGGTCTCCCCTCTCTCCCCGGCTTCCCAGGGACCCCAGAACTCCGCCGGCATCACTCCACAAGGGAGGGTCAGTGCATCTGATGATCCTCTCCCCCATCCGCGCTTCAGTCAGCCCCTCTCCGGAGTCCCCGGGATGCCCCGGCGCGTTCACGAGGGGCGAACCTTTTCCTGGGACCTTAAGTTTTAATTACCCCGAGGGTGACTTCCCACGCGAAACCTAAAGACGCAGGGGCCGGGCCCCCTCGAGCCGGCGCGAAGCTCGGATGCGGGCACAGACTCCGCGGGGTCCGACGGGGAGAGGTGCGGAGACAGAGGCCGACGGGGGCAGGGGGCCTCCAGACAGCCACCTGCTCCCCAGTGTCACAGGAGAGTCGGATTTACACACGGCTGCCTCCAAGTCACTCACGTCCCTGGTCTTGACAGGAACCAGAAAGGACATCGCCGTCGGCGTGACATGATGGGCGGGCCACACAAACAGCAGCCAAAATAGGGGGCGAAATGGGGGTGGGGGGAGGAAAGAGGAGGTCCACGCGGCTCGTCTTGTCCCTTTTCGATGAGAAAACACGACCGGTCCCTGTGCCCCAGGCCCTGGCTCCCGCCGCCGCCGCTCGGAGCCGGAGCGCCCGAGAACAAACACATTTTCCGGTTCACTGCGATCCCGTTCACACGCTCACCGACTCCAGCCTCCTCTCCGCTCGCGTCGCCAGCAGCTGCGCCCCGCGCCACCGCCACCGGCCGGGCCAGGGACGGTCGCCCGGCTTGGAAGTCACCGCGCCCGCCGTCGCCAACTGGACCCCCTGGGCACCTGGGGCCGGGCGAGAGGTGTTTAAACAGCCTCGGGCCGGCCCTCGGAGCTTCGCGTGGGATCACAAAGGCCGGCCGCGCTGAGAGGCTCTCCGCGGAAAGGGCTGGTGAGGAGCGCGGGGCGGCGATCCTGTTGAGAGCGGCCGGCTCTAAAGGAAGGCTTCGCCGGTGGAGATGGGCAAACACGGTTTCCCAGGCCCTCCTGACCCGGTCTGCAAACAGCAGAGAGGCGAGGGGCGGAGAGGGAGCTCTGCCACATTGTGATGCCGCTTGGAAAACGTCGCGAAGCGCGTTCCTTCGGGGGCGGGGGGGGGGGGGGCTGAATAAGCGCTCCTTCCTTCCCCGACGGGCTCAACCCTGTGGCTTCCCCCCTCCCCTCCCCTCCCCTCCCCTCCCGGTTTCCCTCCGGCAGGTAATAATAAAATACCGATGTGCCGCCAGTTTTATTGAAACGCTTCTTTTCGACGCGCTCTGCCCGAGTCAGGCTCGTCGGAAGGAAGAGGGAACAGGAAACAGATTGGGGGAGTCGGATCCTAATCTCAGGCCAGCCCTCACCGAGCGGCGGCCGATGTGGCCGCGTGGATGGCGGGCCTGTGGCTGCTGCTCGGCCGAGAACCGGAAAGGGCCTCGCGTGAATGGGAAGAAGCAGAGCCGGCCTCCAGGACTCAGAACCGCCCCCACGGGGGGGAAGGGGGGTTGGGGGGGGGACGGGAAGGCAGGCCGAGGACCCCAGTACGGGTCGCAGACTCTGCGAGGCCTGGGCCCGTGGGCTCCGAGGGCAAGAGCGGCTTCCGGCGAGAACATTTGGAGACGCGGGAACGGCAGCCAGCGGGAGGGCGGGGGCCCGTCACTCAGCCGGAAGGTGCGAAAACCACGGGGAAGGAGACGACGGGAGGAAAAGGCGAACGTTTGGTGCCGGAACATTCCTCCGAGCCCTCTGCGTCTCCGCGGGTCCGGGCGAGAGAGAGGCACGGACACCTGTCCGCTTCGCGCCGCCAACAGAGGGGAACCGGCCTGCGCTCCGCCTGCTCTCTGCCCCTCGAAGGTCCCCGGTCCCCAAAACAGCGAGACTGCGCTCCCCAGGGACAGGGGACGCCCTCACTCTGCCGCCTCCACATCCAGGGACCCATTTCCATGGCAGCGCGAGGCCCCTGCCCTGCACCTCGCCTGCCCCCAGGCCGCGGTCCGTCCCCGGCGCGGCCTCGCCCGTCCAGCGGCTCCCCGGAGCTCCCGCCGGAGATAAATCAGCGCGGGCCGGGGCTCCGGAGCCAACAGTGTGTTTCATGGGTATTTAAGCAGCGGCATTAAGTGCTATCGGAATCTCTGGAATGTGCCGCTCAGATTTATGTGTCTTAACCGCTCTCTGGGGCTCCGCGATCGGCCGGGGGCGCGCGCTCCGTCTCGGCCCACGTCTGCCCCCCGACGGGGGCGGACGGCAGCAGGACGGCGGCCACGGCCCGGCCTCCGACACACAGGTGTTCACCGCAACCCGGGAGGGGGGAGGGAAGGGAGAAGGGGAGAAAACACTTAAAGGACAAAAACGAGCCCTCGACAGCCACCCGTTCCCGCGGGCGAGGCGGCCCCTCGGGGTGCCCACAGCGGCCATCGGCTTTCTGGACGTAATGGCTGATGGGAAGAGATCGATGTTGCCGTTAGTAACGGTGTTTTGAGGGCACGGATCAGCCCAGGATCAGCCAGCTGCGGTCCTCGGAACGGGCTCCCGCCAGCACCTCCAGGGCACAGTCCGTGTGGGGTGCTGGGCCCAGCTGAGGAGGCCGCCACCTGCCCAGGTGGCTGCTGAGATTCAGCCCCGGGAGGCGCGAGGAGGTGTGCACGTATGTGCATGTGTGTGCGTGTTTTCTTCCCCCGGGGCCAGGAGGCCTGCGTGTTTCAGATGTTCTGATGACAGATCTGCTGCTTTACTATGTTGGACACCAAGGCCTCATCGCCCACGGACACAGCCCACGGACACAGCCCACGGACACAACCCACGGACATGGCCCCCAGCGGAATGTGCACTGGCCTGCCTGTGCCAAAGTTCCGTGCCTTCCAAACCACGGAGAAGCTGGCCGGGGGCCACACCACAGTGCCAGACAGGACCCCACAGGGCCTGGTCTGGGGAGGAAGACGGGGCAAACCCACCTGAGCGAGTCCCAGGGGCGCCCTCGGTGGGGAGGGCAGGGAGGGAGGGTCTGAATTTGCACCTTCACGTCCGTGGACGGACAGACGGATGGACGAACGGAGGGGCTCTGGGCTCCCAGGCTCTGGAGAGCGGGGGGCTGCCAACAGGGTCAGGGTGTGAGGTAGGGCGTGGGGCGGGCGGAAGGGCGATGACAGGGAGGGGTCTGCCCTGCGAGGGACCGTGCCCACTGGCCGTCCTGCCACACGGGAGGCGGGTCCACTACGTTTCACAGGCGCCGGGCCTCCAGGGACGGCTCAGGGACAGAATGTCAGCCTTCTCTCTCCCGGGCAGGCAGGCAAGGTCCTCCTGTGCCCACCAGCCACACTGACCTCGGACCTGACCTTGCTGACCTCAGACCGATCTGACCTTGTTGACCTTGGACCTGACCTTGTTGGTCTCAGACCTGACCTGTTGACCTTCTATCTGACCTTTAAAAGCGCCAAAAGGCCCGCCCCCCACACCTCAAGGCCTGGGCAGAATCTGGCCCAGGGGCAGGCAAGGTCCTCCCTTGCCCACCAACCATGCTGACCTCGAACATGACCTTGCTGGCCTCAGACCTGACCTTGAAAAGCACCAAAAGGCCTGCCCCCACACCTAGGCCTTGGCAGAAGCTGGCCCCGGGGCAGGCAGGGCCCTCGCACACCCACCAGCCATGCTGACCACGGACCTGACCTTGCTGACCTCAGACCTGACCTTGAAAAGCGCCAAAAGGCCCGCCCCCCACACCTCAAGGCCTGGGCAGAAGCTGGCCCAGGAGCAGGCAAGGTCCTCCCTTGCCCAGCAGCCATGCTGACCTCAAACCTGACCTTGCTGACCTCAGACCTGACCTTGCTGACCTCAGACCTAACCCCTTGCTGACCTCTGATCTGACCTTAAAAAGCACCAAAAGGCCGGCCCCCCACCTCCCCTCCAGCCGGGGCGGAAGCTGGCCCCTGATCAGGCAGGGCCCTGGCCGGCCGTCCCGCTCCCGCCCCCAGCCCGCGGGGCCCACCTACCTGAGGAGGACGGCGAGGAGGGGTGCGGGCTGTCCTCCTGGGCGCTGCCGGTCTGCGAGAGCCCCCCCGCCGGCCCCGCTCTCCTCGGTGACGTTGGAGGAGCCGGGCGTGGTGGAGCGGCTCACCGACTGGGACTCCTGGTCGCTGCCGGAGCCCCGCCGCTCCTCCAGGCCGGCGTGCGGGCCGTCCTCCTCGGCCTTGCGGTCCCGCTTGTGCACGCGCGAGTGCACCACCACCTGGTGGTAGGTGCGGAACACGCGGCCGCAGTCGGGGCACTCGGTGGGCTTCTCCTTCAGGCCGCCTCCGCCGGGGCCCTGCAGGTGGTAGTCGAGCGCCGGGCCGAGCCCGTGGGACAGGAAGTCCCGGGCGCCCTCCAGAGAGTCGGGCCTGACGGGCGGCAGGTCCCTGTGGCCGGCCGCCTTGACGCCCGCGACCAGGTCGGCGGGCACCTTCTGGCGGGAGCCGTCGGCCGCCACCAGCACGTACTCCCGCTTCTCCTTGTCGAACAGGACGCCCGCCGGCGCCAGCGCCTCCTCGGGGGGCCCGCGCTGCAGCGGGTGCTCCTTGGGCAGAAAGCCGCGGTCGGCCGCCACGCCGCGGGCCATCAGCTGCCAGGCCTGGTAGCTGTGCACCGGGTCCATCTCGGCCGCCTTGGCCGCCGCCTGCAGCCGCTCCATGCAGCTGGACTTGAGCGGCGGCACCAGGCTGAGGCAGCCCAGGAGGGCGTGCTTGTCCCCCTCGGGGGCGCCGCCCCCGTGCGCCCCGCCGCCTCCGCCGACACCGGCGATGGGCGCGAGCAGCTTGCCCAGGACGTCCTTCTCCTTCAGGGGCAGCTCCCCCTTGTAGAGCTGGCCGCCTCCGCCGCAGCCGGGCTCGCTCAGGACGGCCTTATCCGGGGCCAGGAAGCCGCCGCCCTGCAGACAGGACAGGTAGCGGGAGTAGAGGTTGGCGTGCGCCTCCTGCGCCAGGCCGCCCAGGGGCGCGGGGGCGTCGGTGTCGCCGCCGCCCGGGGCGGCCTTGGCCTTGGCCGACAGCTTGTTGAGGTGCACCTTCATGTGGTTCTTGAGGAACCAGGGCTCCTTGAAGCGCCGGCCGCAGATCTGGCAGCAGTGCTCGAAGGAGTCCTTGTGCTTGCGCATGTGGCCCTTGAGGAACCACGCCTGGCTGAACACCTGCCCGCACACCTCGCAGCGGAACTCGTGCGCCGCCTGCTCGCCTCCGCCGCCCCCTCCGGGGCCCTGGCCCTGCGCGGACTCGGCCGTGATGTGCGCCTTCTCCACGTGGCTGATGAGCTCCTCCTCCTGCGAGGCGGCGAAGTCGCACAGCGTGCACTTGTAGGGCTTGTGCAGGATGCGGATGTGGCGCTCCAGCTCCTCGCGCTTCTTGAACTTGCCCTTGCAGAAGGTGCAGCGGAAGCCGGCGGCGGGCGCAGCCGCCTCTTCCTGCGCGGCGCCGCCTCCTCCTCCGCCGCCGCCCCCCCGACGGCGGGCTTGGGCGAGGGCGCGGGGCGGGCGGCGGCGGAGGCGGCGGATGCATCAGGCGCGCCTGGGACTGCGGCGGAGGGGGCCGCCAGGAGGCCGGGGCCCGCGGGCGGCTGGGCGGCGGGCTGCGCGTGTGCCGCCGGGGGCTTGAGGTCCGGGCGCGGGGCCGCCAGGCCGCCGCTCCGCAGCTGCCTGTCGCGCAGGATGGCGCGCTCCTCCAGCTCGTGCAGCAGGCGGTTCTCCTCGCGCACGCGCCCGCGGCCCTTGCCCAGGTTGCCCAGCTTGTGGGTGCGCAGGTGGATCTTGAGGTTGCCCTTCTGGGCGGCGCGGTGGTCGCAGTAGGGGCACTTGAAGGGCTTCTCGCCCGTGTGCGTGCGCATGTGCAGCGAGAGGATGCTGTTGAAGCGGAAGCGCTTGCCGCACAGCGGGCACGGGTACTTGCGGTTCTTGCGCGCGTCCTCCTCGATGTCGCTCATCTGCGACATGATGCCCAGGTTCTGGCCGTTGAGGAACTGCTGCAGGTCCACGCGCCCGTTGAGGCTGGCGTCCAGGTCGCGGCCCAGCGGGCCGGCCAGCAGCGCCATGGGGCCGCCCAGGCACGGGCCGCCGCTGCCGCCTCCGCCTCCGCCTCCTCCTCCGCCGCCGCCCCCGCCGCCACCTGCGCTCAGGGCCACGTGCGCCTGCTCGTCCAGGGCCGCGGGCTTGTCCTCGGGGCCCGGCCGCGGCGGGTGCAGCTCCGGGAAGGCCTGGCCCAGCTGCGCGGTGATGCGGTGCAGCTTCTGGCTCATGGCATACTGCCCGTTGAGGACGGGGCCGCTGCGGCGGGGCTCGGCGTCGGCCACAGCGGCGGCGGCGGCGGCGGACACTCCAAGGCACAGGCTGGCTTCGTCCATCCCTGGAAAGGGGAGAGAGAGTTCAGATGGGGCGCGGACACCCGGGCCGTTCCCCGCCTCACCTCCTCGGCATCATCCTCATCGTCATCATCATCATCATCACGCTCTGGGAATGAGAGTCGAAAACAATAATAAGGGGGAAAATGAATAATTAAATGCCAATTACGCCACGCGGTTCCTCCAGCCCTCCCGTCGGCACGGGGCGGGGGAGCGTCTTCCCGCGTGTTTTCGGCAATGACGAACCGGCGGGTACATTATTCATGTTTTAACCACTTTCAATGCCTGGCAACACACGGGGCGGGGGGAGGTGGGGCGGCGGCCAGCGTGGGAAAGTCTTCCTCCCGCCCCTGCCCCCCACCCCGGGGCACCCACACCTGTTGGTTGGGTTCAAAGTTGGCCTCGGAGCAGCGTGGCTGTCCCGCTCCCTCCGAACCCCAGTTCCCACGGCCAATGCATGCGCCACTCTGAGATGAAAGGGGTTTATTTTATGTTTTGGTCCAAAAAGAAAAGAAAAAAGCCGAAACCAGTGTGGCTCGGTGGATTAGAGCGTTGGCCTGCAGACCAGGAAGGTCCCAGGTTCGATTCCGGTCAAGGGCATGCACCTTGGCTGCGGGCACATCCTCAGTGGGGGGTGTGCAGGAGGCAGCTGGTTGATGTTCCTCTCTCTCTCATCAATGTTTCTAACTCTCTATCCCTCTCCCTTCCTCTCTGTAAAAAATCAATAAAATATTTTTTTTAAAAAAAAAGAAAGAAAAAAGAGAAACATACCCCCCCCAGCCTGATATTTACTGATCCGTAATAAAACAAGATAATGTTTTGGGGGGAAATAAAGTAAAGGACGGGCTGAGGAACAATAAAAGGGATTTTGCTTTAGTCAACAAAAAGTGCAGTAATATCTCATTAAGCTGATTAGTATGCTGCTTAGAAACAGTGCTAGGTGCTGTAACACATGATTATAATCATAAAAATCCTTCAGTGTTTGCAAGGAAGCATTAACGAGGTATATTAAATTTTAAGGAGACTGCGAGTAGCAGCTTTGCAAACCTCGGAGACCAGGATTTAACCCTTGTGTTACGAAAATGCCGTTAGGTTGTGTCGGGGAGCCGCGCCCTTCCGAGGCGGCAGACACGGCCTCCTGGGGAGTCGGAGGGGCGCCCCGACCGGTCAGACGTGGGTGGCGTGAGGACTCCCACCGGGGACGCGCCCGCTCCCTGTCCTTCCAACGGCGCCTTCCCCGAGGCTGAGAGCACACGGGGCTTCAGGCGATGGTTCGTTCGGAGAACCTGATAAAGACCAATTAAAGGCCGTGCGGCCGCCTTGGAACTCCCGCCCGGTCCCGGCGCTTTTAATAACTTTCCGGCGCCCGGTAATGAGTACAAATGGCACCTGCGGACGGAGCGCCGTGGAAAATGAGAACTCGGGCCGTTCGTCACACGCCGGCGCGTGGCGCGGGGCGGCGGGATGGTCTGTCGCCCGCCCGCCGGCCCTCCAGCCAGGGCAGGGCCGTGCAGCCCGGGGGAGGGGGGAAGGTGGCCGTGCGGGGAGGGGCGCGGGAGCCGGCCCCACGTCCAGCCCGTGGGAATCCAGCTCTGAGAGGCCCCGGAGCCCAGGCTTGGGAGTCCTCCTGATTCCAGAGCCCGACTCCCCCTCAAGGAGCCCAGACCTGCTTCCTGGTCCTGGGGCGAAGCTACCAGCGGTCCTCCACAGGCCCCCGCTGTTTAGATGTCCCAGCCAGCCAGGCCGGCCCGGTCCCCGGGCCCATGACTCCTCGGGGGACAGAGCCGGGGTGTGGAGGAGGCACACTCAGTGCCACGGGGTGTGCTGCTGGCTGCACTGCCTGCTGGGCAGCCTGGGTACAGCACGGAGGGCCTCTGGCTGGAGACAGGCGGGGCGGGGTGCCCCGGGGCGCAGCAGGGGGAGGCGCAGACACGGCAGAGAGCGCCGGCGTGGCGCAGGGCCGCGTGTTCACGTGGACGGCGCAGGGCAACTGCCCATGGGCACGTGGCACCGCAGTCAAGGACACCCTCCAACGTGCCATCTTTCATCTCTGATGGCAGTCAGGTTGTTTAAAAAATCGTTATGTTTTTTAAAAAGGCCCATTTTGGAGACGGGTCAGAAAGGACTGACGTCTGGTGGCGAGTCGTGCATCTCAGCAACTTGCCAAGATCCCGTGTGCCTGGCCGGCCGCTGGCCCTCGGAGACACGGCTGGCCGGCCCGGCAGTCCTGGCACCCACCGGCCAGGCCGGCACAGAGAGACAGGTGCAGGGTGCAGAGCCCTTGTTGAGGTCTCCGGGCAGGGACGCCAGCCTCTCACCACCGTCAAGTCTCCTCCCCCCCCCCCCCCCCCCCCCCCGCCACCCGGGCCACCCTCACTCCCCTCCCGAGCTGACTCGGATCACGGCCCCGAGGGCACGTGGGACCTCGGGATCCAGCCAGCAAGCAGGGGAGCTCTCAGAGTCCGCAGCCAAGGCGCTGGCCGGCGGCCAGAGGCTGCCCGTCGGCGGCCCCCGAGGACACGAGGCCAGGAAGACGGGTGTTTTCGGGTTTCGGCCAGTCCAGCAGGAGGTGGCAGCGGCGAGCGCGCACCCGTGCCATCCGGCCAGACGGCAGACCGGTGGTCAGGGGAGGCCCCCCACAGCCCCCACGCAGGCGGGGCCGGGGACTCGCGTCCAATGATGGGCTCGGGGCCCTCTCCCAGTGAGGTCTAGATCTGCCCTTCTTTTACTGTTTACATTTTTTTTTTAAATCAACAAAGATTTTTCAAAAACCTTTTGCGCAACTGGTCAAGTACTGTTGCTGAACACAGAATGTTCTAGAGCTGAAGCCAGTTCGGGTAGAGTGTCCGCCTGCGGACTGAAGGGTCCCGGATTCGATTCCGGTCAAGGGCATATACCTTGGCTGCGGGCACATCCCCAGAGGGGGGTGTGCAAGAGGCAGCTGATCAATGTTTCTCTCTCATCGATGTTTCTGACTTTCTATCCCTCTCCCTTCCTCTCAGTGAAAAATCAATAAGATATATTTACAAAAAAAGAAAAGAATGTTCTAGAGCCTGCAAAGGCCGGACAGCATCTTTCTTCTCTCGTGGGCCTCAGCTCACATGCCCCCTGCGCCCCCGTGTCTGTGTCGACCCGCCGCACGGGGAGTGAGTGAGCAGACCCCAACAACACAGCCCACGGGAGTGAGCCCCAACCTCGGGGGCCCCAAACGCAGCCTCGCACACGTCCACCAGCACCCGCAGTCGGACGCGCCAGAGACGGGGGGGACCCCGCCACCACCAGCCCTTCATTCCTTTGCCCACGGACACCAGGAGGCAGAGGCCAGGCGTTGTGGGGCCCACAGAGGACGAGGATGTGAGCAGGGCGCCAGCTCACCGGGAGACACGCCAGGCGACGGCCCGCAAGTGAGCCGAGCCCTTGGGGGCAGGGCCAGGCGGTCAGCCCAGATCCTCGGGGACCCGCCCCCTGCAGTGCCAGGAGCAGGTGCCCAGATGGGTCAGCGCCGGCCAGCGCCAGCGCCGGCGTGCGAGCAGGGGAGGCAGTTCCTGGAAAGGCCGGAGCGGGGAGCCGGCCGGGCCAAGGCGGCCGCGGCAGGAGGAGCTGGC
Source organism: Antrozous pallidus (assembly GCA_027563665.1). NCBI lineage: Eukaryota > Metazoa > Chordata > Mammalia > Chiroptera > Vespertilionidae > Antrozous > Antrozous pallidus. The sequence goes on along the minus strand of CM050525.1, from coordinate 58,986,560 downwards.
CTCCCGCCCGGCCTGGGCCCCACAGCCCTGGGTCCACCCCAAAGCCGCCAGCCTCCAGGTTCCACGTCCAGAATTCATTTCCCCCTGGCGCAGGCACTCAGGGCCACGTGCCAGGGGCCACGGGCAAGGCCACCGATGACAGGGAAGCAACAGAAAGGCTCCTGAGAGACGGAATGCCAAGTTCAGGGGGAGGAGAAGCATCGCAGCTGTGGACACAGGTGTGAGTGTGTGAGTATGTGTGTGTGCATGCGGAGTGTGTGCAGAGGTCTGAGTGTGTGTGCGCATGCATGCGCACACGCACAGGAGAGTATGTTCAGAGGTTTGTGTGTGCAGGGGAGTGTGTGCACAGGTGTGTGTGTGCACAGGTGTGTGTGTGCAGGGGAGTGTGTGCACAGGTGTGTGTGTGCAGGGGAGTGTGTGCAGGGGAGTGTGTGAACAGGTGTGTGTGTGCAGGGGAGTGTGTGCACAGGTGTGTGTGTGTGCAGGGGAGTGTGTGCACAGGTGTGCGTGTGCAGGGGAGTGTGTGCACAGGTGTGTGTGTGTGCAGGGGAGTGTGTGCACAGGTGTGCGTGTGCAGGGGAGTGTGTGCACAGGTGTGTGTGTGCAGGGGAGTGTGTGCACAGGTGTGTGTGTGCAGGGGAGTGTTTGCACAGGTGAGTGTGTGCAGGGGAGTGTGTGCACAGGTATGTGGGTGTGTGACTACGGAGTATAGGAGCAGGGGAGTGTGTTCGAGGTGTGAGTGTGTGTGCATGTGTGCGCATGTGGAGTGTATTCAGAGGTCTGTGTGTCCAGGGGAGTGTGTGCACAGGTATGTGGGTATGTGAGTGCGGACTATGGGTGCAGAGGAGTGTGTTCGAGGTGTGAATGTGTGTGTGCATGTTGAGTGTATTCAGAGGTCTGTGTGTTCAGAGGTCTGTGTGTTCAGGTCTGTGTGCGTGCGTGCATGTGTGTGTGCGCGCGCGCGCGAGCTCTCGTGCCTATGGAGTAGGCCTGTGCAGGGGCGGGGCATGGCGTCCCCATGGGAACTCACGCAATGCTCCCCTGTGACTGGGGGACCGTCTGTCCACGGCTAAGGGACGGAAGCCACCTGCAGCGCGGAAGCTCCCAGGCAGGGCGGGGCGGCCTGCAGGGGGCTCCCTGGCAGACATGCCCCGGTCCCTCCGGCTGCCCCAGCAGGCCCGGGGACACACCTGGCCCTCAGAGGCCCGCAGTGGAGCCTGGCAGTGCCCCGGCCACGCCCTGCATCCCGACCACCAGGGCAGACACGCTCCCGACCCAAAACTCTATCCACGGCCCCTGGTCCAGGGCACTCGGTGGCAGGTGCACAGCCCAGGCCTGGATCCGGCTCCTCCCCCAGGACACGGCCGCTGAGACCCCACGGGGATGGGCGGGAGCTGCCCGGGGTGGGCCCTTGGCGGACGGCCGCGCCCCCGAGGAACCACGCACGCGGCACTGCCTGTCATGAGGTGGACACCTTCGCACAGGGAAGTCGGGTGAGCAAACGGCTACCCATGGAGAGCCGCCCGCCCGGCCCTCAGCCTGAGCCCCAAGCCGAGCAGGAGGGTAACACACCGGCTGGCTGGCACCTGTTGACCCCACAGAGGTGAGCTGGGCTTCCCGAAAACTGGACAGGTGGCGGCCCTGTCAGCTCTGAAAACACCGCCCCAGCCTGACCTTTCCCGAGCCCAGAGGTCGTGTGGGGTCCCCAGGGGACCCAACGCTGCTGTAATTTGGACCCGGAACCAGTCTGACAGGCATGGCTCAGGGGCCGAGCGTCGACGGAGGAACCAGGAGGTCAGGGTTCGATTCCCGGTCAGGGCACAGGCCCGGGTTTCAGGCTCCATCCCCTGTGTGGGGCGTGCAGGAGGCAGCCGATCAATGATTCTCTCTCATCATGGATCTCTCTCTCTCCTTTCTTCTATGAAATAAATTAAAATAAGTTTGGATAGATAGATATGTAGGTAAGTAGGTAGATAGATATAGATAGATAGATAGATAGATAGATAAGATAGATAGATAAGTAGATAGGTAGGTAGGTAGGTAGGTAGATAGATAGATGATAGAGTTCTACATTGCCTGACCAGCATGGCTCAGTGGTAGAGAGAGATAGGTAGGTAGGTAGGTAGGTAGACAGACAGACAGGTAGGTAGGTAGGCAGACAGACAGACAGACAGACAGGTAGGTAGGTAGGTAGGTAGGTAAATAGACAGACAGACAGACAGACAGGTAGGTAGGTAGGTAGGTAGATAGACAGACAGACAGACAGGTAGGTAGGTAGGTAGGTAGGTAGGTAGGTAGGTAGACAGACAGACAGGTAGGTAGGCAGACAGACAGACAGGTAGGTAGGTAGGTAGGTAGGTAGACAGACAGACAGACAGACAGACAGGTAGGTAGGTAGGTAGACAGACAGGTAGGTAGGTAGGTAGGTAGGTAGGTAGGTAGGTAGACAGACAGACAGGTAGGTAGACAGACAGACAGACAGGTAGGTAGGTAGGTAGGTAGGTAAATAGACAGACAGACAGACAGACAGACAGGTAGGTAGGTAGGTAGGTAGATGATAGAGTTCTACATTGCCTGACCAGCATGGCTCAATGGTTGAGACTCGACCTAGGAACCAGGAGGTCAGGGTTCGATTCCCGGTCAGGGCACAGGCCCGGGTTTCAGGCTCCATCCCCTGTGTGGGGCGTGCAGGAGGCAGCCGGTCGATGATTCTCTCCCATCATGGATGTTTCTCTCTCTCTTCCTCTCCAACAGAGAACCGAGTTGCGTCCCGCCCCCCCCTCCCCCGAAAGGACATGTGAGACGATCGGGGCGCCAGAAATGCCAGCTGCTACGAGTCTAAATAAACTTACACAAGAATGCAGTTCCGTTTCGCTAGCACAGGAGGAGAGAAAAAAAAGTAATCTTACCAAGAGTCCAAAAAAATATATAGATCTTGCCAGCAAGGGTCTTCTGCGCCGACCATGAAAAAGAGGAGCCGGGAACTAAAATGACTTTCAAAATTACCATTGCAACGAGGTTTTTAAAAAAAATCAAATATTGTTGTCTAGCCAAGCACAACTAAATATTCCCTCTCTTATCGGCGTGGCGAGAGGCGCCGCCTCAGAGCCGCACGGCCCCGTGGCCGGGGGTGCGGGGCCGGGGGAGGGCTCGGGGCCACGGCCCAGGCCCTGGAGACGGTTTTACCCAAAATGCCGCCGCGGCCCGAGGGTCTGGCTGTAGGCGAGCCCCCTCCCTGGGGACTCCCCTGGCCCTCGGCCCTTCCCCGTGACCCGTCTTGCGTCCGGACCCCGGGGGTGCGCTGCGATTAAGACGGCGTCACCTGCAACACAACGGCGTTCTATTGAGTGGAGCTCTGCCATTGTCGGGGTTCACGCTGCGGACGCTCAGGGTGTCGTCAGCACAATCCGCTCCGGGCTGCACACGGAGCAGCAGGCGGGGGGACCTTTTCAGGGTCGTTAATCAGCTGTGAACACTATTACGAAAATAAGCCAGCGATTTCGTGCTCACGTTTGGGCCTAGCGCTCGCCGTGCTGAGCAAGGACCTGTTTTTCATCTCCCACGATCCACGCCGGTGACGTCCGGGCCCCCAAAGGATTGCCTCGCAGAGGCTCCCGAGGGGGGCGGGACACCGAGGGCTTGGTGTGCCCAGCGAGCAATAGACACGCGGGAGGGCAGGGGGGACCGTCCTGCTGTGACCGACGGGCGGGCGATGCCACGAGGGGGGGACCAGAAACGGCTACGTCCTGGCTGTGCTCATTGATGAAAGCGCGACGTTCAAACCAGACCGTGGATGTAACCAGGAGGGTGGAGGGGGGAGTGCGGTCAGCTTCCCCATCTTCCCCCGCACGGAGCGCCGGCCACAGCTGAGGCCTCACTCTCTCGAATGGGCACGGTGGGCGGGCTGGTCCCACCCAGGCCCACGGCATCCCAGGCAATTCCTGGTGAGTGCTCCTCTACTTCTTCCTCCTCCTCCTCCTCCTCCTGCTCCTCCTCTTCTTCCTCCTCCTCCTCCTGCTCCTCCTCTTCTTCCTCCTCCTCCTCCTCCTCCTCTTCCTCCTTCTGTTCCTCCTCCTCCTCTTCCTCCTTCTGCTCCTCCTCCTCCTCTTCTTCCTCCTCCTCCTCCTGCTCCTCCTCCTCCTCTTCTTCCTCCTCCTCCTCCTGCTCCTCCTCTTCTTCCTCCTCCTCCTTCTCCTCCTGCTCCTCCTCCTCCTCCTCCTCTTCTTCCTCCTCCCCCTGCTCCTCCTCTTTCTCCTCCTCCTCCTCCTCCTGCTCCTCCTCTTCCTCCTCCTTCTGCTCCTCCTCCTCCTCCTGCTTCTCCTCTTCTTCCTCTTCCTCCTCCTCCTCCTCCCATTCCTTTTCTTGTTTCTATCTCCTAAGTATATGTTTGCTGTGGTTGATAAACTTGCTTTTCTACCAAAAAAAAAAAAAAAAACCACCCGGCAGCACTGTGGAAGCTTCTGGAAGGTAAGGCTCAACATGAATGACACCTTTTCCTGCCTCCGTGGGACAGGACGTGGGTGGACCGGGGGGTGTACAGCCGGACCATGGTTGGCTCAGGGAGGAGCGGCCCACAGACACGGCCGCCCGAGTCCGGTGCTGAGATGGGGGAACCTGTGAGGTGCGTGAGGCCGGGGGGGGGGGGGGGGGGGGGGAGGGAGGGGCTGGGGAGGGGGTCGGGGACTGGGGCGGGGAGAGAAGGGTGTATAAAGGTCTGGGAAGCAGCCCATCCGAGGCTGAGCCTTGAGGACGCCACTGGGCGGAGCGGAGGAGGAGGGGGAGCACAGAGGGGTCAGCGTGTGCGGAATGAGGGGTCAGGAAGATGAGCGACGGGAGTGGTGCCGGCCCACGCCTGAGTGTGGCCGTGGAGTGCGCTTCCGCATGCGGGGCACACGGCCTCCCAGCCTGACACGCGTGCCTCCCGTCCCCCGTGGGTCAGAGATGGGAAAATAAAGGCTGCGGCAAACTCTGGGACCACAGAGCTAGTGTCGTTGAGGGCGCAGCTGTCCCTGTGGGGAGAGTCCCCGTGCAGGAGGGGGGAGAGGGACGTGAGATGGACAGACGGCACTGGCCTCCTCTCTTCCTCTTGGAACAGTCCCCAGGCTCCTGGCAGCCCAAACCCGTCCTCCGTGCTCCAGCCTGGTGCCACCTCCTCCAGGAAGTCCTCCTGGGTTTGCTCCAGGCCGGAGGTGACCGCTCAGGCCGTGGACCCTCTCCCAGCCCACCTCGTGCCTCAGAACGGTGAGGACCCGGGCCCTGGTGTGCCGGACGCACAGCCGCAGAGCCACGTGTCCCCGCCTCCGTCAGAGCTCGGTGTGGCCGCCGCTCACAGCCCCGTCCGCAGCTCCCGTAGGGCCAGGCCCTCCGCCTGGGGCTCCTCTGAGCTTCCGACGAGCCCAGTGCAAAGGGACAGCAGGTGGTGAGCAAAAGGCCAGCCCTGTCTCCCCCCTCTCCCCTCCCCTCCGCCCCAGAACTCAGGCCATAGCGTGCGTGGAGCCTCTGATTCTCCCAGACGGGGCGAACCGGAAAGAGATGGCCCCTACCTCTAGGCAAAGGATTTATCCAAACTGCGTCCGCCTGTCGGGGAAGCTCCGAGGCGACGGACGTGCGCTCTGAGCCAGTGCCCCCCTCGGAACCTCGGGGGCTCGAGAGCGGCGCGGCGGCGCGGGAAGGGATGCCCGCGGTCGCCACGCGGAGAACTGATTATTCTCGCTCGCCCACTTTCTCCGTGTTCAGAAGGACCCCGTGAGGACGGGAACCCGGGTCTTTCATCCCGTTAACCCTGTGGCCCCTGCTCGGCCTCCTCAGCCCCTCCCTCCCGGGGACAGCAGAGGTCGGTCGGGAGTGGGCGCCCCGCTACCTCTCCCCACCCCTCAGCCCCCAGGAAAGCCCTTCACCCCGGAGCCCTCCGCACTGCGACCTCCCGCCACGAAGTTCACTGCCGTTTCCTTTCCGCCGCACGGACGCCCCGATTCGATTCGATTCGGCGGGACCCTCGGCAGGACCCTCGGCAGGACGCACAACGCAGGGGCGCGAGGGGCCGGGCGGACATACTCAGGGACGCTGGGCAGGGCAGGAGGGAGGTGTCGGCTCAGGCACACAGCGTCTCACAGGGGCTCATGGCCATCAGAAGCGCAGCCCAGGGCCACGGGACCTCCAGTTTAACACCCCTGCTCCTCGGCAGCCCCCCTCCCAGCAAGGGAGAGGGAGAGAGAGGGGGACGTGGATCGCTCGCCTCCTGCACGCACCCCGTGTCAGCCCTGCTCGGCGGCCACGCCCGCTGGCCGACGCAGGCCCGAAGCCACGGCGCCCGCACCGGGCGGGTTTGTGGGTCACCAGGCACTTCCTGTTCACCCGGCCCGCGCTCTCTGTCCCCCTGCGGGCACCGGCTCCGGACTCGTCCTCATGCACAGGGAGCCCGAGGGACGCGGCAGCCGCTCTGCCCCTGATGCTCAGGCTGGAGCCCGGACGTGCGGGCATCCGGACACGGCGGCAGGACACGGGTGCCCGGGACCGGGAGGCGTGTCTAAGGGGGGCACAAATGAGCTGCGGGGGGGGGGGGGTACTAGCAATTCCTCAGGGATGCCCCTGGAGCAATCCCTCCCTCCCCTGCCCCCCGTCAGCACCCAGAGCAGCAGGCAGGCGGGCCAGGCCCAGGGAGCCCCGAGACCGAGGGAGACCCAGACCCTGCCTCTCTCCTCCCGGAGGCCCACGCACCCTGGCTGGGAGCTGGGTCTGCCGCCTCGTTACTGCTTGTCCACAGGCCCCCCCTGCCCGCACCTCCCTCCCTGCCACCCTCCGCGGTGACCACCCCCGCCCCGTGCCCGCCTCAGCTGCTGGGGCTGCCGGCCTGGCCCCTGTGGGGCCCGGGAGGAAGCCCTGCCGGGGGAGCCCCGGAAGCTGGGACAGACTGAGCCGGCTCTGCAGGGCCCGCCCTCTCGCTCCCTCTCATCCCAGGGACGCAGCTGGCCGGGGCCGGGCACAGGCAACCTCTGACCTACGAAACCGCAGCTGCTGCTGTTCACCCCCAGCGCCCCCGGACTCCGCAGCTGGTGCCCAGCGTGACAGAGGAAGAGGATCTATGGACAGACACACTCCCTCCCTCCCTCCCTCCCTTCCTCCACTGAGCGGCCACGGGTCCCATTTCTGCCTCCCCATTCGCCGCTAACTCTCAAGGCGGTGACGGCGTCTCCCTGTCATTGCCGAATCCCTGCAGCCAGCCCCTTTGTTTAACTTTTTATTGTGAAACATACAGACCACTCTTAATTAGCGTTTACTGAGGGGAAGCAGGGGTAAGTGCATGGACCAATGAGTGGAGGGATGATAGATGGATGGATAATGGATGATGCATGGGTGATGGATAGATGAATGGATGCATCTATGAATGGATAGGTAGGTGGATGGGTGGATAATGGATGGATGATGGATGATGGATGGATGGATGGATGGATGATGGATGGGTGATGAATAGATGAATGGATAGGTGGGTGGGTGGGTGGGTGGATGGTTGATAGATAAATGGATGGATTCATAAATGGATAGGTAGGTGGATGGATGGATGGGAGGATGGATGGATGAATGGATGGGTGGATGGATAATGGATGGGTGGATAGATGGATGGATGGGTGGGTGGGTGGATGATGGATGGATGGGTGGATGGGTGGATGGATAGGTAGATGGGTGGATGGATGGATGGATGGATGGATGGGTGGGTGGATGGGTGGATGGGTGGATGGGTGGGTGGGTGGGTGGATGGGTGGATGGGTGGGTGGGTGGGTGGATGGGTGGATGGGTGGATGGATGGATGGATAGATGGATGGATGGGTGGATGGATGGATGGATAGATGGATGGATGAATGGGTGGGTAGATGGATGAATGGATAGATGGATGGATGGATGGATGATGGGTGGATGGATGGATGAATGGATAGATGGATGGATGGATGGATGATGGGTGGGTAGATGGATGAATGGATAGATGGATGGATGGGTGGATGAATGGGTGGGTGGGTGGATGATGGGTGGATGGGTGGATGAATGGATAGATGGATGGATGGGTGGATGGGTGGGTGGGTGGATGGATGATGGGTGGATGGATGGATGGGTGGATGGGTGGGTGGGTGGATGGATGATGGATGGGTGGATGGATGAATGGATAGATGGATGGATGGGTGGATGGGTGGATGGATGGGTGGACAAGTGAACGAGCATCCTCTACATGGTGGGTACTAGGAGGGCGAGGAGCTGAAAACAATGGGAGCACAGGAAGTGCCAGGAGGCATCAGAGCCCTGGGACGGGAGACGGGAAGCAGAGCCCACCACCCCCGGGCTGACACCGAGAAGAGAACCTTCTCAGACATCGGGCTCAGGGGGTCGGCACCCGCAGCCCCGCAGGGACTCCGCGCGTAAGGGAGGCCTGCTCCTCGCAGGGCCTGTCCCTGAGGCCCGGGCCCACGTTGGACCTCCGGGTGGACGTGTCCGAGGAGCCCTGCTTCCTAACACCCCAAACTCCGGGAGCTCCGGGTCCCCTCCCCGCCTCAGAAAACAGGTGACACGGGAACGGCGTGGAAGGCCTTCCAGAGGTCTTTCTACCCGGCGCCTCCCCACACGCCCGCCGCGAGCTCCGTCCGCGCAAGAAAGCGCCCCACCTCTGCCGAGTCTGCGGGCCCTGCTAATACCTTTTTAATTAATTCACTATTTCTTACTTTAATGCATTTAAAAGAAAACTGTATCATTACCCTAAATGGAAATTTGTATCACTTGCTCTAAATTAAAGGTAATTATAAAAATAAATAAAACGGGAACAGTGTTATTAAATCCTGGCTGAACCCCGCCGCCTGCAGCAGGCACCGGCCCGGGGCTGCTCTCTCTTCGGGTGAGGGAGGTGGGGGGCTGGCAGGGACACGCAGGGGAGGGTCGCGGGGGAGATGTCTCGTGGTGACCCCGGTTACTTCATATGGGGGCCCCTGCATGCCCTGAGGTCGCCCCAGACACGGATGCAGGCTCCTCCAGTAGCCAGCGGGGACCCTCAGGTCGCAGTGGACAGGGGCCTCCGTGAGAAATGCAGAATAAACGGGGACCCACTCACCTTCCCGCCCATCACAGAAAGCATTTCGCTCCAGCCCTGGCCGGGGTGGCTCAGTGGTTGCGGATCGGCCCGTGCACTAAAAGGTCACCGGTTCGATTCCCAGTCAGGACACATGCCCGGGTTTCGGGCTCCACTCCCGGCAGGGGCCCGTGCGGGGTAGATGAATGGATGGATCTATGAATGGATAGGTAGGTGGATGGGTGGATAATGGATGGATGGATGGGTGGGTGGGTGGTGGGTGGGTGGATGACTGATAGACGGATAGGTAGATGAATGGATGGATGGATGGATGATGGATGATGGATGGATGGATGGATGGATGATGGATGGGTGATGAATAGATGAATGAGATGAATGAATGAATCCATAAATGGATAGGTAGATGGATGGGTGGATGAATGGATGGATGGATGGATGGATGATGGATGATAGATGGATGGATGGATGATGGATGGGTGATGAATAGATGAGATGAATGAATGGATCCATGAATGGATAGGTAGGTGGATGGGTGGATAATGGATGGACGGATGGGTGGGTGGGTGGATGGGTAGATGATGGATGATGGATGACGGATGATGAATGAATGGATGATGTATGATGAATGATGGATGGATGGATGGATGATGGATGGGTGATGAATAGATGAATGAGATGAATGAATGGATCCATGAATGGATAGGTAGGTGGATGGGTGGATGGATGGATGGATGGATAGATGGATAATGGAAAAATGTATGTTCCTCTCTCACATCGATATTTCTCTCTGTCTCTCTCTCTGTGTCTCTCTCTCTGTCTCTCTCTCTCTCTCTCCCTCCCTCTCCCTTCTTCTCCTTCTGAAAATCAACAAAAAAAAAACATACTGCTTCCTCCCTTCTCTGCCTCCTGGGCCCTCCCCACTCCTGCTTGGACCTTCACCCCCTCAGAGCCCCCCACTTGGGGCCTGCACCCCGCCAGCCTCTTCTCTGAAGCGTGAAGACTGACAACAGCTCCGTGGCCTCGCCAGGACCAGGAAATCCTTGTTTTTCTCTTCTGGGGGAGAAGTATGTGACCGGCGGCGAGATCCCCTAAGAACCGCTGAAAAGCGGGTTCAGCTCCACGCCAGCCACTGTGGCCCCGGGGGGGGAGGGGGTGCAGGCCCGTCTGTGTCGCCGCGAGGCCGGAGCCGAGCCCCACGCGGGGATCACCGCCCGCAGCCGGATCATGGTAATTACCACATGGGTAGCACCTCCACATCTGGGGGTGCATTTCCTCAGATCTGATGGCGGAGGAGGGAAGGAGCTGCCTGAGACTCAGATGAGGGCGATGACGTGGGGAAGAACTGGGGGTTCAGAGGCTCCCCAGGGGCATGCACGCAGGGTCTCGGCAAGAGGACAGGGCTGTGGGGCCTGCGGGGCGACGGGTGATGCGGGGTGTCTCCTCTGCTCTCAACACGGAGGAGCTCCCAGAGGATTTAGTTAATTCCTCCCTGAGGGCACCGCCCAGGGGCTCAGACATCCACTGGTTCGGAGCACTGAGCCTGCGGGCGGTGTGGCTCAGTGGCGAGAGCGTGGGCCTGTGGACGGCAGGATGTGAGCTCACACATCCGTGTCTCTCTCCGCCTTTCCCCCCTCCCCCCTCCCCTCCCCTACTCTCCTCCACTCCTCTCCTCCCCTCCTATCCTCTCCTCACCCCTGCTCTCCCCTCCCCTCCTCTGCCCTCCCCTCCCCTTTCTTCCCTCCCCTCCTCTCCTCTCCCCCGTTCTCCTCTCCCCTCCCCTCCCCTGCTCTCCCCTCCCCTTCTCTTCCCTCCCCTCCCCTTTCTTCCCTCCCCTCCTCTCCTCTCCCCTGTTCTCTTCTCCCCTCCTCTCCCCTCCTCTCCCCTCCTCTGCTCTCCCCTCCCCTCTTTTCCACTCCCCTCGCTCTTCCCTCTACTCCCCTTCCCTCCCCTCCCCTCCCCTTCCTTTCCTCCCCTCCCCTCTCTTCCCTCCCCTCCTCTCCTCTCCCCTGTTCTCCTCTCCCCTCCCCTCCTCTGCTCTCCCCTCCCCTCCCCTCCCCTCCTCTCCTCTCCCCTGTTCTCCTCTCCCCTCCCCTCCTCTGCTCTCCCCTCCCCTCCCCTCCCCTCCCCTCCTCTCCTCTCCCCTGTTCTCCTCTCCCCTCCCCTCCTCTGCTCTCCCCTCCCCTCCCCTCCCCTCCCCTCCTCTCCTCTCCCCTGTTCTCCTCTCCCCTCCCCTCCTCTGCTCTCCCCTCCCCTCCCCTCCTCTCCTCTCCATGGAGCTCTTGGGGACACTGGTGGCTTCTGTGTGCTGCCCGGGCACCACGGGGCAGGGGACTCGCTGGGGGTCCTGCTCGGCCGGGAGATCACCACACCTGCCTTTGACCTCCGTCCCCCACGGCCCGCCGAACCCTCGGGGTCCGGGCCCGCAGCAGAGCCTCCCAGCTGCAAGCACGTCGGGCAGCGATCAGGCCGCTTCCCTCGGACCCAGCGCCACCTCGAAAGGTCCCGCGCTCCAGAGAAGAGGAGGCGCTTCCTCAGGAGGCCCCCTCCCCCCCCCGCCCCGCTCCCAGGATCGCAGAGGCGAGGACCCCGTGTTCGGACCCCCTTCCCACAGGCGGGGGACGCCCCCCACGTTCGCTCCGGCAGACGGCAAAGGCCCTCACGCGTTGGGTATTCCTTTCTGATTCTTTAGGAAAATCCCCGAAAATAGAAAAAATAAAACACCCAGAGATGTACGCAAAACAACGCGAAACCAGGCCCGGGGACACCCGAGGGGCGCCCTCGGCAAAACCAAACACTCATGAGACATAGAGCTGCCCCCCCACCCCGGGTTCGTAACTGCTGTTTGAAAAACCCCACGCCTGGGAAACAGGGGAACTCCTGGTTACTCCCAAGGACCCAACCGGCCGTCTAGCAAAGGCTCTGGACGTGGGAACCAGACGGCCCACACGTGACAACATGGGCAGCGGGGTGTACACACATGCAGCCGGCCAGGCGGGTCAATCCCTGCCCCGGCCCCCACCGCCCCGCCCACGGCCCCCACGCGAGTTTGCCTCCGGGACACCGGCTGGCGGTGCCGGAAATGCTGAGCTCTTCCCGGGAGAGGGAACACGGGTGGACTCAGGTGAGGAGGTGCAGACCCGAAGCTCGGCTCCAACCCACCAGGGAAACCCGACAAAACAGTGAAATCCTTACAGACTCCACGCGGCGTCCAGAGACGTCCCCGCGAGAGGCCCCACGTGGGAAAGGGCCTCTGTGTGGCTCCCGGGAAAAAGCAAACCAGAATTACAGCAAAGAGAGAAAAAACAGTTCTGGGATGTGGCTACAGCAGCTCCACAGACAAGTTATAAAAGTGTGATGAACAGAAAGTGAAAAGGACTGAAAACAAATGAACTAAGCCGTCAATTCAAGAAGCTAAAGGGGGAGGGGGAGCAGACCCAAAGGAAGTGGAAGGAAGAGATTAATAAAAATTATAGCAGAAACCAATTAAACAGAACACCCCCCCTCCGGGGTAGGGGAAAGACTCACTGAAAGCTGGTTCTTTGACAATGCCAAGGAAATAAACATGGCTGAGTGGGTAAGAACAGAGACAACCACACACACACACACACACACACACACTAACACACATATACATACACACACATACACACACATACACACATACGTACTCACACACATATACACACACTCACACACACACATGCACACTCACACACAAGCATACACACATACACACTCATACACATACACATACACACATACAAACTCACACACTCACATACTCAAACACACACACATACACACATACAGTCACACATATACATACACACACATACAAACACACACATACACATACACACACATACAAACTCATACACACACTCAAACACGCTCACACACATACATTCACACACATATACACACTCACACACATATATATGCACACATACACACTCATGCATACACTCTTACACACACACGTATACATATATATACACGCACATGCACACACACACACCACATCAGGACTGAGGAAGGGAAATAAATTCAGATACAAAGAAGACTTAAACAATCACAATTCAATACAAAACAACTTCATCCCATTAAAAATCTGTATTAAAATGGACGATTATCTAATAAAAGGATCGGCTATGACTCAGCGAGACGTTAAATACCTGAATAAAACCATAATCATAGCAAAAACTTAAAAGATAATGGACAGTTACATCCAGAAGAAATTACAAAAAAAAAAAAAAAAAGCCCAGTCCGTTTTATGCTTCTCATGTCCTAGGCCTTCAGAGGAATGGGTCCCTGTGTTTATAAACGGACCCAGAACACGGCAACGCAGAAAGGTCCCCGTTTCGTTCTCTGAACTAGGACAGGGCTGCTGCTACAGCCTAGAAGAAAAGGGGGAATCGGGAGGAGGGGGAGGGAGGGGAGGAGATGGGGGAGGAGGGGGAGGGAAGGGGAGGAGGGGAGGAAATGGGAGGAGAAGGATGATGACAAGGGAGAGCTACTCTGCCCACCGAAGCCAGAGGGCATCTCATTCACAAACATCGATGCAAATGGCCCCAAACGAAATATCAGTGGAGCGAACCTTGCAGCCTCGTAACATAACAACCCCCCAACAAACCACCACAGTGGAGTCTAATCATTCAGGACTCCCTCACCAACAGGAAGCTGGAAATTCACCACATTGCTATCCCATGGAAGAACCATAGGATGTCGGCGGCCTCCCCAAGACGCGTGCTAAAATCCAGCGTGCCCTCCTAATGGATTAAAGGCTAAAGCGCGTTTGACGGCACGATATCGGGAGCGTTTCTGTGAGAGCCGGCAGCACCATGCCCCGTCCTGGTGCTCTCGGCCAGGGCAAATGTTGCTGTTGTTTTTTGTTTTGTTTTTTAAATGGGAAAATTAACAGGAGATGGGACTCTTGACAAGGAACAGACAAAAGGGTCACTATTGGCAACTAAGAAGGCCTGCGCGTGCAAAAGCCAAAGAAGGAAGTATGAAACCGTCGGTGTTGACGATCGTGCAGTAAGACGTCAGAGACAAATCAATGTGCGGAAAAGTAATTGCTCTCTTATACACCGTGAGCCAACAGCAAGTTGTCAGAGGAAATTTCAAACACCCAGAAAGAGTCTGATAAAAATGGGCAAGAGCGACGTACAGTAGAACATGAAGCCTTGATGGGAAGACACAAAATAAGGCCCGAATAAACAGGTAGGTATACCATGTCCATGGACAGAAGGCGCTGTGGTGAGTACGTAAATTTTGTGCAGTTCGTCTACAGATCCATGTCCAATCGCTGATAGGAATATCTATCCAACGTAGCACGTGCAATCTCAAATTCGCCCGGGAAACGTGACGCGAGTGAATTTTAAGGAAGGGGGCGTGAGAAGGCATGGAGAACGCATTGCGCTGAGTGAAGTAAGCCAGGCAGAGAAAGACAAACACCGTGTGGTCTCACTCCGATGGGGAGTCTAATGCACAGACTGAGCTAACGAGCACAACAGGGACAGACGCTCAGCGTGCAGGCAGACAGCTCTGCAGTGGGAGAGGGTGCTGAGGGGGGAAGAGAAGGATTGAGCAGGAAAAAAGGAAAGAAAACTCGTGGACACGGACAACAGTGATGACTGTGGGAGGGGAGGAGGGGGGTGGAGTTGGAAGAGGGTAAAGGGGGGGTAAATGGTAATGAAAATATAATAACGATTTTTAAAGTTTTAAAGACTTCAATTTTGTATTCCACATTTCTCTAATGTGACGCCTAAAACATGCTTTATTTCTATAAAACTGAAACAAAATGTACTTTCCCTATATATTCTACATGAGTTGAAAACTACAAATTTAAAATCACATGCATAATAGCAAATCATGAATAAGGACATGTACGTATATAATGCATGTAGATAACATCCTGCCCTAGTAACATACATCACAAATAAATACTCAATGGGTTAAAGATTTACACTTTAAAATAGGACCATAAATACACAAGGAGGTGAACTGAGGAGTATCTTCATATAATAATGGGGTAGGAAATTATTTTCAGAGCATGACAAGAAATGCAGCAAAGGAATAGATTAAAAGATTTGATCACTAAATCCCTTTATCTCATTAAAAAACGCCATGTACAAAATTGAAAAGCGAGTGAGAAACTTGGGAGAAACACTTACAGGATATGTAAAAGACAAAGGGTCAGAACCTCGGATGCCGGGAGAGAGCCTACAATTCAGAAGAAAAATTCAGATATCCCCCGGAAACCACAAGGGGCAATAAAAGGCATAACCAGGACTCGCCCAAGACCTATTAAAGGGAGGTAGATGGACGCAGAAATAGACAGATGATGGGGATAGAAATAGAGCTATAGAGGGACAGATATATATATAGAAAGACTGATAACCACATGAAATATAGATATGTGTGTCTATTAAGCTCAAGAAATGGAGAGTAGCATTCGTCACACATTAAGTTAGCACGGCTCTGTTAAATAATATTGAGTCTCGGCAGAAGGCAGGGAAAGGGCCGTTATCACCCGTGTGTGTTGGGGGCAGGTAATAATTTGACATCACACGCCGAAAGGGCAGGGAAATTTGGCAACAGGTAATCACATCTCTCAATGTGCCTTCCCTTTACCTCGGCAACTCCACGCCTGGCAATTAAACCTAAGGAAGTGATTAAGAATGTGTACAAAGATTTAGCTGAAATGATTCTCATCAGAATGCTGTTCATTAAAGTGCAATGTGATTGCCCTTTAAAGTGCCGGCAGCCGGGGGAGGGAGGGGGCCAGCAGGGTGGGGGCCAGGAACTCAGAGAAGGAAATCAGGATGACCCGCACGAGGAAACAGAGCTTCAAGATTACGGGGCCGCGAGGTACCTTCTCCGCAGAACAAAGTGTGAAAGTTACACGTCAGCAGATCATCTGATTCTCATGGACCTGCCGGGGGCTGCTGACAGGAAATAAACTCTCCACATAGAGACCTCTGGGTTTTATTTGATTTGTTCATTCATTCATTCATTCGTTCACCTACTCAACAAATATTTATGGAGCAAATACTCTCTGCCAGACACCATTCTAGATACCACACGTGGATGGATGGAAAGATATTGATAAATACATGGATAGATGGAGGGATGGATGGGTGGATGATGGATGGGTAGATGGATGATGGGTGGATGGATGGAAGGATGGATGGATAGATGGATGATGGGTGGGTGGATGTTGGGTGGGTGGATGGATGATGGAGGGATGGATGGATGGATGATGGACGATGGATGATGGATGATGGGTGATGGATGATGGATGGATGGATGATGGGTGGGTGAATGGATGGATGGATGGATGGTGGATGGATGGAAGGATGGATGGATGGATGGAAGGATGAATGGATGGATGGATGATGAATGGGTGGATGATGGATGGATGATAGATGGATGGATGGATGGATGATGGATATATGATGGATGGGTGGATGATGGATGAATGGATGATGGATGGATGGATGGGTGGATGGATGATGGATTGATGGATGGATGGATGGGTGGATGGATGATGGATGGATGGATAGGTGGATGGATGATGGATTGATGGATGGATGGATGGATGGACGGATGGATGGATGAATAGATAGCTAACAAAGCAAGAAGAAAACCAAACAAATAACTCAGATGCTAGTCCTCCGGAAGGTCCTTCCTCCTTCCTCTCCAGCATCCCGCTCAGCGGCTGACATGGGCAGGGCAGAGGGCAGCGCACTGAAACCCTTTGGGGACCCCCAGAAGTCAGGCCAGCGAAGCCTCCGGAGGCTGATTTCGGGGCCTCACTTACATCCCTCTCTGCGCCACGGCTCCTGTGTTTGCCTGCGACCCCTGGAAACCGCGCGTGACGACCGGACCGAAGTCCTCCAAACCTCCGCACACACAGGTGTGCGCACGGGCACCTGCCCATGCACCGGACATGGACACGGCCCGCCTCCGGCTCACACGGCTGCAGACGCGGCGGCCACGGCAGGCCCCATTAGCGAACACAGCGCCCCAATCCCTGGCGGTCACTTTCCTTCCCCAAAGGGAATGCCAGCCACCCTCGGAGCCAGAGAGGAGAAGCCGCCCCCACATCAAAGGAGGGAGAGAAGAAGACAACCCTCTAAAGGCCCACCCGGGGCCCTCAATCAAACAAACGAACCACGGCAGAGCCCGCCGTCGCTCCGGCGGGGAACCTACGGCGCCGCGGGACGCGTGACCCGGAACACGGGTTACAAACGGCCCGGCGGTGCGGGCCGCACAGCCCCGGCCCCGGCCGCGTCTGCGGGAAGCCCACGGCAGACCCACGGCCGGCGAGCCACGTGGCCACGAGGCCTGCCGTCCGCTGCCTGGGCTCCTGTCTGCGCGTCGACTGTTCCGAACCGGCGTGTGCGCGGTGGCAGGAACTCGGGGAAACGAGCACAGAACCGAAGAGGGGCCGCCGGCTGCTCGGGTGAGCGTCGACCTATGACCCTGGAGGCCACGTTCGATTCCCGGTCGGGGCACAGGCCCGGGCGGGGGCGGCTCCAGCCCGAGTGGGGGCGTGCAGGAGGCAGCCGGTCCGTGGTTCTCGCTCATCATGGATGCTCCTCTCTCTCCCCGTCTCTCTGAAGTCAACAAACACCTATTTTTAAAAACTGATTTTAAATGTACATGTCCTGTCTCAATCGGGGATCCAGGCGCCCACACCCCTGCTCTCTCGGGCCCAGAGCAAAGGGGGGCCGGTTGCAAGAACACGCACTTCGAGTGGCCGTGTGCCTCCACATCCCGCGGCCCGGGAGCACAGGGCCCCCGCCTCGCCCCAGATGCCATGCCCCCCCACCCCCTGCCGCCACATCCACCACGGAAGGCCGGAGCCCCAAGGGAGGTCGCCAGGCCTTCCAGCCGAACCCGGAGCCGCGCTTGGTCCCCGGACAGCACTCAGATCGCAGCCCTGGGCTCTCAGCAGGGGGCGCCGGTGCAGGGAGCAGCGAGGGGCCGGCGGTGAGGGCGGCCGCCACGGAGCCCCGTCCTGCCTGCCTCCCCGGAACTCTCACCGCAGCTCGGCTCGGTGGCTATGGTCTCCCCCATGTCACAGGAGGAAACGCAGGCCCCACCGTGAGCCCCCCCCCCCCCGCCCACCGGCCCCCGGCTGGCGGCCGTACCGCCGACGCTGTGTCCACGTCCACGCATCTGCCACGGAACCACGCAGCCCCCCCCCTCCGTGGCCACAACCGGACACGAGAGTGAACGGAACGCAGATCCCGCTGCAGCCCCACCAGAGAGGAACCGCCCCTGGCGCTCGCCTCCTGTGTCCTGGGGGAGCCCCCTAGCCAGACTGGGCCCCCACGGGGCGAGGCCCCCCGGAAGGCTGTCACGTGCGCGTTTCTCCGCAGGATGAGCGGCGAGGAACGGGGAGGGGCACCGGCGGCCGGGGGGCGAGGGGCGAGGGGAGTTGAGGAGCAGCTGGGGACAAAGGGAGAGGACGGCCGGAGGGATTAGGGCGCCGCATTCCCCTCCGATTCCCAGGAGGTTTGCAGCCAAGAGGAGATTCCGATGCGGTGACTCAGCGGATGTTTACTGAGAGCCTACTGTGCACAGCCTGCCCCGAGGCGCACTCCCCCCCCCCCCCGGGGCCAGGGAGGCAGCCGGACTCGCCCGGGGGCACAGCTCGGACCCACAACGAGGGACCCGGCCCAGCCAGTGAGACAGCCCGGACCCAGCCCAGGGCCCAGCCTGGACCCAGAACGAGGACCCAGCCCCAACCCAGAACCAGGAACCCAGCCCCAAACCCAGCCCCAAACCCAGAACCAGGAACCCAGCCCCAAACCCAGCCCCAAACCCAGAACCAGGAACCCAGCCTGGGACCCAGCCCAGGACCCAGCCCAGGACCCAGCCCAGGACCCAGCTCCAGACCCAGCCCTGAACCCAGCCCTGGACCCAAAACCAGGGACCCAGCCCCAGACCCAGCCATGAACCCAGCCCAGGACCCAGCCATGAACCCAGCCCAGGACCCAGCCTGGGACCCATCCCGGGACCCAGCCCCAGACCAAGCCCCAAACCCAGCTCTGGATCCAGAACCAGGGACCCAGCCTGGGACCCAGCCCAGGACCCAGCCCTGACCCAGCCCAGAACCCAGCCCGGGACCCAGAATCAGGGATCCAGCCCGCAACCCAGCCCTGGACCCAGTCCCAGCTCCAGCCCTGGACCCAGTCCCGGATCCAGGCCTGGACCCAGTCCCAGCTCCAGCCCTGACCCAGCCCCAGAACCCAGCCCAGGACCCAGCCCTGGAACCCAGCCCAGGACCCAGCCCTGGAACCAGCCTGAGACACCCAGCTGCACCCAGATCCGGGTCCCCACTGGGTCAGAGGAGACGGCCAAGCCCGGGGGCAGGAGGCTGCTCGGGGCAGCAGGCCCCTCTGGCCGCACCGGCACTCAGCATGCAGACCCTGAGCTTCAACGAGGCGGCAACACGCCCCGGGCCCCCCGAGGGCTGGTCTCGGCAGCGCGGCCCGGCAGCGCCCACACAGGCCCCCGTTACGTGACCAGAGGCGGTCCTACACCCCCCCCCATCCCCGCTGGAACCGGGGCCACCAGGAATCGAGTTCTCTGGCTCTCGCGCCGCTTCTCCCCCATTTTCGGAGCCAGAGGCCATGTTGGCAAAGCCAGCGTGTCCCCCTCACACGTTGGTGGCGTGACGTCGAGGCAGCTCACTCCACGGCTGAGGCGGGACCCGCAGGCGGCCCCGAGGAGCCGGCTCCCGTCTGTGGTCACTCCGTGTCGGCAGGACCACGCGGCGGGGGCTCCAGACGGGGGTCCCGGCTGTCCTCGGGGCCACTTTAAGCCACTGCCAGGCCCCACCACATGCGGCTGCCGGGGGGAGCCCCGTCCTGGTCCTCGCTCGCCACCGGGGGCCGGGGGGCGATGACCCCAATCACAGAGAAGCCTGCATGTCAGGCCGGGGTGTGGGCCCCCCCCCCCCCCCCCCCGTGTCCGTCTCTCTGCGGATGACGAAGGCGAGGCTTCCCCTCAATCCGCCTCCAAAGCTTCGATCCAACTTTTAAACTGGGCCCGGTCGGCCGGGAAGGGGGGTGGGGGGCTGAGCAGCAGCCTAAGAGCCAGGAGGTCAGGGTTCGATTCCCGGTCGGGGCACAGGCCCGGGTTTCGGGCTCCGTCCCCAGTTCAGGGCAGCAGGAAGCAGCCGGTTGTGATCCTCTCTCATCATGGATGTTTCTCTCTCTCTCTCTCTCTCCCCCTCTCCCTTCCTCTCTGACATCAATAAATATATATATATATATTTTTTTTAATGTTTAATGAAAAAAATTTTTTTTTTCATTTTCAAAAATTAAAGCTAAATTGCCGAGACCGGTGTGGCTCAGTGGACAGAGCGTCGGCCTGCGGACTGAGGGGTCCCGGGTTCGATTCCGGTCAAGGGCATGGACCTTGGTTGCGGGCACATCCCCAGTGGGGGTGGGGGTGTGTGTACAGGAGGCAGCTGATCGATGTTTCTCTCTCGTCGATGTTTCTGACTTTCTATCCCTCTCCCTTCCTCTCTGTGAAAAAGCAATACGATATATATTTTTAAAAAATTTTTTTTAATATTATAGATAATTTTTTTTCCCCGGGAAGGAAGTGGGCTGGGGAGACGGTCTGTTTGGGGAAGGGCGCCCTGCGTGTCCGCCTGTGCCTGGGGCTCTGGCTCGGGGCGCCCGTCCCGGCTCCTGGGGAAGGGACGCAGCGCAGGGGCGAGGGCGGGACAGGGGCGAGACTCCCGACAGCACGCGGGCCGCCGAGGATCAGAGCCCGGCTCCCTCTCCGCGGGGCGCTGCTTCCTCCGAGCGGCCGAGGCGGGACACCCCGGGCGCCCCGTGCCGGCCCTGCCGGAGCTTTCCAAAGGTGAGCGTCGAGGAGCCTGCCGCCCGCACCACCCAAACAACCCATTCAGGAGAAAAGTAAGAAATAATTGCCGCTCTCTCCCACCCACCCCCCCCCCGCCCCCAACCCCTCCTCCCCCCCCACCCCCGTCCTCTCGGCGCTGTAATGATTTTGCATAACAGATTGAGCGCGGGGCTGTGGTGACAGGTGGCAGAATCCAGCTCGTAAGCACCGAGACAGGGTTCAATTTAGTTTGTGAATCCTTTAATTGTTGTGCAGCTAATTAAGGAAGGTTCTTTACACTCGCGAGTGTTTACCGTTGCTAGTATGCATACATGAAAAATTAAATTGTGCCTTCGAGGGCTGAGAACTATAGGAGAAAAAAAAATCGTGGCCGAGGCTGCAACATGCTTGCCGGCTTAAAAATAGCAGGCTCTTCACAATCGGAATTTGTAAAAACTTTCTGCTAAGCAAATATAGAGCTAATTAGAAGTGTTCGTTGGACCAATTAACATTTAAATAAATAAGCCATATTGCACATTTCACAGTCTTTATTTAATGATGCTTCCAACTCTTTGGAAAGATTCTCTTAAGTACAAATAAGTTGTCATAAAAATGAAAGATAAAAATAACCCCATCACAATGCATGCTATTTTTCTCCCTGTGCCTTGAAGTCCTTTTTACGAAAACTCTTTACCTATTGTTGAGGGAAGGGGGGGGTGTGGGGAGCCACATCCCTCCCGCCCACAGACTGGCATCGCCTCTCCTCTCCTCTGGCTACCTCTCCCCTTCTCTGAATGGCAACAGAGAGACATATTTTATTACTATTTAAATTGTTATGATAATCCTGTTTACTTACGGTTTTTACCCCGCGATAGAAAAAAGGCTATTTCAGAAAAATCCCATTTAATCTGAGAATGTACGCGGGGACAGAAAGCAGGGAACTGAGAGAAAGGCAGCTGGGTCCGGGGGTGCAGCCAAGACGGTGGTGCAGGGTGTCCCTCACAGGTGCTCTCTGGCAGAGCGAACCCCGGGTTGGGGGGGAGGACACCCAGTCCTGGGGCTGTATCTGCTCTGGGTAGAGGCCGGAGGCACTGGGGTGGGGAGCCCCGGAGTCCTTTCTTATCCTCCAAGACCCAGGTACAGCGGTGGGTGACTGACAGGCCGCCCAGAGCAGCCCCGGCATTCTGAATCTGTCGAGAAAGACGCAGAAGTGGCCCTAGCCGGGGTGGCTCAGTGGGTAGAGCGTCGGCCTGCGGACTGAAGGGTCCCGGGTTCGATTCCGGTCAAGGGCATGTACCTTGGCTGCGGGCACATCCCCAGTGGAGGGTGTGCAGGAGGCAGCCGATCGATGTCTCTCATCGATGTTTCTGACTCTCTATTCCTCTCCCTTCCTCTCTGTGAAAAATCAATAAAATGGATTTTTAAAAAAAGAAAAGAAAGAAAGAAAGATGCAGAAGGAACTCTGTGGAGGAAGGGCGGCTCTGTGACCAAATGGGGCCGGGCCGGCTGGTCGTCCGCCGGCGGGAACGAAACCCGAAACGAACGTCGGCCTGAACCCGCTCTCACACGACGCCTCCTCGCAAACGCGTCACAGGCCTCGGCGCACGCAGCACGGCGGCACGGACCGGCCCCGTTTGGCTCCAGAAGCACAGAGCAGGTGGGCGAACTTCGCCCGGCACGCTCCCCGCGGCGCCAAACCCGGGGGACCTCCAGGGGAACGCTGCCGCCCCGGCTCTCGCGGCGGCTCAGAACGCCGGGTCCCCGGGAAAACCCTCGAGGACGGACAGAAAGACAAGCGGCAGCCTGAGAGGGGCTGCCTGCACCCCCTGCGCCTGGCAAGGGACCCCGCTAACGCGCGCAAAGGTCTCTCGGCTCTCGGCGGGGAGGACGCCGAGCACGGGCGGACACGGGCGGATGGGGGCGTTCCCCGCAGGAGGAGGGGAGGCCGGTGGGGAGGCCAGAGCGCCGGCGCCGGTACCACGACCCCCCCTCCCCCCCCCCCCCCCGGTGCCCCGGACGGTGCGCACAGCCCGTGTCTGCAGGTCGTAGGGCACCCGGCCGGCGTGTCTGAATGCCGACCTGTGAACCAGGAGGTCAGGGTTCGATTCCCGGTCGGGCCACAGGCCCGGGTTCCAGGCTCCGTCCCCAGTGGGGAGCGTGCAGGAGGCAGCCGGTCTGTGATTCCCTCTCAGCATGGATGTTTCTATCTCTCTGTCATCGATAAGAATATACTTTTTTTAAAAAATATATTTTATTGATTTTGTACAGAGCAGAAGGGAGAAGGATAGAAAGCCAGAAACATCGATGAGAGAGAAACGTCGATCAGCTGCCTCTTGCACACGCCCTACTGGGGATGTGCCCGCAGCCAAGGTCCATGCCCTTGACCGGAATCGAACCCGGGACCTTTCAGTCCATAGTCCGACGCTCTATCCACTGAGCCAAACTGGTTTCGGCAAGAATATACTTTTTTTGAGAAGAGAGAGGGAGAGAGACCTGGGCCAGAAAGACACCTGGGGGAGACACCCCCTCTCTCTTCCCTCCCCCCCACCCCCCCGCATCCAGGAGCCTGAGCTGGGGGGTGGAGGCAGGGAGGTAGCAGAGAAGGCGGGGGGGGGGGCCGGTTTCAGGAAATGAGCCTTTACACACGCGAGCCCGCCGATGCCGTACCCCCACACACACCTAGAGGCAGTCAGACACCTCAGGACCCATGCGCACACCCCATCATCCCCCGTGTGTCAGGGTTCCCATACACAGACGTGAGGACACAGAGGCCGAGCCCGGGGCGGGGGGGGGGGGGTCCCCGCTCGGCCACCCGGAAGCGGCGTCTGGAGCCGCAGAGCAGCTGGACGAGGCCTCGGGCGAGCACCCGCTGGGTCGTGTTCAGGACAGAGGAGGAGAGTCTGTGGCCGCTGGCACAGGGGTCTCGCCTTCCTTCTGCTCGCACCGCCGCCCAATCAACAAGCGCTGTGCCCTCTGCCCGGCGTTCTCCCTCGGCGTGAGACTCCCAAGCCTCGGGGAGTTGGGTTGCACCACACGCAAGAGCAGTTATCCGGGTCCCGGGGAGACAGACGCCTGGAAACGGGGGTGGGGGGGTGCTGGGGACTCACAGAGGGGAGCGCAGAGGGGGACTCCGGGCAGAGGCAGTGGGCCTGGGGCGGGCGGCAGGGACGCGCTGGTGGGATGAGGGTGGGGATTCAATCCCAGGCCTCCCAGCCCTCCCCCGCGCCCTCCACCGGCCCCCCTGCCCCAGGGCCCCAGGGCGTGGCTGTGACGCTCAATTTTGTGGTCTCCTTAATGAAGTCCCTGTGGCGGCCGCTCCCACCCTCCCTCCGAAGTTCACACTCGACCGCAAACTCTCTCTGCCCTCGCTGCCCGGCCCCCCTGGGCCTGTGGTTTCTGCCTGGCTCCTGGCAGATTCTGGATGATACCCATCGGGCGGGGATCCCCAGTGCGGGGCGGGGAATCCCTGAGGCCGGGCAGGCGGGGCTGCACCGTGGGGACTCGGGAGCGGAGACACCCCCTCCCGCTTCCCTCCCCCCCCCCCCTGCATCCGGGAGCCTGAGCTGAGGACTCACCAGTGCCACAGGCCGCTGGGCTCCCGGGGATACACCTTTTGGGGGAGCCCTTAACCGGGCACAGGCTGGAAGGAGGACAGGGGTGGGGAAGGCCTGCCGGGCCGGCTCTGTTCCGGCGGAGAGCCCACGGCAGGGCCGCCCCCCGTGGCTATGCCCACGTGCTGAGTGCCCACGGCAGGTCTCGGGCCGGCAGAGCGGGAGGCTGAGGGTTCTGCAGGAGCTCCCAGGATGCCTGCCGGGTCCCCCTCACCATCCACCGTTGTGGGTGCTTCTGGGGGCTCAGGCCATCATGGGACCCTCTGCACAGGCCTGGAAGGAGGCCATTCATGAACCTGGGCCTGTGGGGTCTCCATATATGAACCTGGGCCTGTGGGGTCTCCATACATGAACCTGGGCCTGTGGGGGCTCCATACATGAACCTGGTTCTGGGGGGTCTCCATGCATGAACCTGGGCCTGTGGGGGCTCCATGCACACAGCAGGTCCCTGAGTGGGTGCTCTGTGGGCTCCTGGCTTTAACTCGGGGTGAATACCAGGCCACGTGCACCCCAGGCCCCACAGAAAAGCTGGCAGCCACCCCCTGTCCTGCTTCTCCCCTCCCCTCCCTCTCAGCACCCACTTCCCAGCCGGGTCACCACCTTCTCCGTCTCACAGGGGAAGGGCTGGGGGTGCACAGGGAAGGACCCCAGGGATCGGGTGCCTGCCCCCCCCCCCCGCAGCCCACCCCCAGGCTGGCCGTGCGCCCCTGCCCCTGCGCGGGGAGCGAGAGGTGGGGGGCCGAGACTCCCGCCAGGCCCCGGGGACCAGCCGTTCGTGTTTGCGGCGCTTTCCCAGCGGGGATTTTCTCAGCGGCAGAAGCGACCAGCGACCCTCCGTGTGAGCGTCTGACCCTCCCGAGTGCGTCACCGGCCGGGCGGGAGTCGAGGCTCAGTCAGCGCCGTGACACACAGCGACCAGCCTCTGCGTGGGGCCCCGGCCCGAGGCAGATGCGCCGTGGCCTGAGGGCGAGGGAGGGAGGCGAGGAGGGGGCGCGGGGGACTGGGTCCTGGGACCCAGCTCCGGCAGCCAGGGGTGTGGGACCCAGACGCAGCTGAGTCAGGCCCTGGACAGCAGCCGGCTGGACCCCCCACCGGGGCCTGGGCTCTGGGCTCCCAGGACTCAGCATCCCCCAGCTGGGCACCCGCCTCCCCGCCGTCCCTCTGAGCCTCAGGCAGCTGTGACCTCGCCTGGGAGGGGCGGGGCCGCGAGAGGGGGGCACACGCACCTGCTGGACCCACAGCCCTTCTCCCTGCCTCGGACCCCCTCCCCGAACCGGCACAGCCTCACCTCCCCCGTCAGGAGACTCACCCATGGGGGTGCCTGTGGGCCTCTAGGCACCCAGCCACGACCACCCACCAGCTCACTACTTCCCTCTGTCTCTGTCACCCAACTCGCCACCCTGTCTGCCTCCCCCCGTCCCCTCCCCCTGTCCCCTCCCCTCCCCTGCTCCCTTCCCTCCCCTGTCCCTTTCTTCCCATCCCCTTCCCGCCTCTGGTGCTCACCAGGCAAGGTCCTGCTCCCCCTCTCCCTCCCGCCAGGCCCACGCCTGCCCTAGATGCCATCTGCAGACCTACTGTGTGAGGAGGGACGAGAGGCTAAAGGGGAGTTTATAAAGGCGACAGCCAGGTTGTGGTCACACCCCCTCCCCTGACCTCTGGTCCCCTCCACGCGCCCCGTGGAGCGCGTGGCATCCGGACCCCGAGGCTGCCCAGTCGGGACCTCACCCCCAGCCCAGGGCCCGCCCAGGTCACTCAGCAGAAGGGCCAGCATGGGCATCCACGGGAGGCCCGGCCCGTCCCCCCCGCTGCCCCGCCCGGTGCCCCGCCCCCATCACACGCCCAGGACGTGGGAAAGAAGGGGGGACCCAAGCGTGGCCAACTGAGGGGTGGCCTCCGGGCCCCTCGGCGTCTCATGCCCAGGCCGGGGGGCTGGGGGACGGGGGGACGGGGGGGCAGGGGGAAGGGGGGGGGTGGACCTGCCTTGCTTTACGGCAGGGACCATCCTGAAAGCCCGAGTCAGCCTCGCTGTGTTGAGGGGGAAACACCCCCATTGGCTCCAGAAGCACAGAGCAGGTGGGCGAACGCTGAGGGTCTCCATGGGGAAACCCCCGAAAAGGAAGCGCGGCTCCTGGCCCTGTTCCAGGAGTGAGGGCTCCCTCACCCAATCCCCCGCGCGGTCTCCGCCCACAGCCACAGAGCGTCCCGCCCTCTGTCCCCAACACCCCGCCGCCCTTCCCCGTCAGCGTCAGCGTCAGCGCGGGCCCGGCCGGTAAGGGGCGGGCGGGGCCGGGGCACGCTCACACTCCGGGTCCGCACACGGGGCCGCAGGAAAAAGGAATCCCTGCCCGGCCGGCGGGGCTCAGGGGCTGAGCGCCGACCTGTGAACCGGGAAGGTCAGGGTTCGAGTCCCGGTCCGATCCATGATTCTCTCTCACAGATGTTTCCATCTCTCTCTCCCTTTCCCTTCCTATCTGAAATCAATAAAAATAAACTTTTAAAAATTATTATTATAGCCGAAACCGGTTCGGCTCAGTGGATAGAGCGTCGGCCTGCGGACTGAAAGGTCCCGGGTTCGATTCCCGTCAAGGGGCATGGACCTTGGCTGCGGGCACATCCCGGGGGGAGGGGGGGGCGTGTAAGAGGCAGCCGATCGATGTTTCTCTCTCGTCGATGTTTCTGACTTTCTATCCCTCTCCCTTCCTGTCTGTAAAAAAATCAATAAAATATTTTTTTTTAAATCATTGGGAAAAAAAAGAATTATCGTTATTATGGCTAGCCCAGCAGGCGTGGCTCAGGGGCTGAGCACCGACCTAGGGACCAGGAGGTCGGGGTTCGAGTCCCGGTGAGGGCACAGGCCCGGGTTGCGGGCTCCGTCCCCGGGGGGGGGGGGGGGGGGAGTGCAAGCGGCCGCGGGTCTGTGGTTCTCTCTCATCACGGATGTTTCCGTCTCTCTCTCCCTCTCCCTTCCTCTCCGACATCGATGTAAAGAAAAAATAACTAAAGAGGTAATAACTCCCTGCCCACAGCCCATCCGCCTGAGGAAGGCGTGATCGACGGGAAAACGAGCTGCACCCCTGAACCACCGAGTGCGGGCCCTCCCCCGCGGCTCTCTGTGAACGTGTAAACACAGTTACTGAGCTTCTGGAAGTTCCCGTTCGAACGCATCGACCTATTGGTGTTGGGTCGCATCTCCTCCCAAGGATGGCTGAGCCCACGGCACCGTGGCGGCCGAAACTCTGCCAGACCGCGCCCGCCCGGCACCCACAACGCACACCCCCCCCCCCCCGAGTTGGAGCCGAGTCCGAGACGGCCTGGTTGCGTCCCTCTGAATCGACGCTAAGAAAACGGATCGCTGCCGGAACCCGTGTGGCTCAGCGGGTAGAGCGGCGGCCTGCGGACTGACTGCAGGGTCCCGGGTTCAAATCCGGCCAAGGGCGTGTACCTTGGTTGCGGGCACATCCCCAATGGCGGGGTGTGGAGGAAGCAGCTGATCGATGTTTCTCATCGATGTTTCTGACTTTCTATCCCTCCCCCTTCCGACCTGTGAAAAATCGATAAAATATATTTAAAATAAAATAAAAAGAAAAGAAAACGGATCATTCGGACGGCTGGAGGCCGGCCTCTTTCGGGGCCACTCATAGCTCAGACTCATTTGGCCTCGAAGCGTCCTAGGACCAAGCCACCCTGTTCTTTGGGGTGGGCAGGCCTGGCGGGGGGGGGGGGGCACGATGTCCCCGGCCGCACGGGGCCACGGGCTGGGCGGTCCCAGGAGCAGCAGGACAAAGCAGGGGCACATGCTGATGCTCACCCTCGCCTGAATGCACTGTCTCCCCTGGTTCTAGAAAGACTGGGAGGGAAGGGAGAGACAGAGAGGGGAGCATCGGTATGAGGGAGACCAGCAGATTGACCGCCTCCCTCCCGGCCCCCCACGGAGGCCGGGGATCGAGGGCCTGCCCCGGAGGGGTGCACCCTGGACGGGGACTGCCCTCGGCCCTTCGGTCTGCGAAGGGACGCGCTAACCACTGCGCAGGCTGGTGCTGGGAGGGAAACCAAGCAGCATCTCCAACCCCACGGAGGTTCCAGCGGGTCCTCCCCGCCCGCCGGGCCGGCAGACACCCCTCGCCCTCGGGCTCGGAAACCGGGGGGCTGCCCGGGGCCTCCCCTGCACGCCCGGCCCCGGCACAGGGGTCACGCTCAGCCGGCCGTGGGAGGTCGCGGAGGTCAGGGGAACGTCTCAGACGGGACTAGAGACCGGCCGGTCCGCCCCTGTCACTGCGTCTGGGGAGTCCCCCCTCCCCGGTCCTGCCCCTAAGACGCCGGTCAGTGTGGCCCTCACCCCGTCCCATCTCCCCAGTTCACCGGCTGCTCACGGAGATCAGGGCCCCGGCGGGCAGGGGAGGGGTGCAGAGAGGAAGGAGCAGGAATAGGCTGGGGGAGGGGCTGGGCCTGAAGGGGGAGGGGCAGCTCCGGAGGGGCCAGGCGCTGGACTCGGTGCCCGAGCGCCGGCGGGGGCGGGACGCAGCCGGAAGGGGTGGCCGGGGGCTGGTGAGCACCGTGTTCTTCGTGGCCAGAAGCTGCGCCACGAGGGGAGGCGGGACAGGCCCTCTCCGATGTGCCGAGGCGGATCGAGGCCCAGCAGGTCCCAGCCCTCCTCCAAGGGCACCTCAAGGTCGCCGTCAGAGCCAAGGCCGGTCCTCCAAGGTTGGACTCCAGACTCCCCACCAGTTGGGTCAGTGGAGCCAAACCAGAGCCCGCCGGGATTCCCGCTGCTCCCCGTGACCGGAGGGTTTGCCCGTCACCGCGGCACTGGCTTGGCCCTCACGCACACGGGGGACCCAGCCTGTGGCCACCCACCTACACACAGCACACACACACACAGCACACACACACACACATGCTCTCTCGCACACACACATACAGCACACACAGCACACAGACACACACAGAGCATACACACATGCATACTCATATACACACGCACAGCACACACACACACACAGCACACACAGACACACATACTCTCTCACACATACACACAGCACACACACAGCACACACACACAGCACACACACACACACACACATCACACACACCACACACACATACTCTCTCACACACACAGCACACACAGCACACACACACAGCACACACACACACACATCACACACACCACACACACATACTCTCTCACACATACACACAGCACACACACAGCACACACAGCACACACACAGCACACACACAGCACCCTCGCACACACAGACACTCTCACACACAGCACACACACAGCACACACAGCACACACTCTCACACACAGCACACACACAGCACACACGCAGCACACACACAGCACACACAGGACACACAGCACACACACAGCACACACAGCACACACAGCACACACACAGCACCCTCGCACACACAGACACTCTCACACACAGCACACACACAGCACACACAGCACACACTCTCACACACAGCACACACACAGCACACACGCAGCACACACACAGCACACACAGCACACACACAGCACACACAGCACACACACAGCACACACACAACACACACAGCACACACACAGCACACACACAGCACACACGCAGCACACACACAGCACACGCAGCACACACACAGCACACACAGCACGCACACACACAGCACACACAGCACACACACAGCACACACAGCACACACACAGCACACACGCAGCACACACACAGCACACACAGCACACACACAGCACACACAGCACACACACAGCACACACAGCACACACACAGCACACACACAACACCCTCGCACACACAGACACTCTCACACACAGCACCGGTGCCGGCACAAGGACACTCCCACCACATCGCAGCCTGCGGGTGGAGCCAGGCGGAGCGGTCTGGGGGGAGCCCGGCCGGGTGGCCAAGAGGGCGCAGACCGAGGCAGCCCAGGTGCACGGGCGCGGTGGGCAGGGAGGGGAGCCGCTCCCCGAGGCCCGGCTTCCACAGCCGCCGGCAGCTGTCTGGGCCCGGACCGGCCTCTAATTGATCTCATTATCTCCCGGCACAAGGTGAAGTGCGGCTCGAGGGCCCGGGGGCGGCGGGGCGGCGGGCCGGATGCAGCCACTCCGGGCGCGGTGCCAAGGAATATAGGCAGCGGCTGCTGGGGCGGCCCTGGTCCGCCCCAATTTCTCCGCCCACAGCCCGGTCCAGGCGGCGGGGTACTGGGTCAGCCCCACCGGGTCCACTATTGTGACCGGGCGTCTGCCCACCACACTGACCCCTCTGGGTGCGCACCCTCCTGGGACCACTGACCAGGTGCCTGGGGGAGCCCTGGGCACTCTGGGCTCCGGCTGACCCTCTCAATTCCTCCCCCTAGCCCCCCCAGTCCAGCTCCCCCACCCCAATCCAGCTGCCCCAATCCAGCTCCCCCCAATCCAACTCCCCCAATCCAGCTGCCCCCAATCCAGCCTCCCCAATCCAGCCCCCCCAATCCAGCTGCCCCCAATCCAGCTGCCCCCAATCCAGCCTCCCAATCCAACTGTCCCCAATCCAGCCCCCCAATCCAGCCTCCCCAATCCAGCCCCCCCAATCCAGCCCCCCCAATCCAGCCCCCCCAATCCAGCCCCCCAATCCAGCCTCCCCAATCCAGCCCCCCCAATCCAGCCCCCCAATCCAGCTGCCCCCAATCCAGCTGCCCCCAATCCAGCCCCCCCAATCCAGCCCCCCCAATCCAGCTGCCCCCAATCCAGCCCCCCCAATTCAGCCCCCCCAATCCAGCCCCCCAATCCAGCTGCCCCCAATCCAGCCCCCCAATCCAACTGCCCCCAATCCAGCCCCCCAATCCAGCCCCCCAATCCAGCCCCCCCAATCCAGCCCCCTAATCCAGCCCCCCAATCCAGCCCCCCAATCCAGTCCCCCCAATCCAGCCCCCAATCCAGCCCCCCCCGATCCAGCCCCCCCCGATCCAGCCGCCCCCGATCCAGCCGCCCCCGATCCAGTCCCCCCAATCCAGCTCCCCCAAACCAGCTCCCCCAATCCAGCCCCCCAATCCAGCCCCCCCAATCCAGCTCCCCAATCCAGCCCCCCCAATCCAGCCCCCCCCAATCCAGCTCCCCCAATCCAGCTCCCCCAATCCAGCTCCCCCAATCCAGCCCCCCAATCCAGCTCCCCCAATCCAGCCCCCCAATCCAGCTCCCCCAATCCAGCCCCCCAATCCAGCTCCCCCAAACCAGCTCCCCCAATCCAGCCCCCCAATCCAGCCCCCCCAATCCAGCTCCCCAATCCAGCCCCCCCAATCCAGCCCCCCCCCAATCCAGCTCCCCCAATCCAGCTCCCCCAATCCAGCTCCCCCAATCCAGCTCCCCCAATCCAGCCCCCCAATCCAGCTCCCCCAATCCAGCTCCCCCAATCCAGCCCCCCCAATCCAGCCCCCCCAATCCAGCTCCCCCCAATCCAGCTCCCCCAATCCAGCCCCCCCAATCCAGCTCCCCCAATCCAGCTCCCCCAATCCAGCTCCCCAATCCAGCGAAGAGAAGCAGCCGCCGCCCAGAGCCCAGGGCGGGCCGGGACAGCTCTGTGGGCCCTGTGTTCCGAGAGCTCGTTTCCTCGCCAAAATACGACCCCTCTGTCTGCGCCAAAGAGGCCGCGCGGCCTGTCCGTGGGGCGCGGAGACGCTGCCAAGCGCCGTCCCCCGGGCGGCGCCAGCCCCTCCCGGCCGCCCCGGCTATATTTTTAACATAAAAACCCCGCGTTTAATTGGCTGTGCGTCTCCGTTCTCCCCGCACTCCTGGATATCACAGAGAAGCACATTAGTACACGGCAATTAGCGCGGTGGCAGCCGGTGGCGCGGGCGCCGTGGGCGATGAAGAGCATTTCTCTTTATTCCTGACGCTGCCGCCGCCAAGATGGCGGCGAGCGCGGACGGGCTTCCGCCGGGGCCTGGAGGAGCACGAACAGGTGGCCGCCGCTTCTGGGGGCCCCGGACGCCCAGCCGGAGGGAGCAGCGCCTGTTTCTTTATTTTTGTTTTTAACGGGAAAAACAACAGCAGCTCTTCCTCTGCTACAAGCCGGGCAGGATTCCTCCTCTTCAGGCCACCCGATAGCTCAGCAGAAGTATTGTCGCAGCAGAGTGATGGCATCAGGAGAAATGACGCCCCGATGTCAGCACCCCAAAAATCAAATGAAAAAGCCTTCTCCCCACGGACATGCGTGTCCTCCCGTCTGTCTGTCCAAAGAGCGAGCGCGGCAGCTGGATTGGGGGGCTGGATTGAGGGCTGGATTGGGGGATCTGGACTGGGGAGCTGGATTGGGGGCTGAATGGGGGGGAGCTGGATTGGGGGAGCTGGACTGGAGGGCTGGATTAGGGGGAGCTGGACTCGGGGGCTGGATTGGGGGATCTGGACTGGGGAGCTGGATTGGGGGCTGAATGGGGGGGAGCTGGATTGGGGGAGCTGGACTGGAGGGCTGGATTAGGGGGAGCTGGACTCGGGGGCTGGATTAGGGGGAGCTGGACTCGGGGGCTGAATTGGGGGAGCTGGATCGGGGGACTGGACTAGGGGGCTGGACTGGGGGACTGGGTTGGGGGGAGCTGGATTAGAGGGAGCTGGGTGGGTGGGTGGCACCTGTCCCCTGCCGACCTCACTGGCCCTGCCACCAGGCCCTCCTTCTGCCCCCGCACCCGTGTCTGTCTGTCCCTCAGTCCTTCCTCCTCCTCCCAGGCCTGGCACCTCTCCCTGGCATCGGATTGAGTTAACAACGTGCTGCCATTTGCATGCAGATCCGGGCTTCCCCTCCAGCTGCTCCCTCTCCCTCTCCGTCTCCCTCTCCCTCTCCCTCTCCCTCTCCTCGGTGAGCACGGCTGGTGCCATCTTTGCCGGGCCCAGGTGTGCGCTCCTGGGGTGCCCGCCTTCCCCCCCGAGAGGCTTCTCTCCGGCACCGAGGAGGCCCCCGACGGCCGGGCCACATCTGGAGGCGAAGGCGCCTATTAATTACCGGCTTTTCGCCGCCAGGAAGACGGGTCCTGGAAGAGGCTGCGCTGTGTGGGGTTTGGGGTGCGCGTTGTTTTTCCCGGCGTTTCAATATTTAAAGAGCCATGAACCGAGCGAGGGAGGGAGGCGACGGGTTTCTAGGAAAAGAGAAACCAGCCCCTGAGAGCTCTGTCCGCCGCCGCCCGCCCGCCGGGCCGGGGAGAGGCACCGCCGAGGCCTTCAGAGCGAGGAGGGGACCGAAGCTGGGGGGAGGGGGGGGGACAGGCAGGAGGCAGAGAGGCCTGGGTTCGGGAATCCGTTTGCACAGAAGCAGCTGCCATTGGCCTCCACCTGCCTGCTCCCGCGGACACGCGCCCAGGGCACCGAACGCGGACGGTCGGTCCCTCCACGGCCCGAAGCAGAACCCAGTGGGCGGCACAGGCCCAGATGCTGGGCTTGCTTGGGGGGGGGGGGGCGCTGGGGGTGTCGATCGGGTTCGAGGTGGAGGGAAAGGACACTCTAGAGCTGGGTGTTGCTCTCCTCTTTCCAAGAGCCACGGGCTTTGCCGAAAGAGCCCAGAGTTACTCTGCACCCACGTGGGCTGTTCTCTCCACCCCCCCCCCCCGCGGTCAGACCCCATGGGGGGGTTACAGGGGCTGTTCTCTCCAACCCACCCGCCCCCCGCGGTCAGACCCCATGGGGGGGTCACAGGGGCTGTTCTCTCCAACCCCCACCCCCGCGGTCAGACCCCATGGGGGGTCACAGGGGCTGTTCCCTCCAACCCACCCGCCCCCCGCGGTCAGACCCCATGGGGGGGTCACAGGGGCTGTTCCCTCCACACACACCCCCGCGGTCAGACCCCATGGGGGGTCACAGGGGCTGTTCTCTCCAACCCCCCCCCCGCGGTCAGACCCCATGGGGGGTCACAGGGGCTGTTCTCTCCACCCCCCCGCGGTCAGACCCCATGAGGGGGTCACAGGGGCTGTTCTCTCCAACCCCCCCCCCGCGGTCAGCCCCCATGGGGGGGGTCACAGGGGCTGTTCTCTCCACCCCCCCCCCCGCGGTCAGACCCCATGGGGGGGGTCACAGGGGCTGTTCCCTCCACCCCCCCCCCGCGGTCAGACCCCATGGGGGGTCACAGGGGCTGTTCTCTCCACCCCCCCGCGGTCAGACCCCATGAGGGGGTCACAGGGGCTGTTCTCTCCAACCCCCCCCCCGCGGTCAGACCCCATGGGGGGGGTCACAGGGGCTGTTCTCTCCAACCCCCCCCCCGCGGTCAGACCCCATGGGGGGGTCACGGGGGCTGTTCTCTCCACCCCCCCCCCGTGGTCAGACCCCATGGGGGGGTCACAGGGGCTGTTCTCTCCACCCCCCCCGCGCCCCCGCGGTCAGACCCCATGGGGGGGTCACAGGGGCTGTTCCCTCCAACCCACCCGCCCCCCGCGGTCAGACCCCATGGGGGGTCACAGGGGCTGTTCTCTCCAACCCCCCCGCCCCCCGCGGTCAGACCCCATGGGGGGGTCACAGGGGCTGTTCTCTCCACCCCCCCACGGTCAGACCCCATGGGGGGTCACAGGGGCTGTTCTCTCCACCCCCCCACGGTCAGACCCCATGGGGGGTCACAGGGGCTGTTCTCTCCACCCCCCGGCTGTCAGACCCCATGGGGGGGGTCACAGGGGCTGTTCTCTCCACCCCCCCCGCGGTCAGACCCCATGGGGGGTCACAGGGGCTGTTCTCTCCACCCCCCCGCGGTCAGACCCCATGGGGGGGGTCACAGGGGCTGTTCTCTCCAACCCCCCCCGGCGGTCAGACCCCATGGTGGGGGGGGGGTGGACCACGTGAGCTGGGAGGTTCCAGCCGCTGCACGGCCCCCTCTGAACGGACAGGCCTCCCACCTGCTGGAATCGTTGCTTCTGATTCAAGAATTTTCAAAAGGACGTGTGCTGCGTGGACCAGAGTCCACGTATGAGCGTGTGTGTCCTGTGTTGAGGAGGCAACACACACAGACACGCGCACACACACACATACACAAATACACACGTTGATACGCAAACAAGAACACAAACACGCATGCCTGCGCAGACACACGTGTGTATACGTGTGTGACAGGCACACACACTGAAGGGGGAACGACTGTGAGGACAAGGATCGTCGACGGGGGACCGTGCTCATCTTTGAGTCACACCCCAGCCGGTTGGAGCCGAAGCCGGGCGTGGCCACGCGGCCAGCTCCGTGATGGGTGCGCCTTCGCCGGCGTCTGGCCCCGGGACAACCCGGGCCAGGGCGGGGCCAGGGCGGCTCCCACTGGCCACCTGTGAGCAGGGACCTCGCAGGAGCAGGGTCTTTCTGAGCCCTGCTCTGGGGTCCCCATTCCTGCCCCCGGCAGAGGGCTGGCTCTCCCCAAGGAGCCACCCCCTCCCTCTCCTCTGTCCACAGAGCCACCCACTCCCTTCTCTCTGTCCACAGAGCCACCCCTCCCTTCCCTCTGTCCACGGAGCCCCTCCCTTCTCTCTGTCCACAGACCCACCCCCTCCCTTCCCTCTGTCCACAGACCCACCCCCTCCCTCTCCTCTGTCCACAGAGCCACCCACTCCCTTCTCTCTGTCCACGGAGCCACCCCCTCCCTTCTCTCTGTCCACGGAGCCACCCACTCCCTTCTCTCTGTCCACGGAGCCACCCCCTCCCTTCTCTCTGTCCACGGAGCCACCCACTCCCTTCTCTCTGTCCACAGACCCACCCACTCCCTTCCCTCTGTCCACAGACCCACCCACTCCCTTCCCTCTGTCCACAGACCCACCCACTCCCTTCCCTCTGTCCACAGAGCCACCCCTTCCTTCCCTCTGTCCACAGACCCACCCACTCCCTCTCCTCTGTCCACAGACCCACCCCCTCCCTTCCCTCTGTCCACAGACCCACCCACTCCCTTCCCTCTGTCCACGGAGCCACCCCCTCCCTTCTCTCTGTCCACAGAGCCACCCCCTCCCTTCTCTCTGTCCACAGAGCCACCCCTTCCTTCCCTCTGTCCACAGACCCACCCACTCCCTCTCCTCTGTCCACAGACCCACCCACTCCCTTCTCTCTGTCCACGGAGCCACCCCCTCCCTTCTCTCTGTCCACAGACCCACCCCCTCCCTTCCCTCTGTCCACAGACCCCACCCCCTCCCTCTCCTCTGTCCACAGAGCCACCCCTTCCTTCCCTCTGCGCACGGAGCCACCCCTTCCTTCCCTCTGTCCACAGAGCCACCCCTCCCTTCCCTCTGTCCACGGAGCCACCCCTTCCTTCTCTCTGTCCACAGACCCACCCCCTCCCTTCCCTCTGTCCACGGAGCCACCCCTCCCTTCCCTCTGTCCACGGAGCCACCCCTCCCTTCCTTCTGTCCACGGAGCCACCCCTTCCTTCTCTCTGTCCACAGACCCACCCCCTCCCTTCCCTCTGTCCACGGAGCCACCCCTCCCTTCCCTCTGTCCACGGACCCATCCCCTCCCTTCTCTCTGTCCACAGACCCACCCACTCCCTTCCCTCTGCCCACGGAGCCACCCCTCCCTGGCATCGCCCTCTGCCTCAGCCGAGGTGTGGGCCGCAGACAGAGGCAGCCGGGCCTGCACGGGCCCCTCCGGACCGTCCGTGCGGAGCCCCCCTGGGCTCAGAGTGCGACGAGGGCCCACGCCCGCCAGGTGGGAGCCACATGCGGGAACAGACGGGAAAAAAGGCCTGTTCACGGGGTTATTTCTTCCTTGAGATCAGCCGCCCCTCCCGTCCCCGGGGAGACAGGCTGCAGCCCAAGTCCCCGACACTTAGCGCTTAGCGATGGATGGCTTTTTCACAGACACGTTTTTAGGTAAATAACACAGAGAGGACGGATCGTGTTTTCAGGGGAGTCTTGGGGGGGGTGGTGCCACGGGTCTTTCCGGGCCCCTGCCCGCCGGCCCCCCGGCCCCCCAACCCTCCAGCCCTCACCCCCTCCCGCACGTCCAGAGCAGAGGAGCAGATGCGAGGGGACAGGATGACATCGCTGGGTGGCATGTGGCACCGGGTGGGGGGGCGAGAGGGGGAGGGGAGGGGAGGGGATAAGCAAAGACAAATGACATTTTGCCGCGATGGCGGTGGGCACTTTTCGCGAGGGGGGGGGGGTGGCCTGACTTTTGGCCCGAACGCAGATGCCGCCGGCGGGGCGGGCCCCGGGGACCCACCCGCGCGACCGTGCGCGCACAGCTGTACGGTGCGCGGCGCAGATGACATGTTCCGGGCGCGGCCGCCGCAGAATGCTAATTAACACGCCGGGGCTTGGCGGCGGCGGGGCCTCATTGTTCCATCACTCCGCCGGCCCAGCTGCCTTTGTTTACGCCGCTCCCCGCGCGTGCCACAGGTTCTCTCCGCCCCGCGCCCCCGGCCGCTGGCGTTCGTATTTCACAGACAAAGGGGCGGCTCGAACCGAGCGCCGTCAAGCGGCTCCGGGCCGGGGCTGAGGGATAACGAAACAGCCGCACCGCCCGGCAGCCGGCGTGCGCCCGGCGCCCCGGACGGCGGGGGGGTGGCAGGTGCCGGCACCGCAGACGGGCGTCGCCGGGGAGGGTCACAGCGGCTGCTGGCGGGGGGCTTCTCCCGGAACCAGGGCCCTCGCAGCCCCTCGAAAGAAATATATTAAAAAATATATTTCATTGGTTTTTTTTTACAGAGAGGAAGCGTGAGCGTTAGAAACATCAGCTGCCTCCTGCACACTCTCTACTGGGGATGTGCCCGCAACCACCGCACATGCCCTTGACGGGAATCGAACCTGGGACTCATCAGTCCGCAGGCCGACGCTCTATCCACTGAGCCAAACCGGTTTCAGCTCGTTCTTTTTTAAAATATATATTCTTTATTGATTTTCACACAGAGGAAGGGAGAGGGATAGAGAGTCAGAAACGTCGATGAGAGAGAAACATACATCAGCTGCCTCCTGCACGCCCCCCACTGGGGATGTGCCTGCCACCAAGGCACACGCCCTGGACCGGAATCGAACCCGGGACCGTCCAGCCCGCAGGCCGACGCTCTATCCACTGAGCCACCCCGGTCTCGGCTGGAACGTGATTTTTTGCGCGGAGACGTGCTTACCTGGGCCCTCGAGGAAGCGGGAGGCAGAATGAAGGAGCAATTACCTTTTTTTTTTTTTTTTTTTGCAAACCAATATTACAGGCGATTATTAAAAACAAACACTTTAAAGAAGATGGACTTCGCATTAAATAACGGGAGCGCGCCACCCCCCCCTCCCGCCCCCGCCCCCGCCCCACCTGATTAATCATTTTTTTACACTTTTTAATAGCTGTTTCACCTGCGGGCTGCGCCATCGGGCTGCTGCTAGGGACCGATACTGGTGACGGAGGCAGTGGTGAGTCCAAGGAAAGCCGTATTTAAAGCTTGTTTTCGGTAAAATAATAATAATAATAATAAGTAAATAAATAAATGATTTCGTAACCCCACTCAGAGACCGCCGTCTGCCGGCGGTTCCCGTTGGCGTCCCGAGCCCGGACGGGCGTCCGCGTGTCCGCGCTCTGTCGGTACGTCAGGCGCGTGCCTCCATCACCTTCGGGGGGAGGCGCTGGCCCTTCAGGTCGGGCTCCGCCGGGCGCCCCCGTCCGCACCGTCCGGGAGCTGGGGACACACACCGTGCCCCACGCAGACGCCTCGCCCCCATCCGAGAGCGCGCCCCTAAAAGGCCGGCCCTGCCAACCCACAGCTGCCCCGTCGCTGCTCAAGACCGCACACACACACCCCCACTGCCCCCCGCCAGCCGGGCGAGCGGCTTGCTAAGGGCTCTGTGGAGGTGTCTCCTGGGTAAGGAGAGGCGTTCGGACGCCCGGCCTCCCTGCCGGTGCCCAGGGGGCCGCCACCGGTGCATCTCCCTCTCCACAGAGCGCCCGCCCGCTGGGCTGTGGCCGTCCCCCCACCCCCCCCCACACACACACACACACACCCGCCGTGGACACGACGCAGACTGGTTTTCATCGGCTCCAGGAGGGAAAGAAATCACCCGGCCGGCGCACAGACCAGTAACGATAAACTCTGGTAACAGAGCCGCCTCCAACGGCGTTTTCCCCTCCACCTGGACGCGGGGCCACGCCGCTCCGCCGACGGTCCCCGCGGCATTCCGTGTGAACACAAACAGAACGGTTTCCTTCTCAAAAAATAATACAATACGATACAATATAAAATAGAGTAATAAAATATAAAATAAGATAATAAAATAAAATGTAAAATAAAATAAAAAATAAAGTATAAGATAAAATATAAAATATAAAATAATAAAGTAAAGTAAAATGAAGTCAAATAAAATAAATAAATATAAAAAATAAAACAAATGAAATAATAAAAAAGTATAAAATAAAATACAAAATAAAGTATGAAATAAAATAACAAAATAAAGTAATAAAATAATAAAATAAATAGCAGCCCTAGCTGGTGTGGCTCAGTGAATAGAACGCCGGCCGGTGGTCCCAGGTTCGGTTCCGGGCCAGGGCAGGTCCCTGGGTTCCAGGCTCCTCCCCAGACCGGGCCCCGGTCGGGCGCCTGCAGGAGGCAGCCCATCACGGTGTCTCTCTCACCTCGGTGTTCCTGCCTCTCCCTCCCTCTCCCCCTCTCTCTACACCCAATGGGGAGATGTGCTCCGGCGAAGATTTAAGAAAAGGAAAACCGCTGCAGAGTGACCGCCGGACGCGCACGCGTCTTCCCCCGGGGGATCGGGCGCGCCGTGGGGCCGGAGAGGAAGTGGCAGGGCCACGGGGCTGTGCGGTCTGGGAGAGGCCACCCTCCTCCCTGACAACGTCCACACCAGGTCAGACCCCGCCGGCGCGGGCGGGCATGGACGGGCGACGCAGGTGGACGGGGAGACACGTGCCTTCCGGGGCCTTCCGCCGAGCGCCCAGCCCGCCAGCCCTGCCAGGCCGCGCGGCCCCCGGAGCCAGCGAGGGCGCTGCTGGGGACCGGCCTCGTGGGCCCCGTCCGCCGGCTGCACCTCGAGGCCCAGGCTGAACTCCCCCCGCACACATGTTCACGCGTCCCATGTGGCGCTTTAAGAAAATCAACCTGCAAAACGGGCTGAATTCCATGAAAAAAAAAAGAAGGAGAAGAAGAACGCAGGTTTCTGACTTCCCTTGAAACGCCTGGAGGTCTAGCAGCCCCAGGTACATGTCCCGTGAGCCCCTGGGACACGCATCCCACTCCGTGCCATTTGAGGGGCAGGGGCCCACAGTCAGGAGACGCTCCCCAAAGGCAAGCGGGGGGCGGGTGGGGGAAGGGGACCCCGGGTTCCAGGCCACTCTCCAGGCTCAGTTGGCACCGGGCAGCCTCGGCCAGTTCTGTCCACAAGTCCCTCTTTGCGGAGGGTCAGGATGCGCCTCTCCGCCTGGCCACGCCCAGAAGAACCTCTAGATCCTGGAGGGGGGGGGAAGGGACCAGACACCAGCTCAGACGGCGGAGACAGAGCGGCTGGTGGAAGACGTGGAGGGGGTGGGGGATCTTTAACCATCTCGAGCCATCACTGCTCTTATGCGGAGGGCAGACGGCGATGACACTGGGACAGGCGGGAGCAGGAGAGGTGGGGGCAGTAGGTGAGGCCATAAAACGGGACACTCCACAGGTCATTACTCCCCGTGGTCAGTGGGGCCAGGAGCCACAGTGAGGGCCACAATTAGAGCCACTGTTGGGGCCACAGTCAGTGCCACAGTCAGGGCCACAGTCAGACCCACAGTCAGGGCCACAGTCAGGGCCACAGTCAGAGCCACAGTCAGGGCCACAGTCAGGGCCACAGTCAGGGCCACAGTCAGAGCCACAGTCAGAGCCACAGTCAGGGCCACAGTCAGGGCCACAGTCAGGGCCACAGTCAGAGCCACAGTCAGGGCCACAGTCAGGGCCACTGTCGGGGCCACTGTCAGGGCCACGGTCAGACCCACAGTCAGAGCCACAGTCAGAGCCACAGTCAGGGCCACAGTCAGGGCCACTGTCGGGGCCACTGTCAGGGCCACAGTCAGAGCCACAGTCAGAGCCACAGTCAGGGCCACA
Source organism: Antrozous pallidus (assembly GCA_027563665.1). Classification (NCBI taxonomy): domain Eukaryota; kingdom Metazoa; phylum Chordata; class Mammalia; order Chiroptera; family Vespertilionidae; genus Antrozous; species Antrozous pallidus. Next base: position 58,945,008 of record CM050525.1, on the reverse strand, counting down.
GTCAGGGCCACTGTCGGGGCCACTGTCAGGGCCACGGTCAGACCCACAGTCAGAGCCACAGTCAGAGCCACAGTCAGGGCCACAGTCAGGGCCAGAGTCAGGGCCACAGTCAGAGCCACAGTCAGAGCCACAGTCAGGGCCACAGTCGGGGCCACAGTCAGGGCCACAGTCAGAGCCACAGTCAGGGCCACAGTCAGAGCCACAGTCAGAGCCACAGTCAGGGCCACAGTCAGAGCCACAGTCAGGGCCACAGTCAGGGCCACAGTCAGGGCCACAGTCAGAGCCACAGTCAGAGCCACAGTCAGGGCCACAGTCAGAGCCACAGTCAGGGCCACAGTCAGAGCCACAGTCAGGGCCACAGTCAGAGCCACAGTCAGAGCCACAGTCAGGGCCACAGTCAGGGCCACAGTCGGGGCCACAGTCAGGGCCACAGTCAGGGCCACAGTCAGAGCCACTGTCGGGGCCACTGTCGGGGCCACGGTCAGGGCCAGAGTCAGAGCCACAGTCAGGGCCACAGTCAGAGCTACAGTCAGAGCCACAGTCAGGGCCACAGTCAGAGCCACAGTCAGAGCTACAGTCAGAGCCACTGTCACAGCCACAGTCAGGGCCACAGTCAGGGCCACAGTCAGGGCCACGGTCAGAGCCACAGTCAGGGCCACAGTCAGAGCCACTGTCAGGGCCAGTCAGGCTCTAGACTCCACTCCTTACCACACAGCTGGGCCAGGCTCAGAGCACTTCCTGGGCCTCCACCCTAGACCTCCTGAATCAAATACACATTCAAGGCCCCCGGCCACCACAGACGGAGAGCGGAAGGGGCCGGCCTCCCTCGGGCCTGGTCCTCGCCACGGGGGCCTGCGGGTCTGGATGGCCAAGGAGCCCCCAGGAGGGACGGTGTGTGAGTGTGTGTGTATGTGTGTGTGTGTGTATCTGTATGTGTGTGAGTGTGTGTGTATGTGTGTGTGTATGTGTATGTGTGAGTGTGTGTGTATGTGTGTGTGTGTGTGTGAGTGTGTGTATCTGTATGTGTGTGTGTGTGTGTATCTGTATGTGTGTGTGTGTGTGTATCTGTATGTGTGTGTGCGTGTGTGTGCGTGTGTGTGTGTGTGCGTGTGTGTGTGTGTGTGTGTGTGTGCGGGGAACACGCACTCGCCGGATCAGGCGCTCCCAGACCTACCCCCGGCGGAGGCTCCTCCGGCCGTCGGGGACACGGCCCGCAGTCCGGCGGCGTTTAATCAGCGTCCAACTCTGCCGCTCGCGTGCGCTGCAGCCGCGCCTGAGCCACGTCACCTGGAGCGGGCCGGCTCTCCGGATGACAGCGACGCATTCGCACGTCGGCGGGCGCTCGTCACGGTGCGCGCCCGGGCGCCGCCCCCCACCCCGCGGGCACGCCCCCCCCCCCCCCCCCCCCCGTCCCGACTCCCGGGTGTCAGGGGTCACGAAAGAGGCCGCGGCGCGGGGAGGCGAGAAGGGGAGACGCGCAGCCTCGTCAGAGCCGGAGCCGACATGGCGCAGGGCTGAGCATCCGCCTGGGAACCGGGGGGTCACGGTTCGATTCCGGTCAGGGCACGTGCCCGGTGGGGGGCGTGCAGGAGGCAGCCGGTGCATCTCTCATCATGGATGTTCCTCTCTCTCCATCCCTCTCCCTTCCTCTCTGAAATCAATAAAAACCGTATTTTTAAAAAGCTGGGGTCAGCCGAAACCGGTTTAGCTCAGTGGTAGAGCGTCGGCCTTTGGAGTGAGGGGTCCCGGGTTCGATTCCGGTCAAGGGCATGTGCCTTGGCTGCGGGCACATCCCCAGTGGTGGGGGGGGTGCAGAAGGCAGCTGATCGATGTTTCTCTCTCATCAGTGTTTCTGACTTTCCATCCCTCTCCCTTCCTCTCTGTGGAAAACCAATAAAGTATACACATACACACACACATATATAACGCTAGAGTCAAATCCTCGTCCTTCCCTCTGGATGTCCTTTCTGCCCCTCGAGACCACCAGCCGGGCCGGCCACGGGGCCCACGCGGGAGCGTGCCCGCTGCCCAGGCCGCCACGGACACACAGACAAGCTCCTTCAGAAAGACGAACATTCACAGTGTAAGTTCGATATAAAACTACACGGAGCGGGGGGCAGAGGGGGCCTGCAGTGCTGGTTCCACCAAACGCAGAGTCCGCGCTCGTGTTCCTGAGTCCCCGTCCCAGCATCTCCCTGAGGAGCAGCTGCAGACCGTCTCCACCCCGCCCTGCAGCTGCCCGCCACACCGGAGGCTTCTCGGGCGCTGTCAGTTCACGAAGCTAAAAGGAAGCGTCCATCAAAAGAAGCGTGCCCTTCAAAAAGGAAATATCAGGTCTACAAGCAAGGACAGGGTAAGAGATGAAAACGGAGGCGCGTGGACGAGGCACGTGGCCGGGTTAGCGCCAGGGGGTCGTTCCCAGCAGCCTCTGTGCTTGCCCCCCCCCCGGCTCCCCGGGCCTGCGGGTCCTGCCCCCCGGACTCCTGCCCCGCTGGCCCTGGGCCCCCGCGGGACTGTCCGAGGCAGATGGGCTTAGGGAGGGCCTGTCTGAATCCTGAGAGCCAGAGGCAGCCCCAAAGCTGCAGCAGACCCTTCCCTTTTGAAGGAGAGAAGGAGAAAGAGATGGGATTGGGGGGGAGGGGAGAGAGAGAGAGAGAGGAGAAGAAGAAGAAGGAGGACAAGGAGGAGGAGGAGGAGGAGGAGGAGGAGGAGGAGGAGGAGGAGGAGGAGGAAGAAGAGGAGGAGGAGGGAAGAGGAGGAGGAGGGAAGAGGAGGGGTGAGGAGGAGAAGAGGAGGAGGAGGGAAGAGGAGGAGGAGGAGGGAAGAGGAGGGGTGAGGAGGAGAGGAGGAGGAGGAGGGGAGGAGGAGGGGTGAGGAGGAGGGAAGAGGAGGAGGAGGGGAGGAGGAGGGGGGAGGAGGAGCAGGGGAGGAGGAGGGGGGAGGAGGAGAAAGGTGGGGTGGGAGGGGGGAGAGAGGGGGAGAGAGAGAAAAGGAGGAGGAAGAGAAGGAGGAGGAGCAGGAAAAGGAGGAGGAAGAAGAAGAAGAGGAGAAGGAAGAGGAAAAGGAGGAGGAGGAAGAGGAAGAAGAGGGAGGGAGGAGGAGAAAAAGGAAGAGGAGGAGGAAAAAGAGGAGGAGGAGAAGAGGAGGAGGAGGAGAAGAGAAGGAAGAGGAGGAGGAGGGAGAGGAGGAGGAGGAGGAGAAAGAGGAGGAGGAGGAGAAGAGGAGGGAGAGGAGGAGGATGGAGAGGAGGAGGAAGAGGAGGGGGAAGAGAAGGAGGAGGGGGAGGGAGAAGAGGAAGAGGAGGAGGAGGAGCAGGCGGGGAGGAATGGGGGAGAGGAGGAAAAAAAGGCAGAGAGTTGGGGAGGAAAAAGAAAGAGAGTGGGGGAGAGGCAGAGCGACTGGCTAAAGGCCTTATCAGGAAGAAAAATTTTTAAGTGCGCGCACTCTATTTATGCCCCAAATAAACACGATAATTAAGTGTTCACCTCCTAAGTTGTGCCTTGGTTTCAAGATCAACGGCGGCCGAGAGTGTTTGGATCTCGGCGAGCGCGTTGGAGAACCGCGGGCCCTGACCCTGCAGCGGAGCCGGGCGCGGCCTGCGCTCTCACGCTGGGATCAAGGGCGGCTGGAGGAGCTGAACAAACTCACCTTCTGCCCTGGGGACGGGGAACCCGCGGGAGCCCTGAGGGACCTGCTGATCGTTCCCGCGTCCCGCTGGGATCGGAGGGGGCGCTGGCCCCTTCCTCTGTGCCCGGCCTCTGTCCTCTTCCCCCTGCACTGTCGCCCCAGGAGTAGGGTCACACGGGCGTAGGGTCACTCTGGGTGTAGGGTCACTCTGGGTATAGGGTCACCCTGGGTGTAGGGTCACCCAGGCGTAGGGTCACCCGGGTGTAGGGTCACTGGGAGCATGGTGGTGGCCCTCGGAGTCCCCAGGGCGCCTCGATCAGCCTGTGTCTGGGTGCTGGGGCTGGGCCTCGGGTGGTGCTCAGGATGGCAGCCCTGGGGCGGCTTCTGCAGGAGCAGCGCCCCTGAGGCTACCCAGGCCTGGGTCCCTGCTGCACGCAGCATCCCCTCCCACCAGCAGCTCCACAGGGGATGGGAGGATGGATGGGGGGGCTCACGGGGCTTCCCCAGCTCACAGAAGCCAGATCAGTCCCGGCTGCTGTCAATCCCGTTTCTCTGACTCTACAAGAGCCAGGAACAGCCCCCAGGCCGTGTCCCAGGAGGAGAAGCAGAACTGGGCCTGCTGGAGCAGTAGCCTCGGACCCAGAGCCTCTTCAGATCCTCTCTGAGCCCCGCTGCAGGAAGAGGCCGGGGCAGGGGCCTGCGGGCTCACCTCACTGAGCACACAGGGGTCCCCGACTGTCAGATCAACAGCACCGCCTGGAGACCCCTGGCAGTCCGTTTCACACATGCTCACATGCACGCACCTGTGTGCACCTACGGGCACCGACACGTATGTACACACATGCACAGCCACACGCACACCTGGGAAGGCTGACTCCGCACATCTGGATGGGGGAGGAGAGCAGGCTGGCTCCCGCCCACCCGGCCGCTGCCTCGCCCGGAGAGCCGCCCGGTCAGGAGCGGGAGAGGCTGTGCCTGCTGTCGGCCCCTGCTTCTGGGGCACAGCTGCCTGGTTCTACTCCCGGTGCGGCCCTCAGACACGCCTGCAGCTGCCCTCAGGCATGGCCAGCAACAGCCCAACACACACGCAGTGCTGAGAAATCCAAATAGAAGTGGGTCCTGGCTCCTCCCTCCCCCGCCCCCCCACCCCCCTGTTCTGGAGATGAGAGGAGACTGAGGGATGCTCGGGGCCCAGGAGGGAAAGTCTCCACTTGGCCATAACCGGTGTGACTCAGTGGATGGAGCGTCAGTCTGCAGACTGAAGGGTCCTGGGTTCGATTCCGGTCAAGGGCATGTACCTTGGTTGTGGGCACATCCCCAGTAGGGAGGTGTGCAGGAGGCAGCTGATGGATGTTTCTGACTTTCTATCCCTCTCCCTTCCTCTCTGTAAAAAAATCGATAAAATATATTTAAAATATTTTTTAACAAAAAGAAAGTCTCCACTTGAGGAGCAGCTGCTGCCTCAGTTACCCCCAGGGCCCAGGGGACGGAAGGGGTGGCGTGGGGAAGGGCAGAGCCGCCCTGGACAGAGCCGGTCTAGGCAGGCCCGCCGGGCAGAGACGGCAGGGAGGCAGCGATGGCCGCTGTGGGCAGGGGAGCCGCCCCAGCCCGCCCTCTGCCCGCCTCCGCCTCTGCCGCAAAGGCTTCTGGGAGCCGGCCTCGGCCCCGTGCTCACTGGGACCCATCCTCCTGGGTCCCTGGATGGCACCCTCGGCCCAGCTCCGCTGCCAGGCTCTGGGGAACGGGAGCCGGGGCTCTGGGAGCAGGGCCCGGGGTGACCGCTCACGGGGGACCAGGCCGAGCTCTGCCCAGACCCCTGCCACACTGCGGGCACAGACGGACAGCCGGACAGACGGACAGGGCGGCAGGCAGCGGCGGGCAGCACCCTGGGTTCCCGGGCCTCTTCTCTGCTCCGGGGCGTCTGTCTGCAAAGCTGACCCGACGCAGGGCCTCGCGGCTCTCCAGGCCGAAGGGCCGGAGGGACACAGCGGCCTTTGTCCGCGGCAAACAGAGGCAGAGCTGCGGCCGTTGGCCCCACAGTGACGGGCACGCCCGCAGGCTCGGCGGGAAGGGCCGGAGGAAACGGTCCAGTGCCCGCCCTGTCCTCTGGGACTGGCCCCTCCCCAGCCCAGGGACGGGGGGAGTCTATGTCCAGCCAGCTCCCACTGAGAGGGGCGTCTCCCAAAGGCAGGCCTCCTTCGCAGGCACCGCTCCCCTGGACGTGACCAGGCCTCCTCCCGGGCTCCCTCCCTCGAGTCAGACCCCAAAGCCGGTCCATCCCAAACAGGTGCAGAGCAGGAAACCCCACTATTAGCTCCAGACACTCAGCTCCAGGGCCGGGAAAGGGAACCGGTGTGAAATGAAGCTATTGTTTCCAGGGAAGGAGGGAGGGAAGGAAGGAAGAAGGGAAGGGAGGAAGGGAGGAAGGGAGGAAGGAGGGAGGGAAGGAAAGGAGGGAGGGAATGAGGGGAGGGAGGAGGGAGGGGAGGAAGGAGGGAGGAGAGAGAGGAAGGAAGGAGGGAGGGAAGGAAGGAAGAAGGGAGGGGGGGAAGGAGGGGAGGGAGGGGGGGAAGGAGGGGAGGGAGGAGGGAGGGGAGGAAGGAAGGAGGGAGATAGTGAGGGGAGGGAGGAGGAAGGGGAAGGAAGGAAGAAAAGAGGGAGGGGAGGAAGGAGGAATGGAGAGGAGAGGAAGGAGAAAGAGAGGTGAGGAAGGAAGAGGGAGGGGAGGAAGGAGGAGGGAGAGGGGCGGAAGAAGAAAGGGAGGGGGGAGGAAGGAGGAGAGAAGGTTGGAAGGAAGGAGGGAGGGAGAGGAGGGGGAGGAGGGGAGGAAGGAAGGAGGGAGAGAGTGAGGGGAGGGAGGAGGAAGGGGAGGGGAGGAAGAACGGAGGGAGGGGAGGAAGGAGGGATGGAGAGGAGATGAAGGAGAAAGGGAGAGGGGAGGAAGGAAGAAGGGAGGGGAGGAAGGAGGAGGGAGAGGGGAGGAAGGAGAAAGGGAGAGGGGATGAAGGAAGAAGGGAGGGGAGGAAGGAGGAGGGAGAGGAGATGAAGGAGAAAGGGAGAGGGGAGGAAGGAAGAAGGGAGGGGAGGAAGGAGGAGGGAGAGGGGAGGAAGGAGAAAGGGAGAGGGGAGGAAGGTAGGAGGCAGGGGAGGAAGGAAGGAGAAAAGAAACAGAGGAAGGAGAAAGGGAGAGGGGAGGAAGGTAGGAGGCAGGGGAGGAAGGAAGGAGAGAAGAAACAGACAGAGGAAGGAGAAGGGGAGAGGGGAGGAAGGAAGGGGAGAAGAAGCAGAGGCGGGAGAAGGGGGAGCCCAGGCAGCTGCCCCGCGCCCGGGAGAGCAGCCCCTGGAGGGAGACCGAGGGCGGAGGGCTGCGCGGCCGGCCGGGCGGCGAAAGGGTTACAGTTATGTTCCCTTACAAGCCCCCCCCCCCCTTTTTTGGTTTCATCTTCTCAGTGGAACACATAACTTAAAACGAAATCAGATATTAAAAATGACAGCCCGGTAAGTGCCGGGAGTGGCGCGGGGTCACGGAGGGAGCCCGCCAGCGAGTTGTCAGGCACTATCTGTCAGAGTGAATTAGGAACAATCAGCAGAGACCGCCGGGAAGGCGACTGTGATTAGGGCCCGGCCGCGGCCGCCCAGATGTGGCCGTGCATATCAAGGACAGGAAGCCGCGTTTAACGCGGGAGGCCTGGCCCGCGGGCGGCGAGGAGAGAAGTCCTTTGTCGCTAATAAGCTGGAAGTTACTTTGAAAGCGGCGGGGCGAGCTCGGGAATAAAACGCAGCTCCTCCTCGCCACACACCGCCAATATGGCAGGGACCAGGGGGAGGAAGGCCGGGCATGGAGGGGGAGGGGGGAGAAGCCACTGGCCGGCCTGCCAGCTGCGGGCGACACCAGCCCCAGGCCCCTCCTGCCGTCCAGCCTGCGTCCAACCCAGCAGGCCCACTGTCCCGCTCCAGAAATGTCCCCTCCAGAAATGTCCCCCTCCAGAAATGCCCCTCCAGAAATGCCCCCCTCCAGAAATGCCCCTCCAGAAATGTCCCCTCCAGAAAGATCCCCTCCAGAAATGCCCCCCTCCAAAAGTGTCCCCCTCCAGAAATGCCCCTCTCCAGAAATGCCCCCTCCAGAAATGTCCCCTCCAGAAATGCCCCCTCGAGAAATGCCCCCCTCCAGAAATGTCCCCTCCAGAAATGCCCCCCTCCAGAAATGCCCCCTCCAGAAATATCCCCTCCAGAAATGCCCCCCTCCAGAAATGTCCCCTCCAGAAATGCCCCCCTCCAGAAATGTCCACTCCAGAAATGCCCCCTCCAGAAATGCCCCCCTCCAGAAATGCCCCTCTCCAGAAATGCCCCCCCTCCAGAAATGCCCCCTCCAGAAGTGTCCCCCTCCAGAAATGTCCCCTCCAGAAATGTCCCCCTCCAGAAATGTTCCCTCCAGAAATGCCCCCCTCCAGAAGTGTCCCCCTCCAGAAATGCCCCCTCCAGAAGTGTCCCCTCCAGAAGTGTCCCCCTCCAGAAATGCCCCCTCCAGAATTGTCCCCTCCAGAAGTGTCCCCCTCCAGAAATGCCCCCCTCCAGAAGTGTCCCCCTCCAGAAATGCCCCCCTCCAGAAGTGTCCCCCTCCAGAAATGCCCCCCTCCAGAAGTGTCCCCCTCCAGAAATGCCCCCTCCAGAAATGCCCCCCTCCAGAAGTGTCCCCCTCCAGAAATGCCCCCCTCCAGAAGTGTCCCCCTCCAGAAATGCCCCCTCCAGAAGTGTCCCCCTCCAGAAATGTCCCCTCCAGAAATGTCCCCCTCCAGAAATGCCCCCTCCAGAAGTGTCCCCCTCCAGAAATGTCCCCTCCAGAAATGCCCCCCTCCAGAAATGCCCCCTCCAGAAATGCCCCCCTCCAGAAATGCCCCCTCCAGAAATGCCCCCCTCCAGAAATGCCCCCTCCAGAAATGTCCCCTCCAGAAATGTCCCCTCCAGAAATGTCCCCTCCAGAAATGCCCCCTCCAGAAATGTCCCCTCCAGAAATGCCCCCTCCAGAAATGCGCCCTCCAGAAATGCCCCCCTCCAGAAATGCCCTCCTCCAGAAATGCGCTCTCCAGAAATGCCCCCCTCCAGAAATGTCCCCTCCAGAAATGCCCCCCTCCAGAAATGCCCCCTCCAGAAGTGTCCCCCTCCAGAAGTGTCCCCTCCAGAAATGTCCCCCTCCAGAAATATCCCCTCCAGAAATGCCCCCCTCCAGAAATGCCCCCTCCAGAAATATCCCCTCCAGAAATGGCCCCTCCAGAAATGTCCCCTCCAGAAATTTCCCCTCCAGAAATTTCCCCTCCAGGAATGCCCCCTCCAGAAATGCCCCCTCCAGAAATGTCCCCTCCAGAAATGCCCCCCTCCAGAAATGCCCCCCTCCAGAAATGTCCCCCTCCAGAAATGTCCCCTCTAGAAATGTCCCCCTCCAGAAATGTCCCCCTCCAGAAATGTCCCCTCCAGAAATGCCCCCCTCCAGAAATGCCCCCTCAGAAATGTCCCAGGCCGAGAAGAGGCCCCCCCTCGCCGCGTGTCCCGCCGCCCCAGGTCCGAGGCGGTGGGGAAGGCGGAAGGCCCGTCGGCGGCCTCCCCTAATGAACCCCGCGGATGCAGCCGGGGAAACGGTTTCTCAGGCAGGCCGGGCCCGGGCTCCTGCGAAATTACTTATGCAGCGTTCCGCAATTACGCCGTGATCCTCGCAGGCAGCAGCCTGACAGGCGTGTGCAAACAATGAAGGAATTACGGAAACGAAAACAAATAGCGTTCCCCCCTCGGAGGGGCCCGGCAGGCGGCGTGTGCACGGGGCGAGGGGAGCCGGCCCGCCCCGCCCGCCCCGCCCCGGCACCTGCCCTCGGCCCCCAGCTGGACGGCGAAGCTGAGGCCACCGGCCCCCTTGGCAGGAAGGAGTGGCCCTGGGACCTGGAGAGGCCGGGGACCAGGTGGCCCACCAGCCTCTCCATTTCCTGTCTCACCCGCTGCTCCAGGGAGGCGGGCCGGTCTGTCGCCCAATCAGACGCATCCCCGCATCCCCGCGGCCCCGCCTCAGACTTGTCAGGTGTCCCATGGCTCAGGTGTTGTGGGGGGGAGACACAGAGGGTGGGGTGCAGAGGCGACCAAGGGCATCCTGTCCACCTCCCTCAGCAGCGAGGGGGTAGGTCTGGGAAGGAGGGGAAGGCGCCGTGTGCGGAAGGCGGGGCGCCCCCCGGTGCATCCGGGCCCCGGCCCTCCTGCCACAGCGACGCCGAGGGTCAGACCGAGGCCAGCGACCCCCAGGGACAGAGCCCTGCTGTCGGGTGGGTCAGGATGTGGCTGGCCGTGCCTGCTGGGTATGTGCTGCATGTGTCCTGTGCTCCCACTATGTGCCCGCTGTGTGTGTGCTCCATTCTGTGTGCCCACTGCGTGTGTGGTGTGCTCCCACTGTGTGTGTGCTATGTGTGAGCTGTAATCCCACTGTGTGCCCACTGTATGTGTCCTGTGCTCTCACTGTGTACCAACTGTGTGTGTGCCGTGCTCCCAGTATGTGTGTGCTGTGTGTGAGCTGTGCTCCCACTGTGCTCCCACTGTGTGCCAACTGCGTGTGTGCTGCATGCTGTGTGCCCTCTATGTATGTGCTGTGTGTTATACTCCCACTGTGTGTGCTACACTCCCACTGTGTGTGTGCTGCATGCTGTGTGCCCATTGTGTGTGCGGCGTGCTCACTGTGTGCGTGTGCTGCGTGCTATGTGCCCACGTGTGGCCGCCGTGTGCGTAAGTCTGCGCTCAGTGCGGAGTGGGGGAGCCCCAGGGGCCCTGGCTCTGTCTGTCCGCAGACGCACTTGCATTTGCAGAATTTCAAACCTTAAATTCGTTGCCAACATTGGGGGGACGGGGAAAGAGCCAGATTTTTTTTTTTTTTTTTTACTTCTCTTTCCTTGAAAACGGTGGTGCCTCCTCAGGAACATGCTGCCCCCATCCCAGTGCTGCCTCGGTGAGAGCGGGGCCCGGGGGCCGCCCTCCAGCTGCTCTGCCCGCGGCCGGCTCCCGGGGAGCCCGGCACTCCCTCTCCCCCCACCCCACCCCCGCTCCCCCGGGGCCAGCGGCCAGGCCGAAGGCTAGCGGGTGGCCCTCCCCGGGGACAGTCTGGGGCGGAGTCCAGGCCTCCAAGCTGAGCTGGCTCGTGAGCACCCGCCTGCCGTCCAAACCCGAGGGCTGGCGGCCGAGAGGGGACCCACGGGACTGCCTGAGGGGCAGCTGCCAGGGCCTCGCCCCAGGGTCCTGGCCTCCAGCGTCCCAGGCTCGGCCACGCGTGCGCTCTGCCGGCCCCGCGGTGCCGGTCTCCGGAAGACACGGCGGCTTTGCTGACGCTGAGGAGCCGCCACGGTGATGATGACGCAACAGCAGAGGGTCAGGGAGCCACCGGCCCCGAGCGACCCTCACAGCGTCCCGTAGGCTGGCCCCCGCACCCTGGGCCTGCTGGCCGGGCGAGACCCCGGCCCTGTTTCCAGCACCCCCTGTGCCCGATGGCTGAGAGTCGGCCTCTGGCTGGACACGTGTGTCACTGCGGGGAGCACTGGCTCTGCCGGCCCCCGGCTGCGTGACCCTGGCACCCCCTGCCCCCTCTAGGCGTGTCTCCTCGCCTCTCAGGGGAGGTGGCTGTGACCACAGAGGCTCTGCCCCCCGCCCCGGTTCTGGGGGTCAGCAACCGCCAGCTGCTGCCAGGGAGACGGCTGCGCTGTCCCGCCTGGCCTTGCCCCTCCGGACCCTCCCCCCCGTGCAGGTGAGCAGGGCTGCTTGGGGCCAGGCAGACGGGGGGGAGGGGGATGCAGATGCTGCAAAGGGGCTGTCCCCCTGAGGGGCGGCTCTCACCAAGGGCAGCATTTAGGGGTGTGGGAGTTTTCCCAGGAGGAACAGTTTTTTTTTTAAATAAATCTTTGTTGTTCAGATGATTACAGGTGTTCCTCTTCCCTCCCCCTCCCCCTCCCCCGTAGCTCCCTTCCACCCAGTCCCCCACCCATACCCCGTGCCCTTACCCCCTGCCATTGTCTTCATCCAGAGGTGTAGGGTTTTTGTCCAGTCTCTTCCTGCACCCCCACACCCCCTTCCCCCTGAGAACTGTCAGTCCACTCCCTTTCCGTGTCCCTGATCCTATTCTATTCATCCGTCCGTTAAGAAGAGGAGGAAGATTACGAACAACAAATACACATCTATCAACAAATGAATCTAAAAATCCAGTGAATTAATAAGCTGATGAACAGGATAAACTGGTGAACGTAACAGAATCACGGACAGAGAGAGAGAATGGACTGACAATTCTTGGGGAGAAAAGGGGTGTGGGAAGTGCAGCAAGAGACTGGACTAAGGGAGAGGACAGTGGGGGGGTGAGGGCGGAGGGTGGGATGGGTACCGGGTGGAGGGGAGCTATAGGGGGAAAAAAAGAGAACAATGTAATTAATAAACTGAACTATAAAGATTTTTTAAAAAGAGCAAGAAAAAAGGTAAAGATAAAAGCTATGAACAACAAAATGACAACAAACACATACCCACCAACAAGTGAATCTAATAAAAATCAAGTGAAGGAGGCGCGGTTTAGGAGGGAAGAGAAGGGAGTGGACAGAGCCCTGGTTCTCCACCGCCCCCCCGCCCCCCGTCCTCCTCCCGGGGTCCACAGCGCACCGGAGTTTTAAAAGCCGGTTCTGCAGACGCAATGTCTGTGGACCGGGCAGAGCTGGGGCTCCCCCACTTCACCCTGAGCACAGACTCACACATTGGGGAGGGGGGGAGGGGGGAACAGCACGCATGTACACAGCACACACGGCCAGCCGCACCCCGAGGTGCCCTGGAAACCCAACTCCACCCTGCCGAAAGGATCGGGGCTCAGGGCTTCCCCCCATGTGAGCCGGAGGCACCTGCACCCCCAGGCCACCCACACCCGGCAGACCGTGGCCCCCAGATCGGCGGGAGCCAGGCTCTGACCGCACCCACGGCCCAGGCACCAGCTGCCCAGGAGGCTTCTGGGGCGTGGTCACATGTCCACCGTGCACTGGCCGCCTGCTCTGCACCACGAAGCCAGCACCACTGCCTCCCGGGGTGGACATGTCACCGGGACACCCCCTCCTCCCTGCCCCAGAGCCCAGGCCACAGCCCAGAGCCCGCCAGGAGCCGCTGCCAGCCGCGTGCAGAATTCCGGCACCTTCCACCGTCTCCCTGCCTGGCACGGAGGGTCTCTCCAAATTCCCTCCGGTTAAAAGCATCAGGACCGTGCCCGGCGGCATGGCTCAGCGGCTGAGCTTCGACCCAGGAGCCAAGAGCTCTCTCTCCAGTTCGACTCCCGGTCGGGGCACAGGCCCGGGTTGCGGGCTCGATCCCCAGGAGGAGGGCGTGCAGGAGGCAGCCGGTCCAAGATTCTCTCTCGTCATGGATGTTTCTCTCTCTCCCTCTGTCCCTCTCCCTTCCTCTCTCTCTAAGAATCCATGAAAACACATTTTAAAAATCTATATATATAACAGCCTAATGTGCAAAGTGTCCCCTTGGGAGTTTGACTGACTAAGAGTTGGCATGCAGGGACCAACAGGCAGCACGGAATGAAGGCAGGCCCCAGCCGGCCGCCGCTGGGGACCCTCCCCGGGCCCGAATCTCGGGCACTGGGCCTCTAGTGAATGAATAAACATGAGCAACGTCAACATCAAAGAAAGCTCCGCACTCTGGCCTGCACCACCCCTGGAACCCGGGCCGCCTGTCCCCGGCGTGGCGGGCCTGCGGGCTGGCCCTCCGAAGCGGCAGGTTCCTCCGAACCCCAGGCCCTTTGCACGTGCCGCTCCCTCCAGACCTCCGCCGGCTGCCTCCTCCGGGCCCCCCATCCCTGTCGCTGCCGTGTGCCTCCCTGAGGGCCACCCCGACCACGACGGCCCCTCCAGCACGGGCGGCCCGGCCCCTGCCCCGTCTGCCACCATCCGCTCTGGGATCCCTGTTTCCGTCCAGCCTGGGGGGGAAGGGGGGCTCTCTGGGGGCGGGGCCTGTCTGTCTCCTCCCGCTGCTCCCCGGCCAGGCCCAGCCCCACAGTCAGGGGGAAGCCCCGCACGGCGTGGCCTGACCGTCACCGCGGGGGGGGGGGGGGGGAGGGGACTGGAGGGGACGCATCCACGTCCCTGACCTCGGTTTTCACACCCGGGAAAGGACCGGAACGGGTGAGCCCAGTCACCCCCGGGGCCTGAGGCCAATCCAGGTCCGCCCCCCTGCCCCTCCCCCCCCGCTCGGCTCCAGTCCCCTCGCTCAGACCCTGTGTCTCTCGGGCGCGGGGGAGAGTCAGGGCCTCGCTCCCCACGCTGCCTGTGGCTTCCGGAGCCTCCACCGGATCTCCGCCTCCCAGCCCGGCCTCTCTCCTGGAGCCGACCAGACGCCACGCGAAGCCCCGCACACAGAGGCCGGCCCATCACCGTTACCCACAGAAATGACCGTTCTCCGCCTCCTCGGGCTCCCAGAGCGCCCCACGGCAGCGCGTGGCCGCAGCCGTTGCCACGAGGCTGCTGACCCACGTCCACCGGGAGCCACGCGGGAGCCGTGCCGACGGACACCGGAGCCAGGTCCCCCCCCTACACGGCGGGAACAGGGGGAGCCCCTTCGTGTCCATCAGGTGACGGAGCGAAGACCTGGTGGGCCTGAGACCCACCCCCACGCGTCAGCACAGGGACCCCGGGACCCCGGGAAGATCAGACTGTGGGGGGAGGCGCACGGCCGGGAGCCCCGTCGGGGTCGGCAGTGGGGGGCGGGGGGTCCCCTCACCAAGGAGGGGGAGGGGCTCCACGGCAGGTGGCTGCAGCTTCCTGCGAGGAGTTTCGGGGGGCCATCTGGGTACCCCAACGCTGCCTGTGCAGCACTCACGTAGGATTTTAAAATGCCGAGCCTCGGAGGGCGAGGGGGAGAGTGTGCGGGCAGCGTCCGTCCCCCCGTCCCCGCCGGACCCTCAGAGGTCTGGACGCAGCTCGGCCGGCTCAGCCCAGTCCCAGGGCCCCGGGGGAGGGGGGGGGGGGGGAGCTGGTCAGCTCCGGGCCCGGAATCCGAGTGCAGGGCCAGCAAGAGGCCGCAGGGCAGTGTGTGTGGCGCCCTCCTAAGGCCTGTCCCTGCTCAGACCTCCGGGGCGCAGAGCTCGCTCGGGGAGGTGCCGTCCCGTCCCGCGCCCCACTCCCAGGACCCAGGGCCATGGGGACACAGCGGCGTCTCCAAGCAGAACCTCCCCACCTCCCCCCCCCCCCCGGCTGATGCCCGGGGCGCCGATTCGGGGTTCCTCCCCCGCCGTGAGCCCTTCGCCCTTTGCCCTCAGGCCCCCAGAGGCAGGCTGCCTGGCGAGGCCGGTGCCCCTCCGTTCAGAGTCTTCCTCTGAGTCACAGGACGTGCCAGCCGCTGGGTGTGCCCCCATCTCCCCTTCCCATTCAACATGGACCACCGGGCCCCCGTGGGCCCCCCCACACACACACCTCCCTCCTCTCCCCGAGCAGGAGGCGGGAGCCCGGGCCGCACCCCAACACCAGTCCAGCCCGCCCACCGCCCTCCCCGAGGCCCCGGGCGCCCGCTGGGCCTCCCCAGGCTGTGAGCACCCCCCGCACGGCAGATCCCCGCCCCCGATGGCGCAGCCGCCTGGTGAGGCTCCTGACTCCCCCATCTGTGTTTTGCCTCCCGAGAGGGAAAATAGTCTTTGCAGACATCCCCGTCTCTGGCAGGAGAATCCTAAACCTTGCTGGCAACCGCGCTCTTGTTTTCCCAAGCAGACAGCCCCGAGTGCCGAAAACGGCGAGATGCCGGGGACATGCCGGGGAGGGGACCCGCCAACAGCTCCTTCTGGAAGCCCAGGCGGCCAGGCGTGGGGGGGCGGCCGCCTCCCGGGGGAGCCCGGGCCCCGGGGAGACCGGGGGAGGGAGGCCCGAGCCTGAGGCCACGCCGCCACGCGGCTGACGGGAAACAGCCCGCCGCTGCGTGAAACTGACACGCTCCCACTCCGGGAGACGGAACACACCCAGCCCTCCCACGGCAACACGCTCTCGCCCCGTCGTCCTCGAGGCGGCGGCACGCGGTCCCCGCGGACGGCCACGTGGGTCCCCGCCCACCCCGCTCTTCCCCGGGGCCGTGCACCTGGGCGACGGCGAATTCACCGGACCGGGCGCTGCCCGCAGAGCCTCCCTCGAGGGGCCTGCAGCCCTGGCCCCGGGTCCCAACAGCAGGGATTTCGCCGTGTCCTGTCCCCGTGACCGTCCCTGCAGCCCGGGCACGGCACCGCCTCACAGGTCACAGGCAGGCACGCTGCCGGGGATCGTGATCGGCTCCGGCTCTCGGAAAGCGACCCTCCCCTTGGCTTCGGTGGTGTCAAACCCTGCAGGGAACGCGGGCTTTCTCAGAACCAGGATGTGCGGCAGCGCTTCTCAGCCTCCCTGACGCCACGACCCTTCGGTTCAGTTCCTCATGGGCCGGTGACCCCCCCGCCCCCCTCCCCGTAAAGTTATTCTCGCTGCTACTTTGTAACCGAAACGTTGCTACTGTTAACGAGTCATCATGGACACACATATCTGTGTTTTCCGACGGTCTTAGGCTCTACAGCAGCGACCCACGGGTTGAGAACCGCCAGCAGGGTCGCCTGAGACCGCCGGAAAACACGGATCGGTCCACGGCGATTCATCACAGTAGCAACACGACCGTTACAAAGTAGCAACACGATGGTTACAAAGTAGCAACACGACGGTTACAAAGTAGCAACACGACGGTTACAAAGTAGCAACGAAAGTAACTTTATGGTTGGGGGTCCCCGCCGCCCGAGGAGCTGAACGAAAGGGTCACGGCCTCCGGGAGGTTGGAAGCCGCTGTGCCGGCGGCACCTCGGGACCCGGAACTGAAGCCTCGAGTCGGTCTTGGCAGGAAAGCTCAGGAAGAGATGAAGACAGACGGGGACGCCGCGCCCGGCCGTCGTGGCTCGGCGGCTGAGCGTCGACCTGTGAACCGGTCGGGGCACAGGCCCAGACTGCCGGCTCCACCCTCAGTGCGGGGCCCGCAGGAGGCAGCCACCCACGATTCTCTCTCCTCGTCCACGTTTCTCTCTCTCTCCCTCTCTCTTCCTCGCCGACATCGATGACACGTGTAACATTTTCACGGCCCCTCTGTTCCTTCCCCACCACGCGGCAATGCCTTTGGGGTGGTGGGGGATTTCCGGCCGGCCTGGCCCAGAGCTCCTGGGGGAGGTGCCAGCTGGGAGGGACCCCCCCCCCGGGGCCGGCAGGAGTGGGGGGCCCGTGGCGTTGGATTCCATGTTCGCGCAAAAGCCACCACGCCGGACGTGCCACGGTGCGTGGCGGAGAGCCGGTCGCCGGGCGTCTTACCTTAGCTCAGCTGCATGCTGTAGGGACTGTCAGTCTGGCGAGGAGCTCCGAGGACAGGAGGCAGCTGGCCCGGCACTGACAGCGTGCGGGGGGCGGAGGGGGGGGCGTCCGTCCCAGGACCCTGTCGGCGGAGAAGAGAGAGAAAGCAACGACATAAAGTGAGATGTAACCAATGCACCCCATCCCCGAGGCGACAGGCGGAGGTCAAGGAACTTCCCCGAAAAGGTTAGAGGCAAAATCAAAGCCCCCCCCACCCCCACCCCCTGGGGGAGGAGAGCCTCGCCCCACCCCGCCCCCTGCCCCCAGCCCCTGCCCGAGGCCTGGGGTGACAGGCCAGAAACACCCGGGAGCTCAGCAGTGCCCAGCGCCGGGACCTTTCATTCCCATCAGATCAATAAAGGGCTTATATTTATCAGGGCTCCAAGCAGCTGCCGCCGCTGACAGCCTCCACTTTATTTCCTCTCTCCTGGCGCGGGATCGGGGCGGACGGACGGGAGGGGAGACCCTGAGCGTTTCATGCTGTTTACACCTGAAGACACGATCCCATTAAGGGGTCCTGTTTGTCAAAGGAGCCGGGGCAGCCAGGCCCTGGCAGGAGCCGGAGTCTCTTTGTTCTCCTCCCCCGTCAGGCGTCCCCCCCCCCCTTTGAAATGCAGACCCAGCGGGCAGGTCGCGCAACACCAAGGCCAAGAGTGGGGGGGGGGGGGGGACCACTTTCTTTTTATTCTCTTTTTTTTTTTTGCTCCCAACTTACCATCCACAGAGGCAGAAAGACGGGGGCTCTGCTGCCACAACAGTTACCACCCTCATCATCTGTGCACCAATATTTGCTATCAGGCGTTCTAAAGAGATTATCACTGTCCATCTGTGCCGCTATTGATTTATCGGGGAGGGGAGCGGCTCTCGCGTGGAAGGGTCCCCCTCCCACCCCCCACCCCCAAGGGCTCCTGTCGGAATGGGGCTCCCCCCCCCCCCGGCTCGGAGACCCCCCGCCGCCACTCGGGAGCCCCCCCCCCCCCGGGGGAAGGAGCAAATGATAAATCGCTTATAATATACAGATCCAAACCGATATGCAAATCTTGTTTTTTAAATATATTACTTGAGTAAAAAGAGGCGTCATTAACATATGAATGCCGCATGCAAATGACGGTGGCAGCAGATGTTGGTGCATCTAATTGACCTATATGTGAATTGCATCAGAACCCTTAACTCTATTAATGCACTCCCCAGCAGCGAGCAATTGTCCAAAAATAAATAAATAAATAAATAAAAATAAGATGAGCGAATAGAAAGGTACATCCTGCGGAACGGGTCCGCGGGGGCGGGGGGCCGGCGGGGTCCCCCGGATTCCGAAACAAGGTCAGCCGCGCCGGCGTGCGGGTGCCGCCTGCCTTCCCCTCCTCGCGGATGACATCATGGGGGCCGTGGAAATCGATCACTTAATAGCACTGAGAAAGGACGGCCGTGGGGAGCGGGTTACGGGGAGGGGGCGGCGATGGCAGTGGAGGGGGGGGCGGGGGACGGCCCAGTTTTTATTCTTTCTCTCGGCAGAAATGTCACCCCTCTTGCACCGAGGGTTCGTGCATGAGCGCCCTGCGAAACGCACAGATGCCATTTTCCTCCCCGTCTTTATGTCCCCACGTCTCCCTCGGAATGACATTAAATTGTATTAAATAGCCTTTTGTCCACGGGGCCCAGACCACCCCGCGCAGGATAATGTATGAATGCCCCCACGCTGCCGAGCGGCGACATTCGGAGAGACTTGGAGGATAAGTATGAAGCACCATTGTGTGTATAGCCTGCTAACAACTGTGACACATACTAATAGAAACATACCTAATAAATTACTGCTTTCAGGTCTAGCAAGCTGACATTTCTCTGCAAGGGACAATTTTATATTTGTGGCACAGAACAAAATTGCTTCATACGAAGCCACTGTGGATTAGCATAAAAATTAACACTTAAATTCCGGCTTATTTTCCTCCCTCTCCTCCTGCCACAACAATCAATTCCTCTTATAAATCTGATTAGATTTTATGATGCTTATTATTCAGAGCATGTCTCAACACAGCATTCGCGGGCTTGAAGACTATTTGTTTAAATAGGAAAGGGGAAGAAAAAAAAAGAAGAAGAAGAAGCAGATAAATCTATAGGTATTTTTTATGACCCCATTCCCCACCAGTTTCTTGCTCATATTGTAACATCGGTAATTGATTGCACACATTAATTAACATGTAAGGTAGGAATCCGGCATTACGCGTGATTTATTTTCCTATCTGGCGAGGAGGTTTGTCTGCTGCCCTTGCGTTTCTAGGACATTGGGCTGGAAGCCGGGCCAGACATAAATGCCAATGCTCATTCCCCCTGAAAGTTATTAATGTCAGATATGAAATGAGATTTTTGATTTCACCTGCTTACTAATCCGCCAAAGCTGTTTTGAGTGATGCGGGCTAAAACGCCGAAATTTGAGATGATGGATTGCCCTCTCCGATAACATGCAAATATGCTCATTAGACGTAATTTAGGGGAGAATAGCAACGCGGATAACGCGTCCAGGTCAGCCCATGGCTGCTCGAGGCACGAGCCCCGGCACGCGCCGGGCTTCCCGGTGGCACCTGCGGCGGGCCCCCGGCGCCGCCCACGGCCGAGGAGGGCGGAGCTGCCCACGCGAGGCACGTGGTCTGCAGCCAGGCTCACCAAATACCCCCACCCCCCACCCCAGGAAGGGCCACCAACCGGCCGCGTGTCCTGGGTGGTAACGGGAGCACGCCCTGCACTCCATCCACACACGCCATTTCCCTTCCCGGCCTGGTGGCTTCGAGTGATTTATACGGTGGATTCCTCCACAAATAAACCAGGAGAGACACGAACAGTACCCCGGCCCCACTGCTGGCTGCCCTGCGTGCGTGTGGCCGTGTATTTCCAATCGAGGAAAGCGATCAGCCGAGGGCCGGGGGTGGGGGGTGGCGGTTGGGGGGCGAGGGCCTGGAACCGGGGGTGGGGTGGGGGGGGGGGTTGGGGATGGTGGATGAGCGCCCAGGACCACCCCGCGCGCCTCTGCATCTTCCCGTCCCCTGGTCCTCCTCCAGGGTCCCCCTTCGGTTACCGAGGCAACCGGGTAAGAACTCTTGTGATTGGCCGTGAGCTGAGCCTCGCTGTGGGCGGGGCTCTGACCCACAGGTAAGCAGGCCCCACCTGAGCGGGGTTCCTGGGTGGGGAGGTGGGTCCCCAGGGGGTCCCTCACCGCCTGAAGGGGGCAGGATGAGCTTCCAGCTGGCCACGGGCCGTCTCCCTGGGGGCGCACAGGCTGAAGGCTGGGGCCAGCAGGTGCGGCCCAGGCCCGCAGAGCGGACAGCTGACACGGGCCGTGCATCAGACGGCTCTTCGAAGCGGACGCTTCCTAAATGGCCAGCACCGCGCTGGCCGGTGTGGCCCGGTGGACAGGGCGTCCGCCTGTGGACGGAGAGGTCCCGGGGTCAAGGGCATGGACCTCGGTGGCAGCTCCTCCCGGGGCCTGGGGCCTGGTCAGGGGATGGGGTGCAGGAGGCAGCCCCTCGATGAGCTGCTCTCCCGTCGATGTTTCTCTCCGTCTCTCCCTCTCTCCCCCGCTCCCCCTAACCCGTGAAAAAGCGTTCTCAGGGGAGGACTTACAAATACAGATGATGAACCGCCTGTGCAGCAGGGAGGGTGCGGGCACACGTGTGACGCCGTGCACGGGAACGGGAGTGGATGTGAGAGCAAACCACCATTTCTCTCTCCCTCTCTCTCTCTCTCTCTCTCTCTCTCTTTTAATGTATTTTATAGACTTTTACAGAGAGGAAGGGAGAGGGAGACAGAGTCAGAAACATCGATGAGAGAGAAACATCCATCAGCTGCCTCCTGCAGGCCCCCCACTGGGGATGTGCCCGCAACCCAGGTACGTGCTCTTACGGGAATCGAACCCGGGACCCTTCAGTCCGCAGGCCGACACTCTGTCCACTGAGCAACACGGGTGCAAACCTCCATTTCAATAAACCACAGGAGCCCCCATGGGAGCAGGCAGCCCCCCGCAGGGCCCCCTCAGAGCGGGCATCTCGCCTCGTCGCCCGCCGGGCTGGACGGTTCCTGCGCTTTGGGGTTGTCTGTTTGTTCTTAATCCTCACCCAAAGGTATTTCCCACTGACCTTTAGAGAGCGGGGGAGAGGGGGAGAGGGGGAGAGGCAGAGAGGAACATCGATGTGACAGAAACACACCCATGGGCTGCCTCCTGCACTCAGCCTGACCAGGCCCGGGCTGGGGAGAAGCCTACAACCAAGATCCAAGCTGTTGACTGGGATCGAACCCGGGACCCTTCGGTCCACAGGCGGGCGCTCTGTCCACGGAGCCACACCGGCCCGGGCAGGTTTCTGTGCCTTCGGATACAGAGTCTCAACGAGTAGAACACCCACCGCTCACCGGCCCGCCCGCCTTTCAGACCGGTGTGACGTCCGGACGCAGGAACCACAGACACGCCTCGGCGGGAGAAGAGAAGGATGCGCTAGGTCCAAGTGACCCCTGGCGGGTTTTTACTCCCGCTGTGCCCGCCACTGCATGTCCTTCCCACGCCGGCCACGTCGGCCACGTCGGCCACGCCAGCCACGTGTGCCTGCCCCTCAGTCATCACCGAGACAACAGCCGTTCCCCTCCCACCTGGCACACCACCGCCCTGGTGCCTGAACTTGACCATGGGCTGCTTCCCGGGGGGGGGGGGGGGAGGGGGAGGGATCCTGAGGGTTCTCTCATTCTAGGGGGAGCCCAAGGCTGGCTCAGGGTCCCAAGAGGTCAGGGGCGCCCCACGAAAGCTCAGGCGAACCTGTGGAAAGCCTGGGGGTGGGGGGGAGAGGCCTCAAGACCCAGCACCCACGTGACACTGGGGATCCCACGGTCACGGCGGACGGGTTGAGCCTGCACCTCCCACACGAGCGTGTCCGCCTGCACGTGGCCGCGCCCGAGGACCGGAGCGATGCCCAGAGCCGACCTGGTGGTGGCCAGACGGTGCCACGTCTCTCTGGGGGCTGAAGGCGATTTTTCAAAGTGTGTCGCCTGCGAACAAGTGAAACAAACGCCGGAGCGAAGAAACGCACAGGTGAGCGCAGAGGCGAGTGTAGCGGCTGAGGGGACGCACACACAGCCACACGGGAGCGGCCGGGGGCGGGGCAGAGCCGAGACTGAGGGAGTTAAAAAGGTGACACGTTCGTGGACTGGTGCATCCACGCGGAAATACATATGCAAATGGAAAAGGGCCTTGTGGATGAATGAAAGGGTACCACTGGCATCTTCTCTTTTCTTTTTTTTTTAAATATACTTCATTGACTTTTTACAGAGAGAAAGGGAGAGAGAGGGAGAGAATTAGAAACATCGGTGAGAGAGAAACATCAACCAGCTGCCTCCTGCACACCCCCCACCCCCCCGCTGGGGATGTGCCTGCAACCAGGGCACGTGCCCTTGACCGGAATTGAACCCGGGACCCTTCCATCCGCAGGCCGACGCTCTACCCGCCGAGCCACCCGGGTTTCCGCTTCTCTTTTCTTTTTAATATGTTTTTATTTATTTCCGGGAGAAAGGGAGAGAGAGAGAGAGAGAGAGAGAGAGAGAGAGAGAGAGAGAGAGAGAGAGACATCCGCGAGGAGAGAGAATCATGGACCGGCTGCCTCCTGCACGCCCCACACTGGGACTGAGCCTGTCACGCCCGCGTGCGCCCCGACCGGGATCGCACCATGACCTCGTGGCGCACGGGTGGACGCCAGGGCATTGTGATTGGTTGGTTGATTGAGCTGAGGGGGGGGGAGAGGGAGAGATAGAGAGAGAGAGAGAGAGAGAAACACCGACGCCACGAGCCTCCGCCGGAGCGCCTCTAGGAGGAGGGCTCGCCTGACACGTCCGTGTGTCCCCCCTTCTCCTCCTCCTCCGGCACGAGGCTGGGGACAGCACACCCCACCCCAGGCACGGGCACGCCCGTCGGCCTGTGCCGCGAACCAGTTAGGATTCTCCCTCGGGGGACTCGCCGGTTCCTTTCCATCGACGCGCTTCGAATAGGAGTCGTCGGAGACACCGCCAAAAGGAGACACGGCACTTGTCCCCACCCCCACCCCCCGCGGCGGAGTGTGTGAGACGGAACCCTCACTCCATCCGAGAGAAGGGGCCGGGCTGCCTGGGAGAGCGGGGACGTGGGCCTGAGCGGGCCGGGCGGCCCGGGCTGGCCCCTCTGTCCGCCCGCCCGCCCACCCGTCCGTCCGCCCGCCCGTCTGTCACACACCCAGGTGGGCCTGAGCACCCAGCCGCCTCGCCGAGCCCAGCTTCCTCGCGAAGAGAACGGGGAGCGCGGTGCCCGCCTCGTACGCTGTCGCAAGAATTTAGCCGAATGAAGCGAGCTCGTTAATTAACGGTTAATTAATTAATTAGATGCGGGTATTAATTAATGATTCATTATTTGCACGAGAGCGCGTGCCGGGCGCGTCATGGCTGCTGGTGTTTCTATACCAGGGATCAGCCGGCGGGAGGGGCAGCTCTGGAGACCCCCCACAGGGTGGGAGAGGAACGAGATATTGACCTATGAGCGGGTGACCCGGGGTCAAGGTCACGGGCTGACCGCCGGCGGCCTGGCTCTTGCCCAGCTCGCTGTCTGACCTCGGGGGTTCCTTCCCTTCGGGCCTCAACTCTCCCGACTAGACGCCAAGTGGGTCAAACTCCGGGGTCTCCGACGGCCCACCTGGCCCTGGGGCATGGGGACCCACAAGACCCCTGTGGAGGGCCCCCAGGGAAGACACCTGAGCATTCTCTAAATCAGCGTCAGCTGAATCCCAGGCGCCAGGCAGAGCCGCGTCTTGGAAACACACCCACCAAGAAGGCGGGATGTGTTATCAGGGCTGACTCTTAACTTGCCCCAGGTGTCGAGGGGAGGGCCTAGAAATGTGGATTCAGCCGAGCACCGGGAATGAGGGAATGAGTGGGGCCTGTGCCCGCTTAAGCTCCTTTGATTTTAAGTTTTTTTTTCAGGTGAAGCCCCTTTTTATTTTTGTTATAAATAAACACGCTGCTGTTGGGTTTGGATTCCTGTCTCCCCCATCAGAGAGCAGAGATTCCACCCGGCCCCAGATTTTTATTTCTATTTCTGTGTCCTCTATTCTTTCTATTATTTCTCAATCCCCAGCTCCTCTGCTCAGAAACTGGACCCGCTCTCTCTCCACGCTGGACGCGGAGAGGAGAGAGAACCCCCCACAACGGGCCCCCACAGCCCGTCGGGGCGAACAGACGCCCTGCCCAGCTTCCAGAGGGCCGGCCCTCGAGGGGAGAGACTCGAGTGCGCAGACAGGAGGCCCCGGGTGCACACCAGGGAGGAGGTGAAGGGGCCGGGGGTCCTCAGCAGGCGGCGGAGAGCTCAACCGTGTCCCATAAACAGGGCGGCTCAGCGCGGACTCGGCACCGGGCCCTGCCCGCCTCGCAGGGTCCGGGCCTGGGCTCCGTCCTCGGCATCTCGGCTTGTGGTCGTGACAGCAGCCGCCCCCACAGGGCGCCCGGGAAAGGCTGAGGCGTGGCCGTGGCCGCGTTCTCTCGGGGGGGGGGGACCTCCGCCACCTCGCCCAGGCCCCAGTGTCCAGGTCCTAGTGGGGCTCTCGGGAGCCGCTCTGGCCTGAAGCAGGTGGAGTCTCCAAGCCCAGCTGCCTCCTGTGCCCACATCACAGTGGCCACGCCCGGCCGGTGAGGCTCCGTGGTGAGCACCGACCTATGAACCAGGAGGTCCGGGTTCGATTCCCGGTCGGGGCACAGGCCCGGGCCGCAGGCTCCGTCCCCAGTGGGGGGTGTGCAGGAGGCAGCCGGTCCATGGTTCTCTCCCATCGCTGATGCTTCTCTCTCCCTCCCCCCTCCTTCCTCTCTGGCATCCATAAAAACGCGGATATTTTTAAAAGGGTCTTGATGGGGAGGCCGGCCTTCTCCACGGCCCGATCTCGCCTGCGGGGATTTTCAATCCTATCGCCCAGAGGCCCTGGGGCGTGTCTGGGACCCCAGTCGGCAGCCCTCTGTGCTCATCACGTCCTCCCACCCCGTCTGTGGGTGGGTTCCCGTCTGGGCAGGGCCGTGCCTCCCTGCAGGCGCCGTGGGAAGGCTCCCAGGCCCAGCCCCGGCACGGGGACGGGGGAGAGGAGACGGGTGGGGGGGAGGGTCGTGCTGAGAAGCTGTGCTGGGTGTTACGGCGAGATGCCCCTCCCCGGGAATCACTAGGCGAGGGTTCTGGACATGCACCCCCACCACACGCACATACACAGACACACACAGACACACATAGACACACAGACACACACACACAGACACACACACAAACATAGACACACACAGACACACACAGAGACACAGACACACAGACATACACACACACATACACATATAGACACACACATAGACACATGCACATACACGCATAGACACACACAGATACACACGCATACACACTCGCACATACACACATACACAAAGACACATACACACATAGACACATACACACGTGCACGCACGCACATACATGCACACTCACACACACACACGCCCACACAGAGGTTGGTTGGCGGCCGTGAGCACACGCTCTTGAGCGGCCCCTGCTGCGTCTCGCTCAGCACCGTCCGGGGATCCAAGGGTCCGAGGCCGCACTGTTTATAAACTGCTGAGTCTGGAGACTCCCGGCCCTTTTTCCAGAAACCTGTGGGAAAGGCACTTGCCCGGGTGCGGGCACCTGTCCGGCTCCCGGACGGGCAGGTGGGGGGCGACGCTACCATAGAAGGCTTTCCGGGGCCCCGCCTGCGAACTGGGAAATCACACTCGTGGGGAAGTGTGACCCCCACAGATCCCCCATCAGCCGTGCCGGTGTTCACCGCCCGCAGCCTCTACTGAAACACACGGGCCGGGACACCCCGGACTCGGCGCGTCTCCGTCCTCCCTGCCGCTCGGCCTGGAGCCCCCTACCCCCCCACCCCACCCCCACCCCAGGACGTGAGCTCGGCGGCAGCTGCAGGCGGCGGCGAAAGCACGGGTGCGCGGAGTCTTGTCCTCGGGGATCCCCGTCGGGTGTCTTCGTTTTCCCGAGGGCCTGGGACGCGGACCTCACCGGCTCCACCCCGACAGCCCCACCCCGGACCTGACCTCCCGTCTCGGTTCCTTTTCGGGGAGCTGGGCTCTGCTGCCGGCTCCCGAGCCGGGGCGTCTTGGTGGGACCGTGTGTCTCGTTGGGCAAAGGGCGCGATGGAGAGCCGGAACCTCCCGTCCTGTAACCGGGCTCGGAACGTGACGCCGTGTCTGGTTCCCCCGGACCGCGGGACGCCCCGCCATCCACGACCGAGAGTCAGCGTTGGCTGCGAGGGAGGATTTTTTTCAGGGAATTCTTTATTTATTTTTTTTTACAACAGCGTTTGTGAGTAGGCCCAAACGGTTCTATTTAAGATAGCAGAAAAAAACAACAACAAACAAACATCTCGGGGTAAGAAATAACACGCACTGGTAATTCGATCGGAGCGGAAACACCAAACACGGGGTGCTGTAAGCAAACAACGGCACTTTTTTTGGGCCACGAAACGTTTTCCCGGCTCCCTAACCGGGCGCTCCGCATCGAACGTCATCAACCTCATCCCGTCCCCGGCGGATCAACGGCAGGTAGGCGAGATAAAACCGGAATAAAAATCACCGTCTCGCCGGACGGACGGGGGAGCCGACGGGGCGAGGGGAGCGAGGCCTGTGGCCCGGCCGAGCCGCGTGTCCCCGGGGTGGGCGACGTGCGAGGAGGAGGAGGAGGAGGAGGAGGAGCTCGGAGTACAGAGACCCCGGGGGCATCTGATCCAAATATGCTAATGATTTTTACGGGCCGAGCCTTGAAAGTGAGGTTTATTTTTATGAGCGCGCATTAATTAACCCCGCATGCGCTATCTCGCGGGCTATCTTGCCAGGACTTTCATTTTAAACATGTTTATGGTGAGATGTTTGCGTTCCCCACATTTGCGGCCCACACGCAGCTGATCCCATACTTTCCGTCAGAGCACTTAGCGGAGTTAAAAGGAGTTATTGTTTTTGATTAATGCCATTTCGGGGCGGGGGGGGGGGGGGAGCGGGGGAAAAAGTCACAGAGTTCCAAGCCCGAGCTCGGCGTCGTACATTCTCCAACAGGAAGGAGGAAAAGGGAAAGATGTCGTCGGCACGAAGACGGGAAGGGGCGCCGGGGTGTCTCTGGAGGTGGGCCCGCGCGGATGCGCGAGCTCGCGTGGAGCCGCCGCCGTGGCCGGGGGCGTGGCCGGGGTCCCGGGGCCACGGGCTGTCAATCACCACGGAGGGGTTACAGGGCAGATGGGAGAGTCCTTCAGGCCTCCCCGCCTGTCATCTTTCCGATGACGAGGGAAAGGAAATGATTTCACGGAGAAGATATTCCCGGTCGCGCTGTTTTGTTTTAAGTGAGTCTGTACTTTCCACCAAACTGGGACGTATTTATGGAGGCTCCGCGATCACCCACATCCCCTCAATCTCAACAAACTGTTTCTTTCCCTGCCAATTACCCAAATATCATAACTATAAAATAGCCCAAGACATTCCCCATGCTGTAAACATCGCCGCTACAAAGCTCCGAGTGTAAACAGAGAGAGGCACGGGGCCGGGCTTTAAGCGATGTTATAAAAACCGCTCTTAAAAGCTAAACAAAAAAAAATGTAAAGCTTCCATCTGCTTTATGATCTCTCCCCCCACCCCCACCCCCTCCCCCACCCCCACCCCCAGCGCCGCGGCTGCTGTGTGTCAGCTCGCTGAGCCCGGCCCGTTCAGGAGAAGGCCGGGGTCACCGTCTGCAGACACAGAGACCCCGTCCTAATGGGGGGCTTGCTCCCTGGTCCCCTCCCCACCCCCCAACCGCCGGGCTGGGACGGAGGAGAGCGGGCAGGCCGGGCGGGAGGGGCCTCAAGGGGCCCCGAGTTTTGTTAAGGGCAATGGCTGCGGGTTCCCCGTCCCGACTGGACCTGGGCCTCCTCCCTCACAGACGTGCTTCGGGCCCCGCCTGCGCGGGTCAGACAGACGACATCCTGCACGCCAAGGCCAGCTCTCGGTCCGGCCGGTGCCAACGCGGGCGCCGGCCGCGGCCACGGCCACGCACAGCCCGTGGTCTCGGGCGCCGAGCGGCCGGGGCTGCGGAAAGGCTCCTCGAAGGCGCAGGAGGCTTGTCCCGGACACCCCGCGCCGTGAGGGTGAGGAAGAGCCGCGCTGCCTGGACGCCCAGCGTCTCCCGTCAGGGAGGGCCGCTGCCCCCGACAGGCCCGGTGTCCACCGAGGCCACCACTGAGGAACTACAGCCGGTGTGGCCTCCGGCCTTGAGGTTCCCGGACCCAGTTCCCCACCCCCAGAGACGGAGCGGCTGGGGGAGGAGACAGAGCCAGAGACCGCACTCACGTGGCACCCCGCGCTCTCGGCCTGGGCCCTGCGTCCCCCCAGTCATCTAGGGAAACTGAGGCTCCCCCAGGTTATCGGACGGAAAGACACAGGCAGGGCGCACTCACGAGTGGGGTCCTCAGAGTGAGGGGGATGCCGCTCACCGGCCCCCAGATCTGGCCAAGGGCTCCACGCTCCCCTCCAGAGAGCAGAGGCTGGGACGGGGTGGGTGGCAGCCTGCCAGGGGCGGGGGCAGGCCTAGCTGCCAATCGGCCTGCGTCCTGGGGGCGACCTCCTCGCACAAGGCCACCCCGCCGGCAGCGGCGGGTACCCCGAGCTGGGGGTCCCACACCACTCTCTGGGGGAGCAGGAGAGCTGAGGGCTGGAGAGGCTGGAGGAGCAGCCAGGCTCCATCTGCCCGTGGCTCGGTGGCCCACTGGAGCACAGGCCACCGCTGTGTCCCCTCCCAGCCTCCTCTGCACCCCCAGGACTGTGGGCCGCCCCTCCTGCTACCCACGGTGCAAGGCCTCGCAACGCCACTGCCCCCGTCGCCGTGAGGAACGACCCCTCAGGAGCCAGGGACCCTCCAGAGTTCCTGGGGAAGGATCCGATCTCAAGCAGGTCTCTGCCCAGGGGAGAGGAAGGGCCTGGGGGGCCCGACCTAGAGACCCAGGGGAACTGTGGGGACCGGTGGGATGTGTGCACCGCCAGAGATGGCGGGGGTGGGGGGGGACGACTTACGCCTCCCCCGAGGGCCAGACCCGCCCGGTGGCCTGTCCCAGGGCCCCAGAAGCAGGGATCCCCGAGAGCACCCGCCCGCAGGCCCACCGGCTCTCGGAGGCGGGCGCATTCCAAACTGGAACCCGGACGCCCCCTCTTCTCGCCGCTCCGGAGCGCCGGAGGCGGGTGCCGGGAACCAGCTGTCACCGGCGGAGGCGGCGGCTGCACACCAGCGGTGACTCAGCGGCCGGGGAGGAGGCAGGGCCGGGGCCCGCACCCACGTGGCACCCGGCTCTCCGCCTGGGCCTTGCGTCCCCACGTCTAGGGAAACGGAGCCCCCCCCCCCCCCCCCCCCCCCCCCCCCCCCCCCCCCCCCCCCCCCCCCCCCCCCCCCCCCCCCCCCCCCCCCCCCCCCCCCCCCCCCCCCCCCCCCCCCCCCCAGTTAGCGGACGGGAAGACACAGGCAGAGCGCACTCACCAGCTGACACATTATGTCCCACGGGGCCGGGTGCATGTGGAGATCCGCACAACTGCCTTCCACCGACGTGGGGAAACCGAGGCAGGGACGCTCAGGTCAGAAACCAGGACCCACCCCGGGGGGGGCCGCCTGCGGCCTCTCAGCCCGGTGATCTCGGTCACCGTCATGCGAGCGGAGCGCTCACTACGGGGCCATGGGCTTCACATCCCGCACGGCCACACAGCGTGTGGCTGTATGTCATTCCCAGGACTCCCTTCCTTCCCACGGACACCAGGAGCCTGAGCTCCCAGGGGCCACGCAGGCCGAGCCGTGGGCAGTGGCGGAGCCCACGTGAGCCCCCGCCGGGCCCGGCGCACCCAGGAGCCACTGCCCGGCCCGCAGCGTGGCCACCAGCCCTGAGCTCTCCCCAGGGAGGCCCAGCTCAGGTGTAAGGAGGGTGCG
This sequence comes from Antrozous pallidus, assembly GCA_027563665.1. Lineage (NCBI taxonomy): Eukaryota > Metazoa > Chordata > Mammalia > Chiroptera > Vespertilionidae > Antrozous > Antrozous pallidus. Next base: position 58,914,990 of record CM050525.1, on the reverse strand, counting down.
GGCCCGTGGTCGGCAAACTGCGGCTGGTGAGCCACATGCGGCTCTTCGGCCCCTGGAGGGCGGCTCTTCCACAAAACTCCACAGCCCGGGCGAGTCTATGCTGAAGATGTTAGAAGAAGTTCAACTTTAAAAAAATGTGGCTCTCCAAAGAAATGTCAATGGTTGTGCTCGTTGATATTGGGCTCTGTGGACGGATGAGTTTGCCCACCGCTGGGTTCAGGCCAAGTCCGGGGGAGGAAGGGCGGCCACGCCGGAGGCCATGGCTCCTCAGGGGGCGGCGGCGGGGCTCCCGCAAACACGGGACCATGTTTAGGAGAAGCTGAAGGCTGGGCCACAGCCGTTCGGCTCAGTCACCGGCTCAGCCCAGCGTCCCGGCCAGAGTGTCCAACACCGGCTCCGGCCCCCCTGCCCTGGCCGGCCCGGTCCCCGCAGGAGGCCCAACACCAGGAGGGGACTGACGCGAGGCAAAGGAGAGGGAGGGAGCAGCACCAGCGGCCCCGTGGGGAGCGGCCGAGCCCGGCCCGGCCTCGGGGAGAAGGCCTGGCACAGAGGCCAGGCAGGCCCGGCCTGCGCCGCCTCCGGCCGCCTCGCTGCATCCGCGCGGCCCGGGCCCGGAGCCGCAGGCCGGTCAGGCTGCACTCGCCCCAGCCCGGTCACTCGTGAGGTTCGGGGCGAGCTATTTTGGAAACAGCCCACACAGCATAACCGCACGCCGCCATCAGCTGCCGTCCTCGGATGCAATTTCATTCATAATTAACGAGGAAGAAGCCGCCACCTCAAAATAGCGCCGGGGTCGCAGCTGAGCGCCCGGGCCCGGCCCCAGAACGCCGGCCTCGGCCCGCCCCTCCAGGCTGGCCCGCTCCCCGGCACACCCCGCGCCCACCTGCGGCCGAGCCCGCCTCCCCCCCTCCCCCCGCCCCGTGCCCGTCCACGGCCTCCCGAACAACCCCTCTCCCCTCCGCCTCCGCGTGCCGGCTGCTCCACGGATCGGCTGGCCCCGCGGTCGGCAAACTCATCGGTCACCAGAGCCGGACGCCAACAGCACAGCCATTGACATGTCTCTGGAGAGCCACGTTTGTTGAACTTAACCTTCTTCTGACGCCGCTTCTTCAGCACAGACTCGCCCGGGGCCGCGGCGTTTTGTGGAAGAGCCACGCTCCGGGGGCCGGAGAGCCGCGTGTGGATCGTGAGCCGCGGTTTGCCGACCGCTGAGCTAGACGGTCTCCCCTGACGAGCCTCGGAGCCCGGGCCCCAGAGGCCCTTCCAAGCATCGTTAGCACCCCATCAGCAAGCACCCCGACCGTGCGTTCGTTCATTTATTCGTTCATTCATTCATTCATTCATTCAGCAATAGCGTACTGCGGACCTACTGCGTGCCAGGTGCCAGAGAAACAAGACAGCGTCTGCCACGGGGCGCAGTCCGCCATCAGGCCCCGCCCTGCGTTCGGGCTGGAGCCTACAGCTGCGTAGGTGGGACCCGGTGCTCAGACCGGGGTTCCGGGCACGGCCACCCCTCCCTCGTCCTCAGGGCTCTGCCCGCGGGGCTCCTCCCCGTCCGCAGGGAGCCGAGGATCAGTGGGGACCGTCAGCGCCGGGTCGCAGGGGGATGCCGCAGGGAACACGCAAGCCATCAGGGTTACGACTTTCTCCTGGAGGGGGAGAGAGAACCTTCTGGAGGCCCGGGACACCCTTCCCCTGGGCCGGGGGCTGCTGCTTCCGGGTGCTGCCGGCTCGAACCAGGGACCCTCGTCTCGGGGAGGGGTCACCGGGCCCGTCCGTCAGTGACCTCCAGGGCCAGCAGCGGGCGCGGACCCTGCATCTTGCCCTGAGCTGGCCTGGGGGCCCGGCTGAGACGGGACGGTCCCCACTGCGGATTCACGGCACCAGGGAGGGGTCTGTTTCCTTTAAAAACCATCGTGGCATAAAAGGAAAATCAGCAAAAGGAATCGCTACTTCAGGCTCCATAATGAGCCTCCAGTTACACAAACACGTCGTCAGTGAGAGAGGGACGTGGCAACGGAGACAGTCCGGCCACGTGGGGCCCATGTCCGGGTTCGTCCTGATGGGGTCAGTGGGCAGGTGGGTCAGCGGGCGGGTGGGTCAGCGGGCGGGTGGGTCAGTGGCCGGGTGGGTCAGTGGGCGGGTGGGTCAGTGGCAGGTGGGTCAGTGGGCGGGTGGGTCAGCGGGCGGGTGGGTCAGCGGGCGGGTGGGTCAGTGGGCGGGTGGGTCAGTAGGCGGGTGGGTCAGTGGGCGGGTGGGTCAGTGGCGGGTGGGTCAGCGGGCGGGTGGGTCAGTGGCCGGGTGGGTCAGTGGGCGGGTGGGTCAGTGGCAGGTGGGTCAGCGGGCGGGTGGGTCAGCGGGCGGGTGGGTCAGTGGGCGGGTGGGTCAGCGGGCGGGTGGGTCAGTGGGCAGGTGGGTCAGCGGGCGGGTGGGTCAGTGGGCAGGTGGGTCAGTGGGTGGGTGGGTCAGTGGGTGGATGGGGTCAGTGGGCAGGTGGGTCAGTGGGCAGGCGGGTCAGTGGGTGGGGTCAGTGGCAGGTGGGTCAGTGGGTGGATGAGGTCAGTGAGTGGATGGGGTCAGTGGGCAGGTGGGTCAGTGGGCAGGTGGGTCAGTGAGCAGGTGGGTCAGTGGGTGGGTGGGTGGGGTCAGCAGGCAGGTGAGTCAGAGGGCAGGTGGGGTCAGTGGGCAGATGGGGTCAGAGGGGGGTGGGGTCAGTGGGCAGATGGGGTCAGCAGGCAGGTGGGTCAGAGGACAGGTGAGCCCCCCTGGGGTACAATCTCAGGTCACCTTTATCCATTTATTTTTTTTAAACATATTTTTATTGATGTCAGAGAGGAAGGAAGAGGGAGAGAGAAACATCAATAAGCAGAGAGGATCATGGACCGGCTGCCTCCTGCACGGCCCACTCTGGGGACGGAGCCCACAACCCGGGCCTGTGCCCCGACCGGGAATCGAACCCTGACCTCCTGGCTCCTAGGTCGACACTCCACCACCGACCAACACTAGCCAGCTGGGCTCACGTCACCGTTAGGGGTGGGGCTGAGGGTGTGGCAAGGTCAGGTCCGGTTAGACGGGAGCTGGCGATGGTCGCGTCAGGCGGTGGGCTGCGGGACACGGCCCTGGGGGACCAGGGAGCACAAACCTCCTCCCTTTCACGCTCTCACCGAAAGGCGCTACTTCGCCTCCTGCCCTTGGGAGGTTGACACTCACAGCTGCAGGGGATTGGGAGGGGTCTCTCATACAAAAACAAACAAACAAACAAACAAAGGAAATGCCTTTTAAGCATCAGATACTCAGATGAACTGTTTTGGAGTGTCTGTTGAGATGGCCAAACTGGGGTTTCTATTAAAACTCGCGCACAGAACAAAACAGGAAACGGCGAATGCAGGGGGGTGTGCGATCGGTAAAGGACGTTGACTCTTAAAAAATAAATATAGCCGGAACCAGTCTGGCTCAGTGGACAGAGTATGAGAGCCCTAACCGGCGTTGCTCAGTGGACGGAGCGTCGGCCTGCGGACTGAAGGGTCCCGGGTTCGATTCCGGTCAAGGGCATGGACCTTGGTTGCGGGCGCATCCCCAGCCGGGGGTGTGCAGGAGGCAGCTGATCGACGCCTCTCTCTCTCTCATCGACGTTTCTGACTCTCTGTAACTCTCCCTTCCTCTCAAACACCAGGCGCTGGGGTTAGGACACACCCACAGAAACGCGTGTTCTGCGCTGTTTCGCTGCGTTCTGCCCCATCGATGTTTCCCTCGGGGACGCGAGGAGCGGAGTCCAGTGAGACCCCGATCGGTGTTGGCTCTCCTTCAGAAACGTGGCAGGAAGCGTGTCCCCCACGCGCAGTCAGGCAGGCCCCTTACTTACGACTCTACCCTGCCCGGCAATAACCCTCCGTTTCTTAACAAAAAAAAAAGGAGGGGGGGGGATTGTTTGTTTTTAATATATTTTTTATTGATTCCAGAGAGGAAGGGAGAGGGAGAGAGAGATAGAAGCATTGCTGATGAGAGAGAACCGTGGATCGCTGCTCCCTGCACGCCCCCCACCCCTCTATGCGGGGTGGAGCCCCCAGCCCTGGCCTGTGCCCTGACCGGGAGTCGAACCTCGACCTCCTGGCTCCTAGGCTGACACGCCCTCGGACACGGGTGGTTTGATGGACTGTGGGCACGACGCTCAGACCGATGGCAGAACCGCCCGTCACACCCGCAGGCTGGACGCGGCGGAGGGGCCACAGCCGATACCCCACGGTCCCGGGGGGCTCCCCCAGGTCCCACCGAAGCACAGCTCCAGCCACGGCGCCCCAGGCCAAGCGTTCGGGGTCTCCTCCTCCTGACCACCTCCTCTCCCGGGTCCTCCCGGCCCCCCTTGACCCAGCAGCGCTCTGTTGGGACTGCTGCCTGGAGTCCCCTCTGGGCGCGGGTTCGGGGCCCAGGCCTGAAGCAGGTCCTCCGCGCCCGCTCCCGCCCCGCGTTCCAGCCGGTTCCCACTCAAAGGGCGAAGTGGGCCTCGGACGGTGGGTGGTTTCTGCGCAAAGGGTGCTCGTTCAGCAGGCGGGGCCGCGTTCCCCCGGAGCAGCAGCCCCTGGAGGGGCGGCCCGGCCTGCGGGCTTTGCTGAGCGGCTCTGCCCGCCGGCCTGCGTGCTGCGCCCCCATCCCACCTGCGGCTGGGACTCTGTCAATCTGAGGGGCCTGAGCGGCCCCCACACTAAGGGGTCTCTGCAGAGGGCAGCCAATCCACGACTCTCTCTCATCATGGATGTTTCTCTCTCTCCTCTCCCTTCCTCTCTGAAATCCATAAAAATGCAGATTTTTTTTTTTTTAGGAAGTCATGGGAGTCCCCAATGCCACCCTCAGAGGTGCCCACGCCAGGGGGAGGCAGAGACGGGGCCGAGCCTGCGAGGTGCGGGGTGCACTGAGCAGCCGGAAAAACCAGCGCCCCCTCCACGGGGCGCGGGGCAGGCAGGAGGGCGGGAGCGATCGCCACACGCGAACGTCACGTGACTGTCACTGATCTCCTCGCAGGCACGGCCGGCTTCATGTGTCTCCAATTCAAAAGCCCAAATTGAAGACGGATGTGCACATCGTTAGGGGTGAAAATCAAACGCAGGCCTGGAGACACCCGCTTCTCTTGAGGCCGGCCGGCGAGGAAGGGCCGAACCCCGAACGCTGGGGAGAGGAGTGCGGGGTGGGTCCACTCCCCTGGGCCTCCTAGATTCCGCTTCCCAACTCCCGCCTCACCTGGACCATCATTCCCAACCTGGTGGGAACCCGTGTGCACCACAGCTCCACGCCCACAGCCGGGGACACGCCCACAGCCGGGGACACGCCCACAGCCAGGGACACACCCACAGCCAGGGGATACGCCCACAGCCAGGGGATACGCCCACAGCCAGGGGACATGCCCACAGCCAGGGATACGCCCACAGCCAGGAACACACCCACAGTCAGGGATACGCCCACAGCCAGGGGATACGCCCACAGCCAGGGGCACGCCCACAGCCAGGAACACACCCACAGTCAGGGATACGCCCACAGCCAGGGGATACGCCCACAGCCAGGGATATGCCCACAGCCAGAGGACACGCCCACAGACACGCCCACAGACAGGAACACGTGTCCCTCCTGTGTCAACTTCAAAAGGGCATCCTTGAACAGCAGGGACTCCGTTTCCGAAGAAAAGAAAGGGCTTTTGAAAAAGTTTCCCCATTTAAAAATGGGGGGGATGTCTTCCAAGGGCTGTTTGAGCCACAGAGTCCCCCCAGATGGGCAGGGACGGTGCTGTCACCTGGCCACCATCTCGCCCAGGGATAGCGGCTCCCATCCCTTGCCCTCTTCTCAAGGAGTGGTCAGCCGCTACACTCAAGATTGCTGTCCTCATCAGCAGCTGTACCCCGGCTTGACCCTCATCACTGGAACGCATGGACAGGCACTGGGGGGGCCGGAAATTGCAGAGTGTAGAGGCTCAAGACACAGGACAGATGGGGGATAGGTGGATAGGTGCATGGTAGCTGGAGAAGTGGCTGGATGGATGGATGAACAGATGGACAAATGGATAGGTGGATAGATGGCCAGATGGATGGATGGATGGATGGATGGATGGATGGATGGGTGGATGGATGAATAGATGGACGGATGAATACATGGGTGGATGGAAGGATGTATGAATGAACAGATGGACAAATGGGCAGATGAGGGGGTGGATGGACAGATAGCAAATGGATGATGGGTGGATGGATAGATGAATAGATGGATGGTGGGTGGATGGATGGATGGATGGACAGATAAATGGATAGATGGGTAGATGGGTGGATAGACAGACAGGTGGATGGGTGGACAAGGAGTAGATGGGTAAACGAAGGAAAGAGATGGACAGGTGCGTGGGTGGATGGATGGATGGATGGATGGATAGATTGACTAGATGGATGGTGGGTTGATGGATGGATGGACAGATGAATGGATAGATCGGTAGGTGGGTGGATAGACAGACGGATGGATGGGTGGATGAGTGAATGGTGGACAAGAACTAGATGGGTAAACAAAGGAAAGAGAGATGCACAGGTGGGTGGAAGAAGAAACTGGGAGGAAACGAGATCAGGCAGCTAGTGGGACATAGGGAAGTGGATGAACAGAGACCAGGAGGGGTGGGTGGCAGTGGGAGGAACGATGTGGGGAGGGAGGACTGGACATCAGCGGGGGCAGACCCCTCAGAGGGAAGGTGGAAGCCGTAAGGACCCGCAATGCCACCACCGAGCAAGGCCCCGACCCTCTTTCCCCAACCATGGGAGAGAGACACTGCCCTCAGATACTGCTAGTCTCCTTCTCATGCTGCCCAGCCCTGGACCCTGGGGCCCTGGACCCTGGGGCCCTGGACCCTGGACCCTGGAGCCCTGGACCCTGGGGCCCTGGACTCTGGACCCTGGGGCCCTGGACCCTGGACCCTGGGACCCTGGACCCTGGACCCTGGGATCCTGGACCTTGGACCCTGGACCCTGGGATCTGGACCCTGGAAACCTTGACCCTGGAACCCTGGGATTCTGGTACCCTGAACCCTGGACCCTAAACCCTGGATCCTGGGACCCTGGGACCCTGGTACTCTGGACTCTGGACCCTGGACCCTGGAATAGATTCATCGTGAAGCCCCCAGGCCAAGTCCCGGTAGAGAAAATATGCTTATTTTTTAAGCAGGGATGAATTATTTAGCACTTCTAAATCCAGAACGCATCAAATCTAAGACACACACTGTGCTTTCCCTGCTCGGCCCACTCAGAAATATTCCCTGCTTTCTCCACAAGAACAAGATTATTGACTGTGGGTGAATTAGCAGCTCGAGACAGATCCAGATGTGAACGGGAGCGGCAGGTGTCTCGGGCTGGAGTGAAGCGTCTGAGGAGTGGGGTCTGTGAGGAAGGGGGGGTGGGGAGCGGAGGCCTGGGTGCTGGGTGGGAGCTGAGCAGAGAGAAGCCCTCGCCCACATCTGTCCCCACCTTCACAGCCACCAGAGGTGCGGGCTCTCCTGGCAATGCCCCCTCCCCCACCCCCAGCCCATGCACAAGGCCCCTTTAGGACCTCCCAACTGAGGCAGGGGCAGGTGTGATGTGCTCGGGGGGGGTGGCCTGGTCCATCAGGAATGTGATGGGGTGCTGGGCCTGGGCCCTCGGCTCCGGCCCTCACTCCTCCTCTTCCCATCAGTGGGGACAGAGGGCTAGTCGTGTGCTTCCCTCCAGAAGTAGCAGTTCTCTTTTCCTTATACGATATGTATGAAATAATCATGATTTACATTATTATTATTATTATTATTATTACTATCTTCATCATTATTATTGGAGAGTGGAAAGGAGTGAGGCAGAGAAAGTAAAGGGGGGAGCGAGAGAGCGAGAGAGAGAGAGAGAGAGAGAGAAAGAGAGAGAGCGAGAGAGAGAGACATTGATTGGTTGCTTCCCGCACGCACCCTTACCACCAACAGGGGGCAGGTTCGAACCTGCAACCCAGATACGTGTGACCTTGACCCTTTGGTCTGAGGGCCGACACTCTAACCACTGACCACACCAGCCAGGGCAGGGCCGGGGGTTCTGAGGGCTTCGACCCTCTGTCGTCAGGGCCAGTTTCTCCCGTCAGGGCCACGCCTTTCAGCAGGGCCCCTGGAGCCGGGGGAGAGGGGAAGCGAGCACCGCGGTCTCCACAGGGCCGGACCCATCTGTCCGAGCATCAGCCCCCACCCCGTGACCTCGCCTGCAGGCGCGTGAGGGCTCCGACGGCGGCGGCGGGGCTGGCGGGGCTGCGGGCTCCCCCAGGGCACAGGGAGTCCCCAACCCCGAGTGAGCGCTCCCCAAACGTCGCGTTTCCCCACCGAGCACGAGGCGGACGGAATGGAGGGGGGAGCTTCGGAGAAAGGCAGCCCCCGCCCGCCCGCCCGCCCGCCGTGTGGCTCCGGGGTTGAGCGCAGGCGTGTGAACCGGGAGGTCCGGGCACGTGCCCAGGGGGCGGCCCGGTCGGAATCAAACCGGGACCGTTCCTTCCACGGGCCGACGCCCTAGCCACCGAGCCACCTGGCGAGGGCCACTCGACTCGTGTTTACGGAGGGGAAGTCGCGGGCTCGCCGGACCCCGAAGGTGGGCCGCGATGCCTGTCTCTGCGACACCTCGGTTCCCAGAAAGGCAAGGCCTGTACCACGGGGACCTGGCGGCCGCCTCGCCGACGGTGTGCTTCCACCTCGCTGTTTCCCGACCACGGGCCTCCCTCTCACCCGGCGTGGCCAGGCGTCTGGAGAGGAGTCACCCGCAGGAAACAGCAGCTCCTCTGCCGCCCCGCCGCAGAGCCACAGCGTTCAATGGCACACCCGCGTGGCCTGTAAAACGTAGGCGCGTGGCCAAGACCGGTGTGGCTCAGTGGATGGAGCGTCGGCCTGCGGACTGAAGGGTCCCGGGTTCAATTCCGGTCAAGGGCATGTACCTGGGCTGTGGGCACATCCCCAGCGGGGGGTGTGCAGGAGGCAGCTGACTGATGTTTCTAACTCTCTATCCCTCTCCCTTCCTCTCTGTAAAAAACAATAAACTACATTTTTAAAAGAATAAAACCGCTGAAACCGGTGTGGCTCAGTGGATGGAGCGTCAGCCTGCAGACTGAAGGGTCCCAAGTTCAAGTCTGGTCAAAGGCATGTCCCTTGGCTGCAGGCACATCCCCAGTAGGGGTGGGGTGTGCAGGAGGCAGCTGATCGATGTTTCTCTCCCATCAATGTTTCTAGATCTCTATCCCTCTCCCTTCCTCTCTGTAAAAAATCAATAAAAATATATATTTTTTTTAAAAGAGTAGGCGCATGCCCAGCGAGGCCCACTTTCCCGGGTCACCCCTAAGCAGTGCCCTCCCCACGGCACTGCACTTTCATGAGTGAGACATTCCACCCCCAACGAAAGGCCCCACACGGAGAGCCTCTCGGACCCGCACACACACGGGGGAGGGGGGGAGGTACCCACGCGTGTCTGTCCCCTCGTCCCCGATCCACGCGTGTCGTGGCCGATGCTGCCAGAAGCGGAGACGCAGCCCTGCCCGGAGGAGGGGGCCGGCTATTTGCAGACCGGAGCGGTGCCGTCAGCGCGGGCCCTGACAAGGGGTGTAAATATAGCCGCGGCCCTGAGGACGCCGTTCCCCGCGCTGCCCCCCGCGCTGCTCCCGCGCTGCCCCCCGCGCTGCCCCGCAATCTGCCGGCCGGTTTCGGCGGGGCTATTCTGGGAAGCCATTGTGGATCGGGGAGCCCCCCCTCCGCCCGGGCTGCCTAATCACAACTTGGCAAATCGTACGGAGCAATCATCCCCGCATTGTGAAATTCGGGATCTATAAAACGCTGAGGTTTTAAAGTTGAAAAATAAATTAGCCCACTGGAACTGTGTTGCACCAAAAAAAAATTTTAAAAAAAATTTAAAAAAATCAGTCTGAGGCTTTACAACTCCATTATTTGTTGTTTTTTTTAAAAAAAAATTAAAAGATAGCCGAAACCGGTGTGGCTCAGTGGAAAGAGCGTCGGCCTGCAGTCCCAGGTTCGATTCCGGTCAAGGACATGGACCTTGGCTGCGGGCACATCCCCAGTGGGGGGTGCGCAGGAGGCAGCTGATGGATGTTTCTCTCTCATTGATGTTTCTAACTCTATCCCTCTCCCTTCCTCTCTGTAAAAAAATCAATAAAATATATATTTTTTTTTAATGAAAAGATAACCTCATTGGTAGCAAATAACAATGAGAGGCAGGCAGTCGGCCATCCCGGGGACGGAGCGGGCTCGGGCGGCACCCCCGTAAACCCTCAGTGCCCGGGGCGCGTGCCGGTGCCGAAACGCCGGAATGCACGCCCGGCCTCGGCCAGCGGGGCGGTGGCGACGCCCCCCGTGCACCTGCCCCAGAACACACCCCCAGGCGGGGAACGTGTTCTCGGATGCGTCAGCGACTCACCTGCTGACGCCGAGCCCGTCTGCCCGGCAGCGAGCGAGGTCGGCAGTGGGCGCTGGTCCGCTCGTTCAGACCAGTGCCCTGTGGGCCCCGGCCGTGGTCGGCAAACGCGTCCGTCCACAGAGCCAGACGTCGACAGGACGACAGCTGAAATGTCTTCTGAGAGCCACGTTTTCTCAATGTAAACTTCTTTAACGCCACTTCTTCAAAATGGACTCGCCCAGGCCGTGGTATTTTGTGGAAGAGCCACACTCCAGGGGCCAAAGAGCCGCATGTGGCTCGCGAGCCGCAGTTTGCCGACCACTGGGCTACAGAAATCGTGATGGTGCCAACAGTGCAGGGAGGGAGGAGGGGTCCCCAGCCCGCCGGTCTGAACACGGAGCTGCCTGGGTGCGGGGCTCCCCTCTCAGGGGAACGCGCCGGCCCACAGCACACAGGACCCCAGGGCCCGGGGCCACGGGTTCACTCACTCTCCAGAGCATGGCCCTCAGAGCCCAGTGTGTACACAGGCACGTGCACACAGGTGGGGCTAGGCACATGCAAAAACACACCATACACACACAAACATGCACACAGGTACACACGTGTGCACCCACACGCGTTCCAACACACTGTGCGTGCACACACATGCAAACGCACACGTGGCACACACCCAGACACGCACAGGTGCACCCAGGCACATCCAAACACGCTGTCCATGTACACACATACAAACACACGTGGCATACACAGGTGCAACCATGCACACCTGTGCACGCACACGCGCACATGATAACACACTGCACACATACACGTACACATGCACAGGATTCCCGCCAGCCCCTCGCTGCAGCCTGCAAATCATCAGCGGTCCACGCTCACCGATCCTGCTTTCTCAAACCTCAAGGCCTCCCACCACCCCGGCCCCAGGGGAACATGGGGATGCTCAGAACCCCGGGGAGTACGCCGTCCCTAATGACACGGTGACGCGGTAGCAAAGGCACGGGCTGCTCCCGCCGCGGCTGCACCACTCCCCGGCTCTTGTCAGACCTACATCTGGTGGCCCAGCTCCTTCCTTCTGCACGTCACATCCGGCGACGTGAGGACAAGTGACATCGGCGAGCTCGTCTCCCACCCTCGTGCCCTGCGAGCTCCGTGAGGGTGACCGAGGAGCGGCCCGGGCCCATGGTGACTCCCGGCTGGGCCGTACTCAGTGTCCGGTCAGGCTCCCCTAAGCTCCGGAACCCTGGGCAAGGACGGTTCAATTGCTTACAAAATGGCTGCAACAGACCGATGTCAACTCACGAAACTGAATCATCAGGACACTCCCAACTAACAGGAATCCTCACCTGGGTGCTTCACAGGCAAATCTGACCAGATTTCCAAAGAAGAACGAATACCGGTCCTTCCCAAACTACCCCAGCACATTCCAGAGGAGGGGGGGCTCCCAAGCTCATCTTAGGAGGTCGTCAGGGTCCTAATTCCAAAACCAGATAAAGACAGGACCATGTAAGTCAACGACAGGCCACTCTCCCCGATGAACAGGGATGCTAAAATCCTCGACAAAATATCCGCAAACCCGGTTGGAAATGCATTGAAAAGATCAGTCACCGTGACCAACCGGGGTTTATGCCGAGGACGCAAGGCTGGTACGATATCTGCGAATCAATAAACATGACGTATCACATGAGCAAACTGAGAGACGGGGACCGCACGATGATGTCAATACATGCCGGAAAGCATTTGGTAAAACCCGGCACCCATTTATGGTAAAAAAAAAAAAAAAAAAAAAAAAAAACTATCAGCAAAGTGGGAACAGAGGGAACACACCTCAGCATAATATAAAAGTCCCACACAGGACAGTCCGACAGCCAAGGTCATAGTCAATGGACAAAAACGAAACGCGTCTCCCTTTAGATCAGGAGCAAGACAGAGATGTCTGCTTTCACCACTCTTACTCAGCACAGTACTGGACACCCTAGCCACAGCAATCAGACAAGAAGAAGAAGTCAAAGGCGTTCAAGTTGGAAAAAAAAAAAGAAGTAAAATTATTATTACTTGCAGGAGACGTGATACTGTACATAGAGAACCCCTAAGATCTCACACACAAAAAAATAAAATATAATAAAATAAATGACTAGAACTGATAAATGAATTCAGTAAAGTGGCAGGATACAAAATTAATAGTCAGAAATCAGTTGCATTTTTTATACACCAAAAATGAACTATCAGAAAGGGAAACTAAGAAAAAAAATCCCATTTCCAACTGCATAAATAAACAGCCTAGGAATACATTCAAACCAAGGATGTAAAAGACATTTAACATCATTAAAATGTCCAACTACCCAAAAAAATCTGTAGATGCAGCACAACCCCTACCTAGGTGCCAACAGCTTTCTTCACAGAACCGGAACAAATATTCTAAAAACGTCTGTGGAACCAAAAAAAAACACACAAAAAAAATCCTAAACAGCCACAGCCATCTTGAGAAAGAACAGAGTTGGAGGAATTACTCCCTGACATCAGACTATACTACAAAGCCATAGTCACCAAAACCGCATGGTACGGGCATAAACACAGGCACGCGGGTCAGTGGAACAGAACAGAGAGCCCAGAAAGAAACCAGAGCCTTTATGCTCAGTTAATGTTTGACGAAGGAGGCAAGCACACACCGTGGGGTAGAGACAGTCTCTTTAATAAATGAAATTGGGGGACTGGACAGTTCTGTGCAAAAAACAAACAAACACACACAAACAAACAAAAACTAGACCATCTTCTTACACTGCACGCGAGAATAAACTCAAAATGGATTAAACACTTAAATGTTGGACTACACGCCATAAAAATCCTGGAAGAAATCAGAGGCAGTAAAATCGTGGACATTGTTGTAGAAATATATTTTTTTTTCTGATACATCTCCTCGGGCCAGGGAAACAAGAGAAAAAAAAATTAAACAAACGGGACTACATCAAACTAAAAGGCTTTTGCACAGCAAAGGAAACCATCAGCAAAGTGAAGAGACAAGCCCCTGAGTGGGAGACCATACTTGCCCATGACACATCTGGTAAAGGTTTAATATCCAAAGTGGATACGGAACTTACACGACTCAACACCAAACCCCACCAAACCAAACCCCCCAATTAAAGATGGGCAAAGGGCCGGAACAGACAGTCCTCCAGAGAGGGCACACAGAAGGCCGATGACGTAAGACGCCCAAAGTGACGAATCACCGGAGAAACGGAAATTAAAACCACAGTGAGGCACCCCCTCCCACCTGTCGGAGTGGCGGTCCATCAGCAAATAAACCAGCGACAGGTGCTGGCGAGGGGTGGAGAAGCGGGGACCCTCGGGCACTGCTGGCGGGATGCGGACTGGGGCAGCCGTGGCGGAGAGCAGAGCGGAGTTTCCCCACAAATTACAAACGGAACTGCCCGTGACCCAGTGAGTCACTGTGGGGAACAGCCCCGGAGACCCCGCGACGCGGACCGGAAAGAACAGGTGCACCGTGTTCACCGCAGTGTCATCACGACAGCCACGGTCTGGGGCGGCCCCAGTGCCCATCCCTAGGTGAGGGGATGAAAAAGCTGGGATACATTTACACAATGGGATACTGCTGGGAGGAGGAGGAGGAGGAGGAGGAGGAGGAGGAGGAGGAGGAGGAGGAGGAAGAGGAGGAGAAGAAGGAGGAGGAAGAGGAGGAGGAGGAGGGAGAGGAGGAGTGAGAGGAGGAGGGAAAGGAGGAGGAGGAGGAAGAGGAGGAGGAGGAGTGAGAGGAGGAGTGAGAGGAGGAGGGAAAGGAGGAGGAGGAGGAAGAGGAGGAGGTGGAGGGAGAGGAGGAGTGAGAGGAGGAGGGAAAGGAGGAGGAGGAGGAAGAGGAGGAGGTGGAGGGAGAGGAGGAGTGAGAGGAGGAGGGAGAGGAGGAGGGAAAGGAGGAGGGAAAGGAGGAGGAGGAGGAGGGAGAGGAGGAGGAGGAGGGAGAGGAGGAGTGAGAGGAGGAGTGAGAGGAGGAGGGAAAGGAGGAGGAGGAGGAAGAGGAGGAGGAGGAGGAGGAAGAAGGAGGAGGAAGAGGAGGAGGAGGAGGAGGGAGAGGAGGAGGAGGAGTGAGAGGAGGAAGAGGAGAAGGAGGAGGAGGAGGAAAAGGAGGAAGAGGAGGAGGAGGAGGAGGAGGGAGAGGAGGAGGAGGAGGAAGAAGAGGAGGAGGAGTGAGAGGAGGAGGGAGAGGAAGAGGGAAAGGAGGAGGAGGAGGAAGAGGAGGAGGAGGAGTGAGAGGAGGAGGAGGGAAAGGAAGAGGAGGAGAAGGGGGAGGAGGAGGAGGAGATGGGGATCTTATCTTTTCCAACAGCGTGGATGGACCTGGAGAGCATTACGCTGAGTGACATAAGCCAGTCAGAGAAAGACAAGTTCCCTATGATCTCACTCACATGTGGCATCTAATGAACAAAGTAAACCAGCAAACGAAATAGAAGCAGGCTCACCGAGAACAGAGAACAGACGGACAGCTGTCAGAGGGGAGGGGTGGGGCTGGGTGAAGGGGAGGAATTAAGGGAAAAACAACAACTCGCACAGACCACAGTGCGGTGATGACCCGAGAGACGGGGGGGGGGGGGGGGGGGCGGCGAGGATCACGGGGATAACCGTCGACGGAGGAGACTGACGTGGTGAACACACAGTACAACGGAGAGATGTTGTCACAGAACGGAACACCTGAAACCAGGTGACTGTGTAAACCGAAGTCACCCCAGTACATTCCATTAGGAAAAAGATGTCCATGCCCTGGCCCATCTGGCTCAGTGGACAGAGTGTCGGCCTGCGGATTGAAGGGTCCCGGGTTCGATTCCAGTCAAGGGCATGTACGTTGGTTGCGGGCACATTCCCCAGTCAGGGGGGTGCAGGACGCAGCTGATGGATGTTTCTCTCTCATCGATGTTTCTAGCTTTCTGTCCCTCTCCCTTCCTCTCTGTGAGGAATCAATAAAATATATTTAAAAGAAAAAAAAAATCTCCAAATGCCCACTCGCTGGTCCTGTGGGGTGTGCACTCGCTGGTCCTGTGGGGTGTGCACTCATGGTCCTGTGGGGTGTGCACTCATGGTCCTGTGGGGTGTGCACTCATGGTCCTGTGGGGTGTGCGCTCCCTGATCCCGTGGGGTGTGCACTCATGGTCCTGTGGGGTGTACACTCGCTGGTCCTGTGGGGTGTGCACTCATGGTCCTGTGGGGTGTACACTCGCTGGTCCTGTGGGGTGTGCACTCATGGTCCTGTGGGGTGTGTACTCATGGTCCTGTGGGGTGTACACTCGCTGGTCCTGTGGGGTGTGCACTCGCTGGTCCTGTGGGGTGTGCACTCATGGTCCTGTGGGGTGTGCACTCATGGTCCTGTGGGGTGTGCACTGGCTGGTCCTGTGGGGTGTGCACTGGCTGGTCCTGTGGGGTGTGCACTCATGGTCCTGTGGGGTGTGCACTCGCTGGTCCTGTGGGGTGTGCACTGTCTGGTCCTGTGGGGTGTGCACTCGCTGTTCCTGTGGGGTGTGCACTAGCTGTTCCCATGGGGTGCACACTCGCCGGTCCCATGGGGTGTGCACTGGCTGGTCCTGTGGGGTGTGCACTGGCTGGTCCTGTGGGGTGTGCACTGGCTGGTCCTGTGGGGTGTGCACTGGCTGGTCCTGTGGGGTGCACACACAGGCACACAGCCGGCGGCATGCGCACACGCCCTGTCCCCGGGCTCAGGTCCCATACCCGGGCGGATTGAATGGTACCGGTGAACACGCAGAGCCCCCGTCATCAAACAGGCCCTGCGACACGAAATCACAAACCCTCCAGGAGGCCCTCGGCTTCCGGAACAAAGACCAGGTCTTCGACGGCAACGCACAGCCGTCCCACCGGGGCCTGACCTCCCCTCACCAGGCGCACCCCCGGGGCCCGGGGGTTAGGTCGTGCCTGCCACCCCGTTCCCTCCCGTCTCTCCCTCTGCGTGTGAAACATCGGACTCGGACGTCACGCCGCCTCCCCCAGGAAGCCCCCCGGACGGCTCCAGCCCACACTCGTCCTGGCTCTGACGCCGCTCACTGGTCCTGTGACCTCACGGGGCCCAGCGCTGACTGCCTGGGGGCGATGCACATCGGACCGACACCCCCCCCCCACTCCAGCAGACCCTGCCTCCTCCTCCCCTCGACACGCTGGCTGAGCACCGACTAGGTGCTGAGTGAGGGTCTAGGTGCTGAACAGAACAAAGAGCAAAAGGTACACGGCTCCTGGAGGCCACAGCCTGGCCGCGGGGCGAAGAGCGAAATCAGGAGACGGAGCAGAGCCCCGGGAGGGGGAGCCGGGACCGAGACAGGCAACAGCGGGGGAGGCCGGGGGCAGCGGGGCTCCCAGAGAGACGCCCCCCGGCCCCCCGGCGAGGCCTGCGGGTGAGCCAGGCGAGGAGACACAGGGCGGGGAGCCAGGCGCCTGGGTCTCACCTCCGCCCCGAGCTGAGGCCCCGGACAGCAGCGGCAGGCGATGGGGGCCGTCCGTCTGGACCAGCGAACGTGCCCACAGCCGATCCGGCCCCAGCGGCTCTACCGGCAGGAGGCTGGGGGCGGGGGGGTTGGATGCCCCCCACACCCGTTGGTGCGGCTCCCTGGGCTCCCCGACAAGTCCCTCCCCTCAGAGTGAGCACCGTGTGGCCCCCTAACCAGTGCCCCATGGCCAACCCCGGGCATGGGGTGTCTGTGAGGCCTGGACCCGGGTCTATGAGGACTGGACCCATGTCTGTGACCCCGGGAGGATGGGGTGTGTGTTGGGGGGGAGGATAGGGTTTCTGAGGGATTTGGACGTCTTCGCTGGGAGGGGGGAGGGAGGTGCATCTCACCCCCAGATGAGCTTCCTCTCTGAGCCGAGCAGCCGCACTCTCTCCCCCCTTCACCCCCCTCCCCCGGGCAGGGAGGCTCAGCCACAGCCCAGGGACCAGGGGCAGAGGGGCCAGGACCCTCACCATGGGCATCAGCAGGTGACAGCCTGGACGCTCAAAAAGGCCTTGGTGACTGTGGGTGCCTCCTCCTCTGAAAGGGCCCTGAGCCTCCTGCCTGCCCCCCCCCCCACGCCTCCCAGCCGGAGCAGGGACACGGGGTGTCCTTGGCCAAACCGCCAAAACCCGAGGTCGGGAGCCCGGAGGACGGGGTGATGAGCGGTTTCGGGGGCGCCCCCCTCCCCCCCGCTGCCCACCAGGCGCGAAGCCTCCCGCGGACCATTATCGGTGCACTTGAACCCTGGCTGACAATGAGCTGGAGAATGGCCGCCCGGCTCTAATTGTCTGCGTTTAGTCACGCAAACGGAGGCAATGGGCTGAGCCGGCCGGCGGCGGCGGCGGGCTCCCGGGAGCAGCCGCAGGCTGAGCCGCGCACCCTCCACCGGCTCTGCCTGGAGCCAGCTTCCTCCCCCACGCCCCCGCCCCCCCCACTTCCCCCCTGAATGAAATCCCCGCCGCTGCCGCTCTCCACCATAAACACCGCTCGCTCGGGGAGGCAGGGGGCGGCGGGCCCAGGCCTCCCTGTCCATCAGGGCCCTTAGGCGGCCGCGGCCGCATCATCGCGTTAGTCTGCCTGACTGGCTAGGCACAAAGCCGGGGAAGGGCGTCTCAGGCGGGGACGCGGCCCCCACAAACGCAGCTCCATCTGCCTCCTCCCACAGCGAGGACAGCCCTGCAAGGCGGCGGCGGGGTGCGAACAGCCGGGTGTTGGGCAGTAAACCGGGCGCCCCAGAAACTTTATCCTGAAACGCAGAAGCCCCCGCACTGTTGTCTCTGCAACACGGGGTTGGGGTGCCTTCAACTGCCACGGGCTCTGCTGTAAGAATACAGTCGATATGAATGGAAGATATTATGGCAGATATTATGGCATATATTAATGGTAGATATTATGGTAGATGTTAATGGTAGATATTATGGCATATATTAATGGTAGATATTATGGTAGATGTTAATGGTAGATGTTATGGTAGATATTATGGTAGATATTAATGGTAGATATTATGGTAGATGTTAATGATAGATATTATGGCAGATATTAATGGCAGATATTATGGTAGATGTTAATGGCAGATATTATGGCATATATTAATGGTAGATATTATGGTAGATGTTAATGGTAGATATTATGGCAGATATTAATGGCAGATATTATGGTAGATGTTAATGGCAGATATTATGGCATATATTAATGGTAGATATTATGGTAGATGTTAATGGTAGATGTTATGGTAGATATTATGGTAGATATTAATGGTAGATATTATGGTAGATGTTAATGGTAGATATTATGGCAGATATTAATGGCAGATATTATGATAGATATTAATGGTAGATATTATGGTAGATGTTAATGGCAGATATTATGGTAGATATTATGGTAGATATTATGGTAGATATTATGGTAGATATTATGATAGATGTTAATGATAGATATTAATGGTAGATATTATGATAGATGTTAATGATAGATATTAATGGCAGATATTATGGTAGATATTATGGTAGATATTAATGGTAGGTATTATGGTAGATATTATGGCAAATATTAATGGTAGATATTATGATAGATGTTAATGGTAGATATTAATGGTAGATGTTAATGGTAGATGTTAATGACAGATATTATGGTAGATATTATGGCAGATATTATGGTAGATATTAATGGTAGATATTATGATAGATGTTAATGGCAGATATTATGGTAGATATTATGGTAGGTGTTAATTGTAGATTATGGTAGATGTTAATTGTAATTATGGAAGATGTTAATGGCAGATGTTAATGGTAGATATTATGGTAGATATTAATGGTAGATGTTAATGGCAGATATTAGGGTAGATATTATGGTAGATATTATGGCAGATATTATGGTAGATATTATGGTAGATGTGGTAGATATTATGATAGATATTAATGGTAGATATTATGGTAGATGTTATGGTAGATATTATGGTAGAAATTAATGGTAGATATTATGATAGATGTTAATGGTAGATATTAATGGTAGGTATTATGGTAGATATTAATGGTAGATATTATGGTAGATATTATGGTAGATATTAATGGTAGATATTACGATAGATGTTATAGATATTATGGTAGATACTAATGGTAGATATTATGGTAGATGTTAATGGTAGATATTAATGGTGGCTCGGAGAGCACCATGCTAATGAAGGCACATAGACAGGCTTCTGCGAGTGCCAGGCCCCCAGGCAAGGCCAGGCCATAGAATCTCTGGGGGACGCCTTACCCACGGGGGACGCCTTACCCATGGGGGGACGTCTTACCCATGGGGGGACGCCTTACCCACAAGGGGACGCCTTACCCGCGGGAGACACCTTACCCAGGGGGGACACCTTACCCATGGAGGGACACCTTGCCTATGGGGGACACCTTGCCTGCCAGCCCACCCACCAGCATCCAATGGCACAGCCTCCACATGCACCATCACCACGCCTCGCCTGGCCCGGCCCCCTCCACCCACCTCCTCCGGCTTAAAAGAGCCACCCCAAGATGGCCCCTAAGACGGGTTACCCAGCCAGGCTGAGGAAGGAAAAACTTCCATCGGCAAACTTGGTGAGCCCAGCCCGCCCGCCGCCCTGCAACCCGGAGCTACCAGGGGGCAGAGCTGTGAGGGGTGACACCGTGCACCCCCACTCCCGGGGCAGCCCAGTGCGTTTCGGTCTCATTGTTCTCTGCGTCTCGCCATCGCGGCTGGTCGTGAGGAGTCCCCCCCCACCCTTCGCGTCCCGCCGGCCACGCTGGAAGTCTGGAGGTGCCCGGTGGGACGCCGGGGCTGCCAACAGCTTCCCGCACAAAGCACGTCGACGAGTCCACGGGGGAAGCAGCCGCACAACACGGGGAGAGGAATCGATTTCGCTGCAGCCCTGCGAGGGAGCAGCCCCCGGGGAAGGGGGTGCTGAGGCAGCAGAACCGTTCGCTCCGCCGCCAACACTTAGCCGGTAACAGGCAGCGTGCCGTGTGACCTACATACTGACACAGTCGCCCCAGGCCCGGCCCCTCCGGCCCCAGGACCTCCCCAAGTTCGGTCCCCCTCCGCTCTGTCTCTCCCGGGAACGCGGGGACACCCCAAATGCACTCGGGGCGGCTAAGCGGCCCGGCCGGCGGGGCTCAGGGGCTGAGCGTCGACCTGTGTGTGAACCGGGAGCCCGGGGTCCGATCCCGGTCGGGGCCCAGGCCCTGGGGGCGGGCTCCACCCCAGTGGGGGGCCTGCAGGGGGCAGCCGGTCCGTGGTTCTCTCTCCTCGTGGATGTTTCCCTCTCCCTTCCTCTCTGAAAGCAATAAAAATATTTTTTTAAAACACGCTCTGCGGACATTTATGTCGCGCGGGGGACACATCCGGAGCCGGTGTTTCCGTACAGATTCTGTTGGTTTTCGTGTCTTTACCTTCCTCCTCGTGGGGCCCAAGGACTCCTCCTCCCTGCCTCTTTTTTTTGTGTGTGTGTGTGTGTTTTTTTTTTGTAAATATCATTATTGATGTCAGAGAGGAAGGGAGAGGGGGGCGGAGAGAGAGAGAGAAACATCCATCATGAGAGAATCATGGACCGGCTGCCTCCTGCACGCCCCACACTGGGGACCGAGCCCACAACCCGGGCCTGTCTCCCCTCCCATGAGTGTGTGTGTGTGTGTGTGGGGGGGTATTCTGTCACTTGGGGAGGACCCTCATTCTGGGAGCACATCAGCAGCCTGTGGGGCGGGCGGGGTGGGGAGACGGAGCAGGTGCCCCGTGAGCCGCTCAGGTGCCACACTCTCGAAGGGGCCCCGTCACCACTCACCGCCCCACAGTCCCCGTCCCAGGAGGCCATGGGAAACCCACCCACGGGCCCCCGGGGCCGGGTCTGAGCCGGGTCAGGACCCCTCCCCTCCAGGACTGAGCGTGGCCGCGGGGATCAGACGAGGACGCTCAGAGCCGGGGGGGCCCCGCACCCCTGCCCGCCGCGAGGCCCAAACCCGGGTGGCACCGACGCCCCGGCCCTCCCGCCTCGGGCTCAGCGCCGGCTCCCACGTCCTCCCTCGGCAGCCTCCGCCCGCCCCGCTTCAGCCTCCAGAACGTATGACTGATAATCCTCTTTGTGTCGGGAAAAGCAGGGTTTACGTGGGGGGGAAAATGCACAGGATTACACGGAGAGATCGCCAGGGCCCCCCGAAATCACGCCGCCGTCGTCCGGGACGGCTCAGCCCACGACGCCCGTGTCTCCAGGGCGAGGGGACCCCTTGCGCAGCCGCCGAGGGAGGAGACCCCAACGCCAGGTCCCTGGAGTCAGGGGGGCTCCGGGCTGCGCTCTGGGCTCCCACGGGCACGCCGACGGGGACGGGTGTCCTCCAGACGCTCGTCCCACCGTGAGCTCAGCCCCCGCAGATGCCGGCGCACGGAGCACTTCCTGCGTCCAGAGAACGGTCCGTCTCCTCAGTGAGGCTGAGCCCTCCCTGCCGGTCACTGCCTTTGGGTCCTCAGAGCCGCCCGGGAGGCAGGGGAGCCTGCCCACGGGAAAGGGCTGCGCCCCGTCTGCCAGGCGAGGCCGCGTACCCCCCTTTACCCCACCCTCAACCCTCTGGGTACGAGGAGCAAGCGGCTAAAAGGCTCCCGCACCGAGACGTCAGGCCCTGCCCTGGGTCAGGCTGGGCCACACGGAGACGCGCCATCGGGGGGGGGGGGGGGAGGAGGGAGCTGAGCTTCCCCAGGGAAGGGGAGCCTGAGAGCCGTGACCCGCCGGCCACCCTGCGTGTCGCAGGCCACGAGGAAGGGTGAGGACAGGAGGAGCGGCCGGGCTGGAGCGGCAGAGGCCAGGGCAGGGAGGAGGCGGCCACACCATCCAGCCCCTCTGCCCGGAGCCCGTCCCCGGGGTCCCCGCTGAGCCCCCAAACGGAGGTTCCTGTGGAGGAGCCAGGAAACGCTAGAAAAGGGAGAAGGAGCCCGGCCGGGAGGCTCAGGGGTTTGAGGGTCGACCTAGGAACCGGGAGGTCGGGGTGCAAATCCCGGTCGGGGCACAGGCCCGGGTTGTGGGCTCCGTCCCAGTGTGGGGCGTGCAGGAGGCAGCCGGTCCGTGATTCTCATTCTCTCTCTCTCTCTCTCTCTCTCTCTCTCTCTCTCTCTCTCTCTCTCCTCTCCCCCTTCCTCTCTGACATCAATAATGATATTTACACACACAAAAAAAAGAAAAGCACTTCTGCAGGAAAAGGTGTTGCTCAGTGGATAGAGTGCCGCCGGCCTGCGGACTGAAAGGTCCCGGGTTCGATTCCGGTCAAGGGCATGGACCTTGGCTGCGGGCACATCCCCAGTGGGGGATATGCAGGAGGCGGCTGATCGATGATGCTCTCTCATCCATGTTTCTGACTCTCCATCCCTCTCCCTTCCTCTCTGTAAAAAATCAATAAAACATATTTTGGAAAAAAAAAAGAAAAACACTTCTCCCGGAGGCCAGGGCCCCCGAGGGTGCGGACGGCCATGCCTTCCCCGGCTGGCCCCGGCCCCCCCCCCCACCCCCCCCACCCCCCCGTCACGGTTCCCGCCGGACAACGGCTCCCCTGACCACGACGGCCACCCCGTACGCGGCGGTGACGAGTTCTGTGGTCCCGTCTCTCGGAAAGGGCGGCCCTCCGCTCATCCATCCCGAGACAGGTACAGGGGCGGCGCTTAAATGACCTGAACGTCGAGGACCTTCCCGAGCCGTAAATATCGATGAGGGGACCAGTTGTCAACTTCTCCCGGAAACCTAGATCCAGGTCCGCGCTGCCGCGTGCGCGTGGGCGGGCGGTAAATCACGGGCAGACGTCGAGGCCATAAAACATCCCTCCCCCCCCCCCCCCCCCGCAGGACGCCTCGGCCCCGGGCCCGGCTAAAAGGCTCCTCGCCGCCAGGAACCGGCGAATATATTACCTCCCCGCCGGCTCCCTCGACTTCCCTCAATTACGGAGCCTCGCGACGTAATGAATTTCCCGGGCTCTGATGTGTGATTATGGCTATATTTTTATCTATATGTTTGGTGGCTCTTGTACTTAAGCTTTTTGCTCGCAAATCCTTTTATTAAAAGCACTAAATTGTCGGAGGCGCGTCCGTATTTCACGCGGGGCCCGTCCGGGAGGGCGAACGTCGGCGGCCGCGTTGCGGGGGGGGGGGGGGGGGGGGGGACGCCGCTGCCCTGGGGTGACCGGCCCGGCCGCTGGATGTTCCAGAATGTTCCCCCACCTCCGACTTGTCCACCTTCCCGAGTCCACGCCGCTTCGGAAACCACGCCACGGGGACCGGTGCCCAGAGCCGGCCCCGTGCGGGGGGGGGGGGGGCTCGGTCTCAGGGTGCCCACGCCTGCTGGTGGGCACGGGTCCCGAGGAAACCCTCCAGAAGCGATTAACAGCGCGCAGATGACGCGAGCAGGTCGCAGAGCGGGCGGGTGATGTGCGCACGCGGCGACGAATGGGTCCGAGGTCAGCGTTGGGAGGAGGCCCTGGCTTGCTGCTCGGTGGTTCGAGCACCGGCCCGCGGTCCAAAGGGCCCCGGGGTTTGATTCCCGGTTGCAGGTCCCCCAGGCCCCCCTAGGGGCGCGTGCAGAAGGCAGCTGATCCAAGGGTCTCTCTCCCGTCGATGTTTCTCTCTCTCTCTTCCCCTCCTCCCTCCCTCCCTCACACTCTCTCTAGAAATCAACGGAAACAATACCCTTGGGCGAGGGTTAGAGAAAATGCGCAGCAGAGAACCGACCCGATCCTGACGAGCCAGATCGAGGGAAGTGTGGCGTGGACCTACTGCGCGCCAGGGGGCAGCGTGGGGTCTCAGCGGGAGACACTGCAGCCACGGCCGCTGGAGAGCTTGCCCGGACGATGGGGAGGGAGGGCACAGGGCACAGCCGAGGACCGGGAGGCAGGGGGAGGCTGGGAGCCGGAGAGGAGCAGCCCGGGAGGGACCGGCCCACAGGAGGCGGAGAGAACCGTTGGAGCCTCACGTCCAGCTCTCTGAAGGGACAGACCCCGCTCGGCCAGCGTGGTTCCACAGTTGAGCATCGACCTATGACCCAGGAGGTCAGGGTTCGATTCCCGGTCGGGGCACAGGCCCGGGTTGCGGGCTCCGTCCCCAGGGTGGGGCGTGCAGGAGGCAAGTGATCACGGCTCGCTCTCATCAGTGATGTCCCTCTCTCCTCTCCTTTCCTCTCTGAAATCAATAAAAATACTTTTTTTAAAAAAACAAGGGAAAGCCCTGTTTGTCTCAGTGGGACAGAGCGTCGGCCTGCGGACTGAAAGGTCCCGGGTTCGATTCCGGTCAAGGGCATGGACCTTGGCTGCGGGCACATCCCCAGTGGGGGGTGTGCAGGAGGCAGCTGACCGATGTTTCTCTCCCATCGATGCTTCTAACTCTCTATCCCTCTCCCTTCCTCTCTGTAAAAAAAAAAAAATCAATAAAATATATTTTAAAAATAAAAAAAATAATTTTAAAAAGGAGAACTAGTGGTAGACTCCCAAAGAGGACACTTTCCACTGCCCGTGTCCTACGTCACCCTGATGCTGCGTGGACCCAGACACCCCCATCTCCTGCCTGAGCCCGGCCTCTGCAGCCATGCCAGCTCCGTACCCACCTCCGGGCTCCCGCGTGTGCCGGTCAGCGCAACACGAAGCCGTCATGTATACACACACGTGTTCATGAGTATATGCACCTGTAACATGTCCATCGTTAAAGGAACTGAACCCGTGACACAAAACCCCGGGTCCGGCCAGGGCCCGCCTGCTGCAGAGTCACAGCCGGAACGCCCCCCCCCCCCCCACCCTGTGGCCATGGCCTTGGTCCTCCCTCCTACAGGACAGACAGAGACCCGCTACCCGCCCCCCGGGGACAGGGGACCCCCAGACAGCCGCTCCTGGGCGTCTGATACGCGGGCCCGTCCCCGTCGTCACCACGCCTGGAGACGCGCCCGCCCGGTAGGGAACGGTTCTCTCCGCCTCGCCCGGCCTTCTCGCGGTGGTGGAGGGAACACGGATGCAGACAGGCATGACGAGTGTCTGAAGGGCGTGCTGCAGCGTGCCCCCGCCCTCACCGTGTGTCCCCTCTCCGAAATCCCCGCCCCCCATCCCTGCGCGGGGAACCGCGGGGCTGGGGTCGCACGGCGCACGGCACCTGCGGGGACCTGCCGCCCCCGGCCCGGTCGCCACCCCCCTCCCCTCGGCTTTCCCCGTCGGCGTCACCCGTTAACATTCCAGTCTCTCCGGCAACACAAATCTCAATTCGGCCGAGCGCTTTCGTATTAATAGCTGTCAATCCGGAAGGAGAGTGCGTCATAAAAAATTTAATCGGGACGGATAGCCCGCGCGCTTCTCCGCCTCCCGAATAGGGCTTCTGAGCAGACGGCGGCTCGGTTATGTAACTAACTGCGCAGGAGGGAGGCCGCCTGCTGAAGACCCACCGGTCAGGGCTGAGGGAGCCGCAGGCGGACTCCTCCACCACCCACTCCCGACGGCGGGGGCGGGGAATCCGTCCCCTTCGTTCCCGCGCACGAGGGGAGTGTGGAATTCATTCACACGCGTGCGGGGCAGGGGGTTCTTTGGAGCTGAAGCATACACCCTCCCAGCCAGTGGTTCCCTAAGTGAGCATCGACCTAGGACCCAGGAGGTCAGGGTCCGATTCCCGGTCCGGGTACAGGCCCGGGTTGTGGGCTCCATCCCCAGTGCGGGGCGTGCGGGAGGCAAGCAATCCACGGCTCACTCTCACCAATGATGTTCGTCTATCCCTCTCCTGTCCTCTCCGGAATCAATTAAAAAATTTCTTTTGCTCGCACGTGCACACATGTACAGGTGCGTATGCTCATGAACACATGGGTATACACACATACCCGTGTACATGCAAGCCCACGTGCATACATGTACGCTCACACATCACTCGTGCACATGCATGCCTGTACGTGCAGTACATGCGCACATTCGCGCGCGTGAACATATGCACACGCATACACACTCATGCACACGTACTTGCATTATGCACACTCATACACACACTTGCGTTATGCACACGCATACACACTCATGCACACATACTTGCATTATGCACACTCATACACACACTTGCGTTATGCATACGCATACACACTCATGCACACATACTTGCATTATGCACACTCATACACACACTTGCGTTATGCATACGCATACACACTCATGCACACATACTTGCATTATGCACACTCATACACACACTTGCGTTATGCATACGCATACACACTCATGCACACGTACTTGCATTATGCACACTCATACACACACTTGCGTTATGCACACGCATACACACTCATGCACACATACTTGCATTATGCACACTCATACACACACTTGCGTTATGCATACGCATACACACTCATGCACACATACTTGCATTATGCACACTCATACACACACTTGCGTTATGCACACGCATACACACTCATGCACACATACTTGCATTATGCACACTCATACACACACTTGCGTTATGCATACGCATACACACTCATGCACACGTACTTGCATTATGCACACTCATACACACACTTGCGTTATGCATACGCATACACACTCATGCACACATACTTGCATTATGCACACTCATACACACACTTGCGTTATGCATACGCATACACACTCATGCACACGTACTTGCATTATGCACACTCATACACACACTTGCGTTATGCACACGCATACACACTCATGCACACGTACTTGCATTATGCACACTCATACACACACTTGCGTTATGCATACGCATACACACTCATGCACACATACTTGCATTATGCACACTCATACACACACTTGCGTTATGCACACGCATACACACTCATGCACACATACTTGCATTATGCACACTCATACACACACTTGCGTTATGCACACGCATACACACTCATGCACACATACTTGCATGCGTAAACACATGCATACACACGCACACAGTCCCACTTGTGTCTGCAAGGACCGGGCCCGGCCTGGCCCGGCTCCCGGCCGTGCGCTGGGGCTGTTTCTGCAAATTGCTCCGGCCTCTTCGGTGAGCCGCTCCGCCGCGCTCGGCCCTGAGCGCCGGCGAGCAGGAAGTTTAAAGGAAATGGCTCCCAAGCCCCTTAAACGGTTTAATAAAACACAGACTGACTGCGGCGCGCAGTTTAGAGCGGCAAACTATTGCCCCTCGGCTGGGAAAATGACTCCCGTCGGCAATATCGCTCTCGGCCTCGTGATTCCGGTCCGCTGTCGGCCATTCCCTCAGCCCGCCGGGCCATTCTTTTCGGTAACGAGGCTGGCGGCAGCCGCCGAGCGCGCCCGCCCCGAGCCCGCACGGCACGCGAGGCTGAGACACGGCAGGTGACCGGAGAGGAGCGCCTTCGCCTGTGAGCTCAGCAGTGGAGCCCCGGCCCACACCCCAAAGGGTTGCAGGTTCGATTCTCGCTCAAGGGCACGTCCCAGGGCTGCAGGTTCGCCGTCTGCTGGCAACCGATCGGTGTGTCTCTCTCACATGGATGCTTCTCTCTCTCTGTCTCTGTCTCTCTCTCTCTCTCACCCTCCCTCCCTTCTACTCTCCTAAAAAATCAATAGAAAGAGCATCCCTAGTGAGGATTTTACACACACACACACACACACACACACACACAGAGAAAAAGGGGGTGCTGGAAGCCGATCATTGTTTTAACGACGGAGAGCTGTGGACAGGGAGTTGGGAGGGCTGCTCTGAGGGGCCGGAGCTGGTCACTGGGATGTTGGTGGTGGAAGCAGCTCCCACCTGTCAGTCCTAATAGATTCACTGATTGGCTTTTACTGGTGTTTCCTGCCTGGGGGAGACGGATGTATCTTAGGATCTTAATCTTAGTAAAAGGGAAGGTAAAGCCAGAGCGAGCAGTAGTCCTTCCACTAGAGTCGGACTACCTACCGCTGGCCCCCATTTCCAAATTCATGTTTTCCCGAGTCTCTGTTCATTTGTGTGCGGCCTTCTCCAGAACCCGAACCCTGAACCGGGACCCTGAATCATGCCGGACGGGAAAGGGGTTCCCACGAGGGGGATTTCCGGAAATTTGAGGGAACGACACTGCGTGGTGGGGGCATCCAGCAGACAGCCCCGTGTGCCCTGACCCCGAACCACGGGCCGAAACGGGCCGGGCAACGGGCCAGATGAACCCGTCCCCCGCCCCCCCTGCACCTGCCGCCGGGAGACGCAGGGCCCCGGACCCCCGCCCGTCCCCACCCGCCCCGGGGCCTGACCGCAGACACCAATGACCTCTGTCCTCCACGGCGCGAGGAGACGGCCGGCTACGCTCGTTAGAATTATACGGCGAATTAGATTAGACATTTTATGGTTTTTTTTAAAAATGGGGGCTTTTTTGATATGAAAAAGCAGCCATTTCCTCTTCTGACGCGTGTCGTTGTTAAGGCAGTAAAAGCGGCACCTGGGTGCGCGGGTTAATGGATTAATTACGGACATTATGTTTGTCCCGACTCCCCCCCAGGAGCCCTGCCTAACGCCCTCGTAAAAACTGATGCGTGATCCAGCAGCCGAGCGATGCTCTGGCCAAACGCCCCCCCCCACATCTACCCCCTCGAATCTCCCGAGAAGTCCTGGGGCCACACCTGGTGCCGCTGGCCCCGAGTCCGTTAAGACGCCCCGTTATTGCCTGGAACCCCAAACCGCCTTCCCACTCGGCTCTCGTGGCCCCTGCAATGGTCAGCGGGACCCCCATCAACACCCACCAGCTAGCAGACATCTTCTCTCATCTTCAGTGGACTTGTTTAGAGACACACACACACACGTGCACACACACGCACACATATACACATACACACACATGCACATACAAACACATTCATACACACACACGTGCACACATACACATACACTCGTACACACATACATGCGAACATACATACACATTCACACATCCACTCACGCATACATACACTCACACACACATACACACATTCACTCACATATACACATTCACACACATACATACATACATACATATGTACGTACATACGCATACATACATCCACTCACACATGCACACATACATACATACACGCATACACACATTCACTCACATATGCACACACATTCACTCACATACACACACACAAACACACACATTCACATACACACACATACATATGTACGTACATACACATACACACGTTCACTCACATATGCACACACATTCACTCACATATGCACACACATTCACTCACATACACACTCACGCACATACACACACATACACACATACATACATATGTACGTACCTACACATACACACGTTCGCTCACATATACATACATGCACATACATGCATATACATGTGTACATACATGCACTCACACACACACACTGCCCAGCGGGGCCCCGGGCTGAGCCTCAACCTCGGAACCGGGGGTCGGGGGTCGGTTCCCGGTCGGGGCACAGGCCCGGGTGACGGGCTCCATCCCCAGTGCGGGGCGTGCAGGAGGCAGCCGGTCCGTGATCCTCTCTCATCATGGATGTTTCTCTCCCTCTCCCTCCCCCTCCCTCTCTGAAATCAGTAAAAACGTATCTTTTAAAAATTCTTTAAAAACACACACGGCATCAAAGACGCGCGGGACGGGACAGGGTTTTGGGCTATTTCTTTGTGTCTCGACGGCCAATGTGAGTGGGAAAGGATATTCCTGCAGGATTCATAAAGGCCCCAGGTTCCAAACAAACAGGTGGGAAACCCCTAAAAATAGCAATAAGTAATAATAATAATAATAATAATAATAATAAATAATCACGTCCCGACCTTGCCTATTTCAACGGGGCTGGCACGCAGGCTGCCCGTCCCGAGCGGCAGCCCCGAGTGTGGGGTGGGGCGGGACAGCTGTCCTCACGCTCCGATCCAGGGGCGCCGGGCAGTGCGCAGCGGCGGCTCCAATAGCGACGCCGGCTCTCTCACGCGGCCCCCTCCGTGACCTTGGCCGCGCTCCGCGGCCCCCGCGCCCCGGCGGCTCTCTCGCCGTCTCCCGGGCCCCCTCCCGGGGAGAGGGTAATTTTCCAGCCCAAAAACGCAGCTTATTTTTAATGCGCCAGAACTTCACAATGGAAGGGACTCCGAGGAGCCATCGAGACCTAATTTCTCGTTTTACTGCCGAGAAAATTGAGGTCCGGGAACTCGGAGCGCCTGACCCAGTCCCTCCGCTGGGAAGGAGGAGGCTGCGGCGTCCAGCGTCTGCAGGCCGGGCCGGCGGGTCCCCCCAGGAAAAGCGGGGTTCACAGGCCCCAGGGCACCTGCAGCCCAGGGACCTGCTGGGAAACGCAGAGCCGAGCCCCTGCCCAGCACACCCCAGTCTGGCCAGGAGCTGCATGGGGACAGGTTCCCCGGGACCCCCGAGACCTCCACGGGGACAGGTCCCCAGGTCACAGGCGCTCTTCGGAGCGAGGCCAGTGACGGGGCCGGCAAACCTTCCTCTGTCGCTGACAGTGTCCGTCCAGGTCCCCACCCAGAGCCACGGGGATCCGCCGGCCTGGCTCAGGGGCTGAGCATCGACCTAGGAACCAGGAGGTCAGGGTTCGATTCCCAGTCAGGGCACAGGCCCAGGGTGTGGGCTCGATCGGGGGGGGGGGGGGCGGCTCACCGAGAGCCCCTGTGGCCTCTGGGAAGACCTCGGCCCTGAGGGGCCTCCCTGCATCCGGGCGGGTCCCCGTCAGCCTCCCGTCAGACCCCCTCGTCAGGGGAGGACAGAACTTGGACAGACGGGAGGGAAGGTGCTGGGTCCGAGCTCAAGGCCCTTCTGGAAACCTTCTGGGGGGTCTCAGCCCTGGACTGGCAGAGGACCTCCTGCCCGGCCTCGCCTCACAGCCGGCATCTCCGCCCTCATCGGAGGATGAGCTTCGCCACCCCTTTGCTCTCGTTACTAATACCAGCTCAGATCCTCAGCCTCAATCACACAGGGGTCCGGGGCATGGGTCCTGGGGGGAGGGGCGCTGGGGCAGGGGTGCTGGGGGAAGGCGCTGAAGTAGGGGCACGGGTGCAGGGTGCTGGGGGAAGGTGCTGGGGGAGGGTGCTGGGAAAGGAGTCTGGGGCAAGGGCACTGGGGCAGGGGTGCTGGGAAAGCGTTCTGGGAAGGGGCGCTGGGACAGGGGTCCGGGGAAGGGGGCCCAGGCTGACAGCAGGCGGCTCGGGGTGGGGGCTGAAGCGGGGACAAAGGGTCCCGATGGTCCTTGGGAGCCTCCCGTCCCCACCCCCCGGACACAGGCACCCGACATGAGCAGGAGGAGGACAAGCTGCAATGGGACGTCTCCTGCTCCCCGGTGTGGCCCTGTTGTGTGTGTGGGGGGGGAGAACAGGAGACAGGGGACGGGGGACAGGCAGA
This sequence comes from Antrozous pallidus, assembly GCA_027563665.1. Lineage (NCBI taxonomy): Eukaryota > Metazoa > Chordata > Mammalia > Chiroptera > Vespertilionidae > Antrozous > Antrozous pallidus. Next base: position 58,883,238 of record CM050525.1, on the reverse strand, counting down.
GGGGAGCTGTGCCCATCCAGCAGGACGCTGGGGGGTCAGGCAGCAGCCACAGAAGCAGAACCCGGACCAGAGAGACCAGCCGCCTCCCTGCTGGCGCCCGCCCCCCACCCCCTCCTCTGCACGCTGAGCGACGGTCCGGCAGGTCCCGAGCACGGGCGGCCGGCTCCCCTGGGCCGGGTCCCTCACCCGATCGAGGTCCCCCATGCCCATTGAGCTCCTCCCACACGAGGGCCGGGCTCTGCCGTCGGCTGGGGAGGCAGCGCGGACGCCTCGGACCGCAGAAAGGGGTGAACACAGGGCTTTTTCACAGGCCCGGCCGCCTGAGGTCATGGCTGGAGGAGGCCGGTGCCTGGCACCCGGGCAGCGGTCACTCGGCGCCGGCAGCTGCCCACGGTGACCTCAGTGCCCGCCGTGGGGACCCGGGGGACTGGGGCTCCCTCCATCCGAGACCAGAGCTCTGACCCCGCCCTCGGGGGCTCGCACACGCCTCCCACCTCCGAGTCCCCCTCACACGGGTGAACCGGCTGAGGGAGGGGTCTGGGGCGGAGGGGGGGTCCCAGAGCCCCCCCAACGCCCACCCCATCGTGGTCTGTGTGGGGGCAGCGTTAGACCCGGGGTCTCCCTGCCGCGCACACAGCACGGGGCCCAGGGCCCAGAGCCAGATACAGGCCTGGCCGACGCTGCCGGCTCGGCTCACAGGCTGTGACTTTGGGGGGTCGGGGGAGGAGTGACCCCAGGAAAAGTCACACGTGCCCTTCACCGCTCCGTCGTGCGAGGGGCCTCCCGGGGCGTCCCACAGCAGCTCACAGTGTCCTGAGCCGGCGGTGGTGCTGGCCGAGGGGGAGGGGGGAGGAGGCCTAAGTGTACTTTCCACTTCCGGCATCTTCCCCTGAGGATGGGGTTCCCGGGACGCACCCCACATAGCAGTATGAGACGTAGAGGCAGCTCAGGGTGGGCTTGCCGTGGTTACAAACCCCCGTGTAGAAGTGGGGGACCCCGGTATGACACACAGGGGAAGCTTAGGACGGGGTTCCCAGGACGCACCCCTACGTAGTAGTGGGGGAGCCCTGGTTTGAGACACAAAGGAAGTTTAGGGTGGGTTACCGGAACACACCCCCATGCAGTGGTGGAGGCACCCCAGTTTGAGACATAAAGGAAGCTCGGCTCACCCAGCACGTCTCCACCCCACCCTCACTCCGTGCCTCCATGTGTCCCCCCTCCCAGGGACACCGTCACCTCTCCCTCTAATCACAGAAACTGCTCCCACCAGCCCCTGCCCTAGGGCTGCAAAACCCTCTGAGCCTCCCCGTAAAAGGGCCGTCTCCGCTCGCAACCGCCCGGCGGGGGCTCAGGGGTTCAGCATCCACCTAGGACCCAGGAGGTCGGGGTTCGATTCCCGGTCGGGGCACAGGCCCGGGTGGCGGGCTCCCTTCCCAGTGGGGGGCGTGCAGGAGGCAGCCGGTCCATGGTTCTCTCTCATCATGGATGTTTCTCTCTCCCTCTCCCTTGTCTCTGAAATCGAAAAACTTACTTATTTTTAAAGAGCCGTCTCCGAGGGACCACGTTTAAAGGGACGGTGAGGACAGCGAGGCTTGGGGTCAGGGACAGGCTCGGGCCTCCTGGAGCGGCCACGGGCAGGCGTGTGACTCAACAAGTTAATCAGCTTTGCTCTCAGCCTCAGCTCATTTTCCTGCGAAGTGGGTTGCCGAAGGGATTAGACAGGACGGGCGGGGGGGGGGGGGGGGGCAGGCAGGCTCTTACCCCAGGGCGCTCTGGGAAGGGCCGGTGGGAATATTTAGGGGGACAAGGCCGGGCCGAGCTCCCATGGCTCATACGGGGAGGCGCCCCCTCCTTGGAGTGGTCAGCGGTCCCGGCGGAGATGGGAAAGTTCAATGGCTTCAAGGGTGAGTTTAATTACATGTTGTCGCTGCCTCGCCGTGGTTACGATGGCCCAATTACACATGTAATTTATCAGCGAGATATTTGCATACATAATAAACCCACAGCCAAGGAGTCCGTTCCAGCGGATGCGGAAAACGTGAACCCGGGCCGTGACGTGGGGCCGCCTCTCTCGCCCGGGGGTGGGGGTCGGGGGGCTCCCCTCCCGTGCACTCGCTGGGTGTCCGCAACCACTGGGACCGCGAGGCGTCCGCCCCAGGAATTCACTCCCCACACAGCAAGCCCATCCCAAACCCCAGTGGCGTGTCAGCGGCGCTGCTTCCCCAAGGGGGGGGGGGGGGGGCGGGGCGCTGGCTGGAGAAACTCCCCACCCCTCTGGCAGCTCGGAGCTGGCTAACCGCAGTCCCAGGGCGCTGCAGCCTCCTGGGGTGCAGGGCCCGGGTAGGAGTCGGAGGGGAAAGGCGACTCTCTAAGAATGGCTTGTTCTTCTTTTCTTTTTTAAAAAATATTTTTATTGATTTTTCACAGAGAGGAAGGGAGAGGGATAGAGTCAGAAACAACGATGAGAGAGAAACACCGATCAGCTGCCTCCTGCACACCCCCTACGGGAATGTGCCCGCAACCAAGGTACATGCCCTTGACCGCAATCGAACCCGGGACCCTTCAGTCCACAGGCCGATGCTCTATCCACTGAGCCAGACCGGTTTCAGCTGGCCTGCACTTCTTTGATCTTGAGCAGAGGGAAAGGGAAAACGAAACCACGAATATTAGCAGCAGTGCACGCTTATGAATGCCTACTTGGGGCCAGGCATCATGTTTACACGCATAACGAGGACTAGGTGACCACCCGCATGGTCATTGCTGTCATCCCCGATCTACAGATAAGAAAACTGAGGGGCCACAGTGGCCCTGACACATGGTCACGAGGACGTCAGGTTCCAGAGTCCATACCTTTGCCGTGGGTGGCCAGGTTCAGAGGTCACTCGTGTCTCTTCTTTATTAACTTCTTACTGGTCCTGCTATAATGTCCATTGTGCAATCACTTAAAAGTCAAAGGGGGGATGGCTTTTTATCCTCATTACTGGGAGTACGTTTTTCAATGGACAGGTTCTCTCTGTGCCTGCACGTGGGACCACACCACACATCCACCCATCCATCCATCATCTATGTATCTATCCATCCATCCATCATCCATCATCCATCATCCACCCATCCATCCATCCATCTATCCATCTATCCATCCACCCATCTACCAATCCAACCATCTATCCATACAACCATTCATATACCCATCTATCCATCCATCCATCCATCATCCATACATCCACACATCCAGCCATCCAGCCATCTATATCCATCCGTCCATCATCCATCATCCATCCATCATCTATCTATCCATCCATCTATCCATCCACCCATCTACCAATCCAACCATCTATCCATGCAACCATTCATACACCCATCCATCCATCCATCATCCATCATCTATCATCCATCCATCCATCATCCATTCATCAATCCATCCATCATCCACCCATCCATCCATCATCCACCCATCCATCCATCCATCCATCCATCTATCCATCCATCCATTCATCTATCTATCCATCCATCTACCAATCCAACCATCTATCCATGCAACCACTTATACGCCCATCCATCCATCATCCATCATCCATCCATCCATCATCCATCCATCATCCATCCATCCATCTACCCATCCATCATCCATTCATCCATCCATCCATCGAACCATCATCCACCCATCTACCAATCCAACCACCTACCAATCCAACCATCTATCCATGCAACCACTCATATACCCATCCATCCACCCATCCATCCATTATCCATCATCCATTCCTCTAGCCATCCATCCACCCTTCCAGTCACCAAAGCTTTGCGGAGAACTCACTATGACACAGGCCCCCTTTCAGGACTCGGGAAAATAACATTGAACAGAACGTGCGAGGCCCTCCTCCCTCCGGGTTTGCAGCACAGTGGGAGAGACAGGCCAGAAACCGTTAAGGAGTGAGTCTCCAAACGTGTCTTGAATCAGACAGCGCAATGTACTGGAAGCCCTCCTAATAGGAGGGCCAGTCTGTGTCCCCCCCCCCCCCCGTTGTTATCACCGAGGATCAGCTGTTCAAACAAACCGGAGCGTCGCCTGTGGAAAACCCAGATACCGAGACCCCCTCCAATGTGGCAGAATCATTTGGGGGCGAATCTTGCAGGCAATGTTTTTATGGCAAACGTTTCCTTTCTCATCTTCCTGCTCCTCAATTTGAATATATCGACGTCTGTAGGTGCACAAATATCAAGACTCAAGTACCTCCATATAAATGTGTATTCAAAATGCTTTTTCTGATCTCAGCTGATTGCATCTTTCGAGCCAATGTTGGAGCAATAATCTTTGTTCTGAATCAAAAATGAGGATCTCTCTCCTCTCCCTCCCCCATCCTGAGCTCACAGCCACCCTCCCCCGCCTCCTGCCCTCTCTCCCTAAGACGCCCTAATGGTCAATCTGCCTCCAGAGCCAAGTGGTTCGAGGGCAGAGCCTGTTTCTCCATGGGCCCCGGGAGGGGTCTAGGGCCGTGGGGGTGGAGGCACAGGAGAGAAGGACGCCCCTCCCCACTTCGGGCCGAGTGCATAACTGTTTGAACACATCTCACCGGCACGACAATAATGTCATCCTCAGATGACACAGACTCGAAAGCCCTCTGAGAAGGTGGGATGTTATCAGTCACAGGTGTGATTACAATGGGATTTAAGTGGAAGAAGATAAGACTCGGGCCCAGGCTGGGGCCAGGCTGTGTGAGTACAAGGAGGGGGGGGGAGAGAGCACAAGGAGGGGGGTGGGAAGAAGGAAGAGGCTAAGCTTCTCCAGGAAGAGGATGTAGCGAGTAGCCATCCTCCACACATCTTTGCTCTCAAACTACATGTCCCAGGGAGCCCCCCGACACTGGAAGTCCGGCCGGAACCCCCCCACACACACACACACCCCAAAACACTGCCATGTTCCCATCACCTTGGACCGGGAGTTTGCAAAGAGGGGTGACTGTGGTGGTCCCCGGGCGCTCACTTCCGGGGAAGCTTTCTGGTTGTTACCGTGAGGACGGGGTACACTGTCAGCATCAAGGGGGAGCAGGCCAGGGAGGCCCCTAAACATCTCCCAGGGACCAGGATAGCCCCACTGCCAAGCATCCCCCGGTCTGAAAGGTCCGGGTGCAGAGGTCCAGGCAGGTGGGGGAGGGGGAATGGGGTGCAGGAAGGGGCGCTCCCAGAAGGGGTTTAACCTGCTGCCCGGCTCTGCGGCCCCTCCTGCCCACCAGCTGACCAGGGCAGGTGGCAGCAGGAGAGAGGATCAAACAGGGCGGGGAAGAAAGGAGCTTGGAGCCAAACGGCATCCTCGCGTGCCTTTGGGTCTAAAACACACCCCCTTACCGCGCGTCAGACGGGACCGGGAACCCCGCGATTTTTTTTTTCTTCTTCGAGGCACACGGCCCGGGCCCAGCAGAGGCAGACCCGGGGGGACGCCCCGCGCCTCCCTGACGAATCGCAACGCCACCCCCCGCCCTCGCGTCGGGCTCACCCGCCGAGCCCCGCCGCGCCCGGGTTACCAGGCCAGGCACGGGAATCTCATTAAGTGCGTGCGAGGGGGGGAAATCAGCTTTGAGAAATAGTAATCCTGTCTTTCAACACAAACGTTATAGGAAGCTATGAATTTGGGAGATCCGAGGGGGATGTTGGTGCGTGTTGTGCTAAGGTAATAGAACGGCACCCTATTATTAGATCACATTAATCATCGCGGAGCCGACGGCTGACAGCCGCTGAAAAGGATTGAAAGGCCTGGTAATGGATATAAATTACCCATTGTGCGATAAAAGGATTTTTACTAAGAAGGTAAGAATAAAACAGCAAATTTCTAATATCTCTGTGGTGTAAAACCCCAAATAAGAGGACTCCGCGGCCAGCAATATCCACAAAATCACCAGTAAGCACTTTTTCAACAAGATAAAGTCACCATAAACACACACGCGCGCGCGCGCACACACACACACACACACACACACACGCTTCCGGCGGAATTTACAATTAATTCCCGAGGGCGTGATTCTGCTCTGAACCCCCAGCCCGGCTTGCGCAGTGACCCCTGAGGCCCCTGGTTGGGGAAAGGAGGCCAGCTAACTAGGTCCTCGGCCCTAACCCACACCAGCCTGCCCTCCCTCGGTCTTATTCTTCCCGACTCTCAGCTCCGAGCCCAGGAGGATGCTGCATCGCTGAGCCTGGGATCTGGAGTGTGGCCGAGGCGACCAATAGGATGATGTTCCGAGACAGATCCACCCAACCACCCACCCATCCATCCATCCATCCATCCATCACCTATGCATCTACTCATCCATCCATCATCCATCCATCCATCATCCACCCATCCATCATCTATGCATCTACCCATCCATCCATTATCCATCATCCATCCATCATCTATGCATCTACATATCCATACATTATCCATCCATCATCCATCCATCCATCATCCACCCATCCATCTATCCATCCACCCATCCATCTATCCATCCATCCATCCATCCATCATCCATCCATCCATCCATCCATCATCCATCCATCCATCATCTATGCATCTACATATCCATCCATTATCCATCCATCATTTATCCTTCCATCCATCCTTCCATCCATCCATCCACCCATCCATTCATCCATCCATCCATCTATCCACCCATCCATCCATCATCCATCCATCCATCCATCAATCATCTATGCATCTACATATCCATCCATCCATTATCCATCCATCATCCATCCTTCCACCCATCCTTCCATCCATCCATCCTACATCTCCACCATCCAGGCCCGGCCCAGCTCACTCCCGGGCCAGCCCCGCAGGTCCAGAGCGATGCAGAATCCGCACTGCTCGCTGCGTTACAAATGGCCTTCCCTTCCCAGGACCACAAGCCCCTCCTCCTCAGCAATAGGTCACCGGCCCTGAGCTTGTACACCGGACGCGGATGCAGATCTGGGGTGTGTTTGGAGCCCACTGTGGCCGCCCGGACCCGGACCCTGGATGTCGAGCCCCGGCTTACGGCACCCGTCCAGCTCCAAGCCAAGTCCTGGCCACAGGGGGCGCTTGCCAAGTGCATGTCCTCTCCGAGTCAACAGGGACCCTGCCATTCCCAGCCCAACTGCTAAGCCAAGTTTACCTCTCGGCCACCTGTTACAGGAGCAAAGTCACAGCCTCTCTCTCTCTCTCTCTCTCTCTCTCTCTCTCTCTCTCTCTCCTCTTCCTCCTCCTCCTCCTACTCATCCTCCTCCTCCTACTCCTCCTCCTCCTCTCCCCCTCAACCAGATTATCTTTGGCATTTTTAAAATGTGTGTGCATTGATTTCACAGAGGAAGGGAAAGGAAGAGAAAGAAACATCAGTGATGAGAGAGAACCATGGACCGGCTGCCTCCTGCACGCCCTGCACTGGGGATGGAGCCCGCAGCCTGGGCCTGGGCCTGGGCCCTGAGCCGGAATCAAACCTGGTTCACAGGTCGACGCTCACACTGAGCCGCTGGCCCGGCGGCACTCTGCTTCCTCCGTGTGGTTTACTATAAACCTGGAGAGTAAAGGCAGGTCTGCCCCCAGCACCAGCTCTGCAAACTCGTGCTTTGCTCGCAGACCCCTGGCGTCGGGGGGGGGCAGAGGTGCTGGGGACAGAGGGGCTGGGGACAGAGGGGCTGGGGACAGAGGGGCTGGGGACAGAAGGGCTGGGGGACAGAGGGGCTGGGGGATAGGAGGGCTGGGGGACAGGGGGGCTGGGGACAGGGGGGCTGGGGGACAGAGGGGCTGGGGGATAGGAGGGCTGGGGGACAGGGGGGCTGGGGACAGGGGGGCTGGGGGACAGAGGGGCTGGGGGACAGGGGGGCTGGGGGACAGAGGGGCTGGGGGACAGAGGGGCTGGGGGACAGGGGGGCTGGGGGACAGAGGGGCTGGGGGACAGAGGGGCTGGGGGACAGGGGGCTGGGGACAGAGGGCTGGGGACAGAGGGGCTGGGGACAGAGGGGCTGGGGACAGAGGGGCTGGGGACAGAGGGGCTGGGGACAGAGGGGCTGGGGGACAGGGGGGCTGGGGGACAGGGGGGCTGGGGGACAGAGGGGCTGGGGGACAGAGGGGCTGGGGGACAGAGGGGCTGGGGGACAGGGGGGCTGGGGGACAGGGGGCTGGGGGACAGAGGGGCTGGGGACAGAGGGGTGGGGACAGAGGGGTGGGGACAGAGGGGGCTGGGGGACAGGGGGGCTGGGGGACAGAGGGGCTGGGGGCAGGGGGCTGGGGGACAGAGGGGCTGGGGGACAGGGGGGCTGGGGACAGAGGGGCTGGGGGACAGGGGGGCTGGGGACAGGGGGGCTGGGGACAGAGGGCTGGGGACAGGGGGCTGGGGGACAGGGGGGCTGGGGACAGGGGGGCTGGGGGACAGAGAGGCTGGGGGACAGAGGGGCTGGGGGACAGAGGGGCTGGGGGACAGGGGGGCTGGGGGACAGAGGGGCTGGGGGACAGGGGGGGGGCTGGGGACAGAGGGGCTGGGGGACAGGGGGGCTGGGGACAGGGGGGCTGGGGGACAGAGGGGCTGGGGGACAGAGGGGCTGGGGGACAGGGGGGCTGGGGACAGAGGGGCTGGGGGACAGAGGGGCTGGGGGACAGAGGGGCTGGGGACAGAGGGGCTGGGGGACAGGGGGGCTGGGGACAGAGGGGCTGGGGGACAGAGGGGCTGGGGGACAGGGGGGCTGGGGGACAGAGGGGCTGGGGGACAGAGGGGCTGGGAACAGAGAGGCTGGGGGACAGGGGGGCTGGGGGACAGAGGGGCTGGGGACAGAGAGGCTGGGGGACAGGGGGGCTGGGGGACAGGGGGGCTGGGGGACAGAGGGGCTGGGGGACAGAGGGGCTGGGGGACAGGGGGGCTGGGGGACAGGGGGGCTGGGGGAGAGAGGGGCTGGGGGACAGGGGGGCTGGGGGACAGAGGGGCTGGGGGACAGAGGGGCTGGGGGAGAGAGGGGCTGGGGGACAGGGGGGCTGGGGGACAGAGGGGCTGGGAACAGAGAGGCTGGGGGACAGAGGGGCTGGGGGAGAGAGGGGCTGGGGGACAGGGGGGCTGGGGGACAGAGGGGCTGGGAACAGAGAGGCTGGGGGACAGGGGGGCTGGGGGACAGAGGGGCTGGGGACAGGGGGGCTGGGGGACAGGGGGGCTGGGGACAGAGGGGCTGGGGGACAGGGGGGCTGGGGACAGAGGGGCTGGGGGACAGGGGGGCTGGGGACAGAGGGGCTGGGGGACAGAGGGGCTGGGGGACAGGGGGGCTGGGGACAGAGGGGCTGGGGGACAGAGGGGCTGGGGGACAGCAGGGTCTTACCGCTGGGGACAACGCCAGGCTTCTCTGAGGCCCTGGGCAGACAGAGGCAGGTGAACGCGCTCCCACAGGAAACAGGAGGGAGGGAGGAAGGGTTCGGAGAGAGGCAGCCAGATCCTCAGGCCTCTCCCGGGAACGGCGTGGTGACAGGTGGCCCGTCTGGGACGAGACCCAGCCTGTGGCCGGCGCCCCTGAGCCCTGCTCTCCCGGGCGGCGGGCTCTGCCGTGTCCGGAGCTCAGCCTCTTCCAGGGGCTCCCTCCAGGCCCCCAACATCCCCTCCTGGCTCTGGGTGCCCCTCTCAGCCCAGCCCCCCGGGATGGGGCTCCTGAGGGTGGACTTGGAGGTCCTGTTCCGGCACGGGGAGTGACCCCCCTTTCCCGGGGACTCAGAGGGATCCTCGTGGTCCCAACGACACAGCCGATGTCCCTCCAAATCCAGGTGGAGATCTTAGGGCATCGGGGAATGGTCTCCCACTCAGCCCTCACCAGCCAGGGGCCCCTGTGGGCCAGGCAGCTCCCGGGGCTGGGGGCCAGGGGGCTCCCGGTTCAGGCCAGGCGATCGGAGAAGCCCTGTCTGGGAATGGAACCCCGATGAGAGGCCAGAGCTCAGTAAGGTGCACCCTGTGCTGGGCTGGGGAGGATTGGCCAGGGGAGAGACAGCGAGCGCCAAGGGCCTGGGGCAAGAAGTCCCACATGGCCCTAACCGGTGTGGCTCAGTGGTTAGACCGTCAGCCTGCAGACTCGAGGGTCCCGGGTTCGATTCTGGTGGAGGGCATGTACCTCGGTTGCGGGCACATACTCAGTGGGGGGCGTGCGGGAGGCAGCTGATCCATGTTTCTCTCTCATCGATGTTTCTAGCGTTCTCTCCCTCTCCCTTCCTCTCTGTAAAAAAAAAAAAAAATCAATAAAATATATTTTTTTAAAGAGAGGTCCCACGTGGCCAAGGCGTGGGCGGTGGTGGGGACGTGGGAGGGGACGGGCACCTCAGGACCCAGCGGGCAATCTGGATTCTATTCTGAGCCACCGGCCCAGACACAGTCCGTGCCTCCCCTGGGGGCGCTCGGCCCTGTGCAAACCAGCCCACCCAGCCAGGCCAGCCACCCCCCACCTGGCGCTCACCCTCCAGGCCACTGTCCCCGCCCTCGCCACCCAGGCGGACACCTGATGACTGGAGATGGCCCCTCGCCCAGCGCCCGCTGGAAGTGTCCACCAGCCAGTCCTCGGCCTGCGTGCCTGCCTCCTCTTGCCTTCCCCTCAAACACCACCATGAAGGTTCCCTGCCCTCAGCTCCCTCCGCCGCCCTCCCTGTGGGACCGGTGAGGAACAGCCCCCTTGTCCTGGCCTTCGCCCCCTGATCTGTTGGCTTCGGGGCGTGCGGGCTCTCAGCCCTGGTCCCCACGGAGCCACTGCCTGTCTTGATGGGAAAATCATGTCCACCGAGCCACGCCCACCTAGCCACACCTGCTGAGCCACACCCACCGGGCCACGCCCACTGAGCCACACCTGCTGAGCCACGCCCACTGAGTCACACCCGCTTGGCCACGACCGTTGAGCCACGCCCACTGAGTAGCACCCGCTTGGCCACGCCCACTGAGTCACGCCCACTGAGTCACACCCATTGAGCATGGCTCCTCCATGGGCTGCTACCCACCAGCCACCAGGTGTTTGAGCAGAGAAGGAGCTGAAATCCCTCCCGTTCTCTTTTTTCTTCTTCTTTAAATACATTTTTATTGATTTCAGAAAAGACGGGAGAGGGAGAGAGAAACCATCACGAGAGAACCATCAATCAGCTGCCTCCTGCCTGCCCCCCTCCCCGCCCCCTCGCTGGGGCTGGAGCCCACACCCCGGGCCTGTGCCCTGACCGGGAACTGAACTGTGACCTCCTGGTTCACAGGTCGGTGTCAATCACGGAGCCACGCCGGCCCGGCCGGCCCGTCTTTCCTAAACCCCTTCAGCCCGCTCCACGGGGTCCCACCACGGGCCAGCAGAGACGGGCCTGCAAACAGGGGTCGCACGCCTGCGAGTGCATTCTGAAGCAAACGTGACTCTGGTAGAAAAGACGCCGGACACCTGTCCGATCTGGGCGCGTTCGGGGCTCACAGGCGTCCCAGGCCGGGGAACCTGCGCCCCAAGACACCAGACCAGGATCCGGGGTGACCATGGCCGCCCCGCCCACGTGACTCTCCCCGGGTCACCAGGCGGTATCTTACCTGCTTTAGCGCGGAAAAAAGAAAAGAAAGAAAGAAAGAAAAGAAAAGAAAAAAGAAAAAAAAAAGGCCAAGATGCTCGGAGCCAATCAAATTACGCCCCTGTCTCTTTAATAAACAAGCCCATGTGCGCATTAACCGTGTTGGAAATTCAATTTAAACTCCTTCTCTGGTGCTGCTTACTCTAAAGATGGTCTTTCTTAAACACCAGAACACCAAGGAGTCGTTAGCGCTCTCTCTTCATTACTTCAAAAAACCAATCATTAGACACCAGAGTATATACGTAATTAGAAAATCACTTCCTTTGCAATCCAAGCTAAGTAGTTTACATACTGTAATTACAGGGACAAAATCAATTTTTAATCATTTCCCTGATTGGGCTCATCAGCTCTGTGGGAACATTGTAACCTGCTTGTTGTGCAAAAGCAACATCTGGGCTGAAACAATTACCCTTTGTTTGCTACAATATTCCTTAAATCTCTCTGCTTGCACGGAAAAGGGAAAACACGCAGGCACCGTCTTTTCTGTCCGGGATCCACGTCTTTCGGAAAAGTCGCCGGCCGGCCGGGCGCGCGTGCGGCTCCCGGGATAGGCGGTCGGACGGTGTCCATCCGAGGAATGCGGGGTTTGGGGGTGGGGGGTTTGTTTTCTTTTTTCCTCTCCTTTTTTTTTTTTCCAGGGAGATAAAAGTATCTGATTGTTTTAAAGATCCATTCAGCTGCCTAATTGTTCCGAACACATGGTATTCAAACAGCCCACACATGACAAAACCTCATCTGGGCAATCACGGGCGACTATTATTGCGACGGTTTACACTTTTCTAATACAAATGAATGGGTTTTTATATAAAAAAAAACACAATAAATTAAAAAAAAAAAGACAACAGCCGCACAAAACCGCGGAAAAGCTGAGTCTGTGTGAAAAATAGCTGGTATGCATTGGCAAGGCGCGGCCGGGCGTTCTGTTCTCCTAATAGGAAATGACCTCATTTGCGCTGCAGTAATAATTAGTACTGCTTCGCTGAGAGTTAAGAAAAAAAACTTTCCCCGGATAATCAGGCAGCGGCTCCTTTGTCAGGCGCTCCAGATTGACGGTTAACCCTTCGCAGGCAGGCCCCGGCCGCCGCGCCAGAGGCGGCCACAGCTGTTGGCAGCCCTCAGACTGCCGGCGTGCGGCGCGGGAGCTTTTTGCAGTGACGACTGGAAAGCCTCGGTGTCCCCTTTGAAGAAATGGGGGAACCCCACCCCCACCCCGCCCACAGCACCCCCTCGGCCCCTGTGCTCGCTCTCCGGGGGCCCCGTCCCCCCGGCCTTTTGAAGTTGCTCAGCTTTGACTTTGGCTGCAAGTCTCCCCCCCTCCCCCCACCCCCGCCAACCTACAATGAATTCATAGTCACAGCAGCCCCTGGAGGAGGAGGGAGAGGGGAGATGGGCAGAGCGGGAGGTGTTTGGCGGCTGGCATGGCGCAGGTGGGGGGGTGCCGGAAGGGGACAGGATTTGAGCCATTAAAGAAAGTCAAGGTCCAGCTGAAACCGGTTTGGCTCAGTGGATGGAGCCTCGGCCTGCGGACTGAAAGGTCCCGGGTTCAGTTCCAGTCAAGGGCATGTACCTTGGCTGCGGGCACATCCCCAGTGGGGGTGTGTAGGAGGCAGCTGATGGATGTTCCTCTCTCATCAATGCTTCTGACTTTCTCTCCCTCTCCCCTCCTCTCTGTAAAAAAATCAATAAAATATGTTTTTAAAAAAGGAAGGAAGTCAAGGTCCAGCTTGGCCACGTGGCTCCGTGGCTGAGCATCGACCTAGGAATCAGAAGGTCACGGTTCGATTCCCGGTCAGGGCACACGCCTGGGGTGTGGGCTCCATCCCCAGTGCGGGGCGTGCAGGAAGCGGCCGATTGCTGGTTCTCTCTCATCGTTGATGTTTCTCTCTCTCCCTCTCTCTGCCTCTCTGAAGTCAATAAAAACATCTTTAAAAGAAATACAGTCCAGCTGAAACAGCCAGGGTTCATTCACATGTGTGTTCACACGTGCGCGCGCACACACACACACACATATGTGCATATACACATATACCTCGTGGCAGACACTATGTGGGAAGCGACACGCCACACCCTAACTATTCCTGGCACAGCAGGAGTGACAGCTGACATTGATGTGACAGCTGACATTGATTGGGCACTAAGCACCGCCCACCCCCCAGAGTTCCAGTTCCTGACTGACCCACCAGCTCCCCTCACCCTCATGACACCCCCGTGAGGCAGGGGCTATCGCCATGTTCGTTTATCTCCGGGAAACTGAGGCACCAGCCATGGACTGCCTTGCCCACGAGAAGGGCTGGTGGGCGCGGGAATCGAGGTCTGCATCACGAGGGCCGATTCCACGACCCCGCTCTGAGCCCTCCCCCCCCCCTTACCCCAGGAGCATCTCCCTCTGCGGCTCGGAGAGCCGGTGCCCGAGGCGGCCGAGCCCGCCCCGTGGCCACCGGTCAGAGACGCCCGCCTTCGCGCGTGCTCATGTCCTCGGGAGCACGCAGACCTGGCACAATTCCGCCCACGGGCTCCTCTCCCGTGCCCCGTGGGGACCCGGCCAGGACGGGGTGGAGGAGAGCGTGGCCCGTGGCACGTGGCACGTGGCATGTGGCCTGTGGCACGTGCTCAAGCGAGACGCACAGACCAGCAGCTCCAGCCAATGCCGCCTGTCACCAGTAGTGGGGTGCCGCGGCCACAGGCGGGGGAGCCTGCGCTGAACTCGCCCCAGGGCAGGAGGGGGGACACCCAGCTCCATCCGAGCCTGCCTCCTCCAGGAGCCAGTGGCCTTGCCCAGCCATGCCCGGCCTCACCCCTCCTCCGGCCTCACCCAGGCCTCACCCCTCCTCCGGACTCACCCCAAGGATTCCACGGGAGGCCCGATCTGAGACCACTCTGGCCTCAGACACGGAGCGATGAGAACGGAGGGGAAAAAAAAACACCAGAAGACTATAAATGCCTTCTTTTTATTTTATTTTTAAGGGGGTTTTTTGTTGTTGTTCATCCTCACCCGAGACTATGTCTCCGTTCAATTTTGGAGAGAGTGGAAGAGAGCGAGGAAGACAGAGGGAAACATCGACGTGAGAGAAACACCTCAATGGGTTGCCTCCCGCACACGCCCTGACCAGGGAGAAGCCGCCCCCAGAATCGAACCCGGGACCCCTTCGGTCTGCAGGCCGACGCTCCACCCACTGAGCCCCCCGGCCAGGGAGGGCTACAGTGCCTTCGGAGAGGTGGCATCGCCCCCCGCACCTCAGAGACGTTTCCCACGTTCAGGGCGCCCAGGACCCCTGCCGCTTCTCCACCGAGAGGTCCCTGCGCAGGTCCGCTCCCGGTCCGACAGGAGCCGACACCGCGGGCAGCCCGGCCCTCGCCCTGCCGGGCCCTGCGACTCCCCCCGACGCCCCCCGCCGGGAGGGGGAGGCCGCGTCCTGCTCTGAGGAGGAGACCTGGCTCAGGGTGTTCCCTCCGCTCTTTACAGGTTGAAATCTTGGAGGCGCTGAATTCAACAAAACAGCCCCTGAAAGCCGTGTCACCGGTGTCTCCTGACCATGTCAGTGTCGCCTGCGGGGCTGGCGTGTACGCCCCGTTGTGTGTCTGCGGCGACGGCTGACGCTGAGCTGGGCAGAGTCAGGCCGCTCCGACAGACAGCGGGGCTTGGCCGGGTCGAAAACGCGCTGGTTCTCTGACCGGTCGTGGAGAAAAGGCGTTATCGGCCGCGTCACCTGAGGTGCGGGCGCCCGGGGAGGGGCTGGCGTCAGAATGGCCGTCACGTGCGACCCAACTCGCCGAGCGCGGGGTCTCCTTTGTGGGGGGGGGGGGGTGCTTTTTGGGTTTTATTTCGTTTCCTTTCTGTTCTCTAAAACGGCTTAATTAAGCCATGTGTGCTCACTGGGAGAAAATGTAGGACATATAAATAGATCTGCCACAAAGAGGAAAATGACAACGATCCATAGTTCCATTGGCTGCTGCCACTGATGTTGCTATTTTGAGGCATGTCTTTCTGTGTTTTTCTGTGTGTGTCTCTGTGTGTCTGTTTCTGTGTGTTTGTGTGTGTGTCTGTATGTCAATGTATCTGTGTGTGTCTGTATATGTCAGTGTGTGTCTGAGTGTGTGTCTGTGTGTGCCCATGTGCCTATGTATCTGTGTGTCTGTATGCCCATGTGTTTGTGCATCTGTGTGTGTGTCTGTGTTTGTGCATCTGTGTGTGTGTCTGTGTTTGTACATCTGTGTATCTCTGTGTATATGTGTATCTGTGTCTGTGTGCCCATGTGCCCTGTGCCTGTGTCTGTCTGTGCTTGTGTGTCTCTGTGTGTCTGTGTCCATGTATCTGTGTGTCTGTATGTTTGTCAGTGTATATGTCTATATGTGTGTCAGTGTGTGTCTATGTGTATGTCAATGTGTATCAGTGTGTGTGTCTATGTGTCTGTGTGTGTGCACCTGTGTATGTGTCTGTCTGTGTATGTGTCTCTGTGTGTGTCTGTGTGTGTCTGTGTGTACCTCTGTGTGTCTGTGTATGTATCTGTGTGTCTGTGTATGTGCCTATGTGTGTATCTGTGTGTCTGTCTGTGTATGTGTCTATGTGTATGTGTCTGTGTGTGTATCTGTGTGTCTGTGTGTGTATCTGTGTGTCTGTGTGTGTATCTCTGCCTGTGTGTGTGTATCTGTATGTCTGTCTGTGTATGTGTCTATGTGTGTGTGTGTGTCTGTTTTTGTGTGTGTATGCCTGTGTGTGTGCATGTATGTGTGTCTGTGTGTGTATCTGTGTGTGTGTCTATGTGTGTATCTGTGTGTATATCTGTGTGTGTATCTGTGTGTATATCTATGTGTATATCTGTGTGTGTCTGTGTGTCTGTGTGTGTATCTGTCTGAATCTGTATCTGTGAGTGTGTCTGTATCTGTGTGTATCTGTGTGTGTCTGTGTGTGTATCTGTCTGAATCTGTGTGTGTATCTGTGAGTGTGTCTGTGTGTATCTGTGTGTATATGTGTGTATCTGTGTGTGTCTGTGTGTGTATCTGTGTGAATCTGTGTGTGCCCGTGTGCCTGTGTGTGAGCGCATACACACAGAGACTCCGGGGCCCTGTGAGCGCCATGCCCGGCTGGGTGGGGTCCGGCAGGGTGACAGGGAAGTGTGAGGAGACAGAGAAGATGGCCTCCCACGGGCGAGGATCTCGTGGGCAAAGACACGCTGGAGAAAGGGTGGCACCAACACACCAAGAGCTCCTGGGTCCAACAAGAAGCGAGCAGCCAGGCACAACCCGGCGAGGCCCCGGACGGCTCGCCGGAGACCTGCCGGCGCCGAGTGGCCGGGAGCAGACGCCAGGCGAGCTGTCCCCTCTGACCGCACCAAGCGGTCGTTCTGGAGAAGACCAAGGACATTCAAGGGCAAATGCACTTGCAGGCCACGCACAACATGTCACCATTGCCCTGTGGTTCCATAGCCACACGAAGACACAGACTGAGCTCCTGCAAGCACCCCTCTCGCTGCACAAACATGTTACCTGTGGCAGAGGGAGCGCGGGGGAGCGTGCACCGTGAGGACGGAGCCTGCGCAGGGGTTCGGGGGGGTAGGGACCCCAGGAAGCCGGCCTCTTCCGAGTCTGGCGGCGGCGGCCCCCTTGCTGCCTCGTGCGCGGCACAGTGCGGCCCCCACAACGCACAGAGCAGACGAGGAAAACGGCCTTTCCCTCCCGTCTTCCGTAAAGACTTTGTAAACAGCCCCGGCCGGTTTGCTCGGCGGACAGAGCGTCGGCCTGCGGACCAAAGGGTCCCGGGTTCGATTCCGGTCAAGGGCAGGGACCTCGGTGGCGGGCTGCTCCCCAGCCGGGCCCTGGTCGGGGGCTGTGTCTCTCTCACACCGACGTTTCTCTCCGACGTTTCTCTCCGTCTCTCGCTCTCTCTCCCACTCTCCCTGCAGATCCTTGGATGAGGATTTAGAGGGGGGGAAAAAAAAGGTTTTGTACACATTCTCAGAGAGAGGATCTCCCCGCCGGTAACAGGGCTGAGGCAGGCGTTCAGAAACTGCGCGGAATTCGAAAGATTAAAACCAACGACGCCCGAGTCCCTGAGACCAGGAGGCGTCACGTCTTCCCCGTTAACAAACCCCGCAGTGAACCGGCACAACCGGACCGGCCGTGCCCCCCCCCCCCCCCCCCCCCCCCGGGATGAACCGGTCTCCGTCCCTTGCAGACGCGAGATTACGGAGGCGGGTGCAGGGCTTCAGAAAAGCATTGTTCTTAAAAAAGAAAAGAAAAGAAAAAAACCTGCCTTGCCAGCCTCCACGTAATTTGTGAGATGCGTTTTTAAATGATCCGCAGCGGCGGCTCCATCAGTCAGATGATCCCGATAGATAATTCACCACGCCGTCACGTGACCCCCATCACTCTAAGAGACGCGAATGTATCGCCAGGAGCCGGGGGGATAATGGGCACACCTGTTTACGGCGTCACCTCTGTTTGCTAATTGTCTCCTTGAGCTGCGTTTCACTCCGTGCGCATTTGTTTCTGACAGGCGGCGTCTATTTAGAAATCACATTACTTCAAGTGCAATTGTGCTTTTGTCTATCAAGTCGATGAAGTGTTGTTCTCCAGATCCCCGGTTCTGACTGGGGGGGTGCCGGAGCCCCGAAAGGTCACCCCGTTATTTACCTGCGGCGACGGAAGGGGATGACGGCACCTGGCGTGCCCCCAGCTATGATCACTCCTCACGGCCTGAGTATCCCCCCCACACACACACACCCCAAGGGTGACGGGCCGAGGGGGCAGGGCAGGGAGCGTGCCGGGCGGGCGGGCGGGTCTGTGCCGACAGGCACAGGTGTCCCCAAATGCACAGCCTCCCCCACGAAAAGGCAACCACGGAGGCCGAGGGAGCGTGCCGGTGGGCGGGTGGGTATCCCTGGCCGAGGATGGATTCTCCCATTAAAAAGACATTTAAAGGTAATTTTTCAGATGGGCCGACGCCGGGGGGTCAGCCGTGAGTGAGTTCCAACCCGCTGGAAGGTAACTACAGCCCGGCCCGGGCCGATGACGGCCCTCGAAAGCGTGCAGAGCCGCCCCGCACGGCAGGGCTCCGCGGGTGGGGTCCCGGGTTCGATTCCGGCCGAGGACGCAGGTTCCTCCCCGGCCTGGGCCCTGGCGGGGGGGACGTGCAGGAGGCGACACCCATCGACGTGTGTCTGTCTCTCCCGCTCTCTTCCACTCTCGCTCTAAAAATCAACGGGAAAACATCCGCGGGTGAGGATTAACCACAACAATAAAAAATAAAAAAGAAGGGAAAATGCCAGAGCTGCCCGGGAACCCCGGAGCCAGATGGCAGCCGGCCGCCCACCGCGCCCCCGCGTCCGGCCACCGGTGGGGGGCGGCGTGCCCCCCCGTCCGCGCGGCAGAGGCTGGCCCCGCGCCAGGACCGTCCGTCCCTGTGCACAGGAGCGCTCCGCCGAGCCGCAGGCGTGGGCGTCTGAAGGAGGCACCCCGCGTTCGGGGTTCAGAGACGGTCACCCCAGTCCGGCCGGCGGGGCCCAGCGGCTGAGCTTCAGCCCAGGAACCGGGAGGTCAGGGTTCGATTCCCGGTCAGGGCACAGGCCCGGGCTCCAGGCTCCATCCCCAGTGGGGGGCGTGCAGGAGGCAGCCGGTCCGCGATTCTCTCTCGTCACTGATGTTTCTCTCTCCCTCTCCCTCTCTCTCCCTCTCTCTCTCAACAATATATATATACATATATTTCAACATACTTTATTGATTTCTGACACAGAGGAAGGGAGAGGGATAGAGGAAAACATCGATCAGCTGCCTCCTGCACGCCCCCCACTGGGGATGTGCCTGCAACCAAGGTCCATGCCCTCGACCGGAATCGAACCCGGGACCCTTCAGTCCGCAGCCCGACGCTCTGTCCACTGAGCCACACAGTTTCTGACGTGTATTTTATTTTGTTTTTTTTAATATATTTTATTGATTTTTTACAGAGAGGAAGGGAGAGGGACAGAAAGTCAGAAACATCGATGAGAGAGACATCGGTCAGCTGTCTCCTGCACACCCCCCACTGGGGATGTGCCCGCAGCCAAGGTACATGCCCTTGCCGGAATCGAACCCGGGACCCTTCAGTCCACAGCCCGACGCTCTATCCACTGAGCCACACCGGTTCTGACGTGTATTTTAAAAGTTCTGTCTCAAGTAGCCGCACCCATTCCTACGGGTCATCGCCCCCGACTTCCCGCCCCCCGTCACGGGCCGGCCTGTGCCTGCCGAGTCCGCGCTCTGACGTGGTCACGCCCACCAGGACAGGGGGTGGAGAGAGGGGGTGGAGGGGGATTGGAGGGGGTGGGAGAGGGATTTAAGGGGGAGGGAGGAGACAGAGGGGATGGGAAAGGGGTTGGAGGGGTATTGGAAGGGGTGGGAGGGGTGGGTGGAGACAGAGGGGGTGGGAGAGGGGTTGGAGGGGGATTGGAGGGGGCTGGGAGGGGGCTGGGAGGGGAAAGTGGGGGTGGGAGAGGGGTTGGAGGGGTATTGGAGGGGGTGGGAGGGGGGAGGAGGTGAGAGGGGAAAGAGGGGGTGGGAGAGGGGTTGGAGGGGGATTGGAGGGGGTGGGAGGGGGGGGGAGGATTGGAGGGGGTGGAAAGTGGGTTGGGAGGGTGGGGAGGGGCTGGGAGGGGTGGGAGGGGACAGAGGGGGTGGGAGGGGTAGAAGGAGTTGGAGGGGGTGGGACAGGGGTTAGAAGGGGTGGGAGAGGGGTTAGAGGGGGATTGGAGGGGGCTGGGAGGGGGTGGGAGGGGATAGAGGGGGTGGGAGGGGGTGGGAGGAGACAGAGGCGGTGGGAGAGGGGTTGGAGGGGGTTGGAGGGGGTGGGAGGAGATGGAGGGGGTGGAAGAGGGGTTGGAAGGGGATTGGAGGGAGCTGGGAGGGGGTGGGAGGGGACAGAGGAGTGGGAGGGGGTGGGGGGGACAGAGGAGTGGGAGGGGGTGGGAGGAGGCGTAGGGGTGGGAGAGGGGTTGGAGGGGGTGGGAGGGGTGGGAGGGGTGGGAGGAGACGGAGGGGGTGGGAGAGGGGTTGGAGGGGGATGGGAGGGGACAGCGGGGGTGGGAGGGGCTGGGAGGAGACGGAGGGGGTGGGAGAGGGGTTGGAGGGGGATTGGAGGGGGCTGGGAGGAAGTGGGAGGGGACAAAGGGGTGGGAGAGGGGTTGGAGGGGGTGGGAGGGGACAGGGGGGTGGGAGGGGCTGGGAGGAGGGTTGCATCCACGGGCTGACACACGGCTGACCTGGGCCTGGGTGGTCGGAAGTGCTAACTGTGACCCTGGCTCATGTCACCACCTAACGTGACTCCCGACGGAGGAGAGTGGTGCCTCCCCGACAACACGGGCCCCGAAGACGGGACCCCGTTCTCGGCCGGAGGGGCTCAGGAAACGGGACGTCTCGAGGCCCACAGTTTGAGGTGGTTAATATCCACCCCCCCCCAAAAAAAAAAGGAAGCCGGGAGAGGGAGGGGGAGGCCCCCTGCACTCTCCACCGGGAGCGGCGTCGCCGGCGGACACACCCCCTTCCCTCCTCTGCAGGCCGCACGCACGCACACACACGCACACGCGTGCAGGAAGCGAGACCCAGGAAGCACACGGACACTCCCTCCCTCCCCCAGAGGAGCAGCGGGCGGGGCTCGGGGAGGGTCCGGAGGGCCGTCTCGGGGACAGTTCGATGCCGGCGGCGTGGCTCCGTGGCGGAGTGTAGACCTGCGAGCCAGGAGGTCAAGGTCCGATTCCCGGTCGGGGCACAGGCCCCGGCTGCAGGCTGGACCCCCGTGGGGGGCGTGCGGGAGGCAGCCAGCAGCCGGTCCATGATTCTCTCTCGTCACCGATGTTTCTCTCTCTCTCTCTCTCTCTCTCTCTTCCTCAAACACAAACACAAATGAGCAGCCATCGGTGACCTCCTGCAGCTGGAACAGGTGAGTGTCAGGTGAGGTCAGGCAGCGAGGGCTTCGGTCCCCAGAGGCTGGTGCTCACGGGGGGCCCTTGCCACCACGCGAGGCAGAGGCTGCGTGCGGGGCTGGCTGGGCCACGGACGGCCACGTGAGCCACCGGACGGCCCTGCGTGGCCGACGTGGTTCCTTCGAGCCGTGCGGCTGGAGGAGCCCCCCCTGCCCGCCGCCCCCCGCCCCCCTTTCTCTTTTATCAAATACCCCGGACGCGGCGAGGAAACGAGGGAGAATGAGAGATGATCGCAGAACAGGGCTTTTATGGCCGGCGTCGGCGGGACAGGCGCGCCGTTACATACGTTTCCTCTAAGTAATCAGGAATGTATTGGTATTTTGAAATTATGTATCTCTAATAACACAAAAGTACTTAAGAACAGAAAGAGACAGTAATGGAAAATGCAGTCAACTGTTGACAACATATAGAATTTCTGAAAGCAATTTGCAGAGAACAGCCGAGCAGATGAGTCAAAAATTTTCACCGAAAAAAAAAAAAAAATATATATATATATATATATAATTTCTTGCCGCCGATGGTCCAATGTAATTCGTTTTCTATCTCTGTTCATTAATCATTGTTAAAATTAGTGATCCATTTCTTCCACTCTGCCATCTGCACTCAGCTCCGGAGCAAACATGACACCTTCTCGCATAATAAAATCTGACAGCCGCTGGGACGCATTTCCAACGAGCTTTCTGCAGAGCTGCACCGCCCGACGGATGCCGCTGTCAGACAAAAGTGGGCGCTTTCGCCGGAGTCCTTTCTTTATCAATTCCGCACACAGATGTGCGGGAGCGCGTGTGCGTGGACGTGGCGGGGCGGGGGGGGGGGGCAGGGGTGCGCGCGCATGTGTGAAAACAGGATCCGGAAAAACCCGTTTGTTTTAATTAAAACGAGTCTCCCGGCCGGCGTGGGTGGGAGGCGTCTGAAACCCGGGCCTGCCGGCCGGGTCCCCTCCGCCGGGCGCCGGGCCCGGGGGGCAGCTGCGCGATGGAGGACGTCGGTGCCGATCGACGCGGCCGCCGCTCGCAAACGGGGCTCGGAAAGACGATCTTGACATTCCAGCCTCCTCGCCGATTTTTTTTTTTTCCATTGTGATATCCTGCTTTATTTTGTGAGGGTTTTTTTTTTTTTCCTCCCTTCGCTCTTTGATGACAGAGTTTCAAATACAGATATTTAGGGGAAGACAAAACAGTCGGGGGCAGGGAGAGGCGGAGAGAGCCCCGGGGAATAGTCAGCCACGCGCCCTGGGGAAGCCAGGGCTGGGCCGCACTCAAGGGACCCGCCCCGGCCCCCGATGCCAGGCCAGGTGGTGCCCATCAGCCTGGCAGGGACGGGGATGGGCACTGGGGGTGTCAGCCGGGACCCGTGCCTGTGCTCTGACCCAGCGGTCAGCAAACTCACGAGTCCGCAGACCCAAATACCAACAGGGCAACGATCGACGTCTCTTCCGAGAGCCACGTTTTTTTAAACTTAAACTTCTTCTCACGCCGCTTCTTCCACATAGACTCGCCCAGGCCGGGGTATGTTGTGGAAGAGCCACACTCCGGGGACCAAAGAGCCCCGTGTGGCTCTCGAGCCGTGGTTTGCCGACCACGGCTCTGACCCAAGGGGCAGCCTCTTGGGGAGAAAATCGGTGAGCTTCCGAGAGGGCGGAGCCCCTGACGGGCCCAGCACCCCGTGTCCCCGCCCGCGCCCGGCCAGCAGAGAGGGGAGAGGTGACGAGGGGACACCGGGCAGGGCAGGGTGGGAAGGGGCACTTGGTGTTTCGTCGCTCGCTTTGCCCGCCTCCCGACACCGCCCAGCTCGGAGCGTGTCCAGCCCTGGCGATACCGGTCTGCCATCCCCCCTCCTCCCGCGGGGCCCGGGGCCCAGCACCTGCCATCTGTGCCCTCGGCCACGGCAGGTCTGCCCCCAGGACAGAGAGGCAGAGGCCACAGGGCACAGGGAGCTGCCAGGGAAATAGGGCCTCACCTGCCGCAGGTGGGCTGGAGGAGGCTCCCCAGCAGAGTGAAGGGACCAGGGTCCCCAGCCAGGCCTGTGTCCTCGGGGCAGGGCCAGGGCAGGCTGGGCTGAAGTGGCCTGTCTCCAGGCGCCAAGGGACCATGTCCTGGGCAGGAGAGGAGGAAGAGGAGGAGAAGGAGGAGGAGGAAGAAGAGGGGGGAGGAGGAAGAAGAGGAGGAAGGGGAGGAAGGAGAGGAGAAAGGAGGGAGAGGAGGAGGGAGAGGAGGAAGGAGAAGATGAGAGGAGGAGAGGAGGAGGGAGAGAAGAGAAGGAGAAGAGGAGGAGGGGAGAGGAGGAGGAAGAGGAGGAGGAGGAAGGAGAGAGAGGAAAGGAGAGAGGGGAGGGAGAGAGGGGGAGGGAGAGAGGAGGAGGGAGAGGAGGAGGAAGAGGAAGGAGGAGGAGGAGGAGCAGGAGGAGGAAGAGGAGGAGGAGGGAGAGGAGGAGAAAGGAGAAGAGGAGGAGGGAGAGGAGGAGGAAGAGGAGGAGGAAGAGGAGGGGGGAGAGGAGGAGGAAGAGGAGGAGGAGGGGGAGGAAGGAGAGGAGAAAGGAGGGAGAGGAGGAGGAGGGAGAGGAGGAGGAAGGAGAAGAGGAGGAGGGAGAGGAGGAGGAAGAGGAGGAGAAGGAGGAGGAGGAAGAAGAGGGGGGAGGAGGAGGAGGAAGAGGAGGAGGGGGAGGAAGGAGAGGAGAAAAGAGGGAGAGGAGGAGGAGGGAGAGGAGGAGGAAGGAGAAGAGGAGGAGGGAGAGGAGGAGGGAGAGGAAGAGGAAGGAGAAGAGGAGGAGGGAGAGGAGGAGGAAGAGGAGGAGGAGGGGGAGGAAGGAGAGGAGAAAGGAGGGAGAGGAGGAGGAAGGAGAAGAGGAGGAGGGAGAGGAGGAGGAAGAGGAGGAGGAAGAGGAGGGGGGAGGAGGGAGAGGAGAAGGAGGGACATGAGGAGGAGAAGAAAGAAGAGGAGTAGGAGAAGAGAGAGAGGAGGAGGAGGGAGAGGAGGAAGAGGAGAGAGGGGGAGGAGAAGAGAGAGGAGGAGGTGGAGGGAGGGAGGAGGAGGAGGAGAGAGGAGGAAGAAGAGGAGGAGGGAGCACCCTGAGGGCCCAGGAACCACAGATCATGCCCACAGTCAGCAGCAGCAGCAGCAGCAGCAGCAGCAGGGCTGCACGGGCAACGGCGCAGCTTTGAAAGTGCGGGAGGGCGGTGATGGGCAGTGAGGCCGCCTCCCCCCCCACCCCAGCAGAACTTTCTCTTTCCTCCCTCTGTCCTCCCAGCCTGGCGTGGAGCTTGGAGCCAATCCCCGCGCCGAAGAAGCCTCATTAGAATGAGAACAGTCAAAAGACAAACTTTGCAAAAATCAAGGTTTAAAATAGAAATAGCAACTGACCCTCAGCCTCAAGGCAGCTAGCTAGCTGGGCGGTGACAAGAGGACACTTTTGTTCAACTTCCCCGGAGGCCTGCCCCCCAGACCCACGGGCGGGGAGGGGGCGGAGGGGTGAGAGATGGGGGAAGGGACAGCGGGAGGGTATGAGATGGCGGGGAGGGATGAGGGGGGTGCGGGGAGAGCACGGGGGAGGGGGAGCCTCAGCGTAGCCGCGTCTTTATTTGTTAACACGATCACAAGGTACCGTTCACCCCTCAGCAGCCAGAACGTCTGTTGATTCATTTAACATATACAGAACCCTAACAACACTTCAGAACCTGAGACCTTCCTTCGCGTCCCCGGCCCTGAACAATCGCGCGCACCTGCACACGCACAGGAACACACACGGACATGCATTCCCAGGCATGGGAGGAGCTGGGGAACTGGGGACCCCCTCCCCCAGCACTGTCCCCAGCCCCCCACCCCCCCCCCCCTGCAGCCTAGAGTCCCCCCGGCCCCCGCCTCCTGCCTCTCGGCTCCAGGCCATCGGCACGTCTGAGCGGATGCCGAGGGGACGGCAGCCTCTGCGGCCGATTGGCACCGTTAAGAGGAGGAGGAGGAGGAAGCGGCCGGCCGGGAGCCTTGGTGGGTGGCCTGGGCGCTCGGCCCGCACGGAGCTGCGGCGTCCACACCGAACGCGGACAGGAGGGGACGCGGCTGTGCGGCCCGCGCTGACCCCAAGGCACTGGCGGCCGGACTCCGGGCGGCGGTGTGTCCTTGTTTCTCCCGAAGTTTCTCAGAGTCTGAAGGGAGCGCGTGGGCGCACATGTGCACATCGCGTGTGCTTGTGTGCGCCTGCGTGTGTGTGTGTGTGTGTGTGTGTGTGTGTGAGTTTCAGCCCGGCCCGATCTGGGAGTTTCTTTCCGGAAAGATGCCCAGGACGGACTCGGGGGAAGCGCTTAACTCTCAGACGACGGTGGAAACGCGGGGTCCGTTCCCTCTGCCCTGTGCTGCCGGGGACATGTCCCCTGTGTCCCCCCACCTGCCTCTCGGGCACCCACAGCGGACGGGGTGACTCCCATTGGGGTCGACCAGCTCCTCCCAGAATAACCACGTCTCCTCGGCGTCCCCCCATGAAGTCTCAGCCACTGAGCCGCCCAACCCCACTCTGGAAGCTGAGTGTGCTCAGCGCAGAGTCCCGAGGCATCCGCGTCCCCCCCACATCCCCTACAGCAGGGAGGGGTGTCATCACACCCCCACTCTCCCCCGGCCACTGCCTATTCCCGCCCCCCATCCCTCCAAGCACCCAGCAACGGAGCCCCCTGAGCGAGCAGAGCCCCTGGCCACCGGCTTCTCCAAGTCTGCAACCCAGGAGCCCCCCAACCTTGGGGACACTGGTGAGCAGCACAGGGGGGAGGGGGCTGATGATGGTGCTGTGTCCCCCACACACAACCCTGAACCCTAACAGAAGCAGCAGCAGCAAGATGCCCAAAAGGTCCCAGAACCTTAATGTGAGCCCCAAGCCACAGCTGGCCTGCCTGCCCACCCCCCGCCATCCCTAGTGCTCCTCACAGGGATGGTGAGAGGCCTGTCCCTCCTTTGAGACCTCGAGGACCCCTGTCCTGGGGGCCAGAGTGGAAGGGAAAGATGGGGGACCTCGGTCCTGTCCCCAGGCTCCCAGCTGATGGAGGGGCTCTGGGCTCCCTGTTCTAATTTGTCTTTTGTGGGCTGGTAAAGGTTTCTTTTCTCTTTAAATATGTTTTTATTGGTTTCAGAGAGGAAGGGACAGGAAGAGAGAGAGAAACATCCATGATGGGAGAGAATCCTGGACCGGCTGCCTCCTGCACACCCCATATGGGGACCGAGCCCGCAATCGGGCCTGTGCCCTGACGGGGAATCGAACCCTGATCTCCTGGTTCCCGGGGGGATGCTGAACGCCCCGGCCAGGCCAGCCGGGCGGCAGGGATTTCTCAATGAAACGCCCCGCTGGCACCTGATGCGAACCCGCGTGTCCAAGGGCAGGAGCAGGCCGACCTCGCCGGCACGCAGGCCTTGCTGTGCCTGCTGGGCGCCCAAACCCGGGTGTGGGCCGAGAGCGTGGGCGTGCCTGCGCCCCGCCCGTGCCCACGCCTCCGGCACCGCCCGGCTCCCGCCCGCTCCCTCCCGGCTCCGCACGGGGTGCCCGACCGCACCTCCTCCTCCTCCTCGCTCTCCAACTCGGGGCCCACAACCTTCTCACGGGCGGGGCGTCTGCGCGCTCTCTTTCCGCGCGCTGGCTGTGCTTCCCAACCCCGTGGTCGAGGGCCACAGGTGGCTCTCGGGCCCCTGGAGGATGGCTCTTCCACAAAACACCACGGCCTGGGCGAGTCTGTGCTGAAGGAGCGGATTGAGAAGACGTTTACGTGTAAAAAATGCGGCTCTCCCAAGACATGTCAGTCGTTGTGCTGTGGACGTTTGGCTGCGGGCTGCTGAGTTTGCCGACCGCTGGGCTAACAGGTCTGCGGGTGCCCGGGCACTCCCGTGGGAATTCCGTGGGAATTCCGTGTGAATTCCGTGGGAATTCCGTGGGAATTCCGTGCACCACTGGAAACAGCCTGGCGTCACGCGGGCCGTGGGAGAGGCGGCTGGAGCCCCCCAGCCCGGGCCGACGGGACAGACGGGCAGATACGCGTGCAGGCTGGGGCTCCCTCGGTGCACGGACAAGGCCCAGTTCGGACGAAGGGCGTGTCCCTCCTCTCGGGGACCCGAGACTTCCGGAGCCACCGAGACCCGGGAGGGTGGGGCCGGGGGGCCACTTCCCCACGGAGGCCGCACCCTGTCACCCTCCAGCCCACAGGCCACCAGGAGCGGCCGACACACCCCATTCTGACTCCGCCCTGACCCCACCCCCGGGCGCCTCTCACGCCCGGGGCTCGACGTGGGAAAAGCCAGCACCAGGGGCCACGGAGACCGGCGTGGGCTCCCGCCACGAGGTGACCACGCCCCGGGCGGTTTCCTGTCCAGAAAGGGCCGGGGGGGCGGTGAGGACGCGAAATGCCCACCCCACCAGCCGGTCCACGCGGGCCAAGGGCCACCCCAGGAAACCGGGGACGGGGAGTGGGGGAGCTCCTGTGCAGGGTCAGCAGTATGATACCCCAACAGTGGGCAGGGGGGGGGTGCCATCGCCTGTGAGCAGGGCCAGGAGGGCCCACCGCAGATACGCCACGCTGTGCCCGGAACCCGGGGGGACACGCCCCACTGCCCAGAATCTGGGGGGACACGCCCACTGCCCGGAACCCGGGGGGGGGGGCAGGACATGCTGCTGGGAATCCGGGGGGGTAGAACCTCTCGGACCCCGGCTCTCTGTGAGACACCAGGCTCCTTGCCCCTCAGCATCACGTGACCGAGCATCAAAGGCAGAAGAACCCGCCGGCCGGCGTGGCCCGTGTCTGAGCATCAAGCTGGGAACCAGGAGGTCAGGGTTCGACTCCCGGTGGGGACACAGGCCCGGATTGCGGGCTCCGTCCCCAGTGGGGGGCGTGCAGGGGGCTGCTGATGCACGATTTTCTCATCACGGATGTTTCCCTCCCCCTCTCCCTCCCCCTTCCTCTCGGAAATCAACAAAAACACATTCGGGGAAAAGGAAGAACGAGTGACAGAAAAGCGTACACTTGTCCCCGTTCGCCTGGGGGCCTGGCCACTCCTGAGCAAGACAGGGTCACACACACCGCGCCCTCCCGCCCGGAGGCCTCTCAGCTCCGGTCCACAGAGAGATCTGGACCCGCAGGCGGGGCTGTGGGCTGTGAGGGCGACCCCGTGGTGTTTGTCCCACCCCCCCCCCGTGGCAGCTCCACGCCGGCCGCCCCTACGTGTCCCCCTGGAGGCTGAAGGCCTCGCCACCGTGGGGTGTTTGTGGCCAAATGAGCCCTGAGGGCGGGAGCGCTCCTCCGGCCAGGCCACACGCGCTCCCACTCGTGTGAGGGCCGGAGAGAAGGCGGGGAGGGCGGCGGGGAGGCGGGTGCGCTCACACGGGGCAGACGCAGCCCGTGGCTGCTGCCTCCGTCCCCACCGGACGCCCCCCTCCCCCGGGGGACAAGACCCGCCGCCCGCACGCTCAGCCTTGACCGGTCCAAGACGCTCGCCGGACCCCGGGTTTCCGGGCCCAGGGTCTGAACGAAGAAGAAGAAGCAGGGCCCACTGCGATCCCCAGAGGAAGACAGACGGTGACCACACGCCGGCCGGCGCTGACCTCCCTCCTCCCGGGACCCCCGCTCGGCCCCCCGCCTCCTGTCCCGCGCCTGCAGTGTTAGCCCTTCCTCATCAACAGCCCCCCGAGAGCCGATCGGCTGCCGGCCTCGTGGCGATGCTGGGCCCCGGGTCCCCATCGTTTCGAATGCAGGCTCTTCCTGGTCTTTTTTTTTTTTTTTTAATATATTTTATTGATTTTTTTTTTTTTTTTTTTTTTTTTTTTTTTTTTTTTTTTTTACAGAGAGGAAGGGAGAGGGATAGAAAGTCAGAAACATCGATGAGAAAGAAACATCGATCAGCTGCCTCCTGCACACCCCCTACTGGGGATGTGCCCGCAGCCAAGATACACGCCCTTGACCGGAATCGAACCCGGGACCTTTCGGTCCGCAGGCCGACGCTCTATCCACTGAGCCACGCCAGTTTCGGCTTCGACTATTATTTTATTGGCAAAACATCTTCTTCTGGGCAAAAAGGGTCCTGAGCCGGAACGTAACGGGAGTAGAGGCCCGGACGAGCCCAGCACAGGAAAGGGAGCCGGACGCTCAGACCTTGGCCTCGGCCCCGACCTCTCGCCGTCTCTTCGTGTTCAACGCTGCCTCCCCCACCCACCCCCCACCCCCGCCTTCCGGAAAGCCGAACGCGGCCCCGGTGACAGCCCGCGTTATCTGCGGATTAAAATAGCCCCCTCGCAGCGCTCGGAGTTAAAGGCTTCCGAGTTTGCGAAATTGCAAACAGATGCAGCTCAAGTACCTGCGAATAATCTGCCAAGACCGATTTCAAAAGGGGGACCTCGGGCTCCGGCAGCCGTGAGGACGCGCATTCTTCGCGCCGTGAATGGGCGCCAGGAGTGTGTCGAGGAGCAGATGGGTGCTACTTTGTTTGGGGGAGCCCGGCGGCCCCACGCCCGGGCGAAGGCGGGCGCACACGCGGCGGGGAAACAATTACGGGGGAACGGCGCGCATTGCCAAGCTGATGGTAATGGTCTTTTTAAGATCTGAATCCCTCATTTCTCCCCGCGTGCGCGAGTATCATTTCAGCGGTGGGTCTTGATTGACATAATTACCGAAATGACAGAAAATGAAAGCGAGGGCTGTCGGGTTCGACTGCTGCAGACGTCCCCGCTTGCTCACTGTTTACGGCGGCGCCAATACCGATAAATGGATATTTTTCAACAGGCACTCGCCAACGGCGCTGACCTCCGCCTCCCGGGAATCTTCCGGAGGGCGGCCCGGAGCCGGGCGCGCCGGGGAGGGAGCCTGCGTGAGCTCCCCACGGTCTCCATCTCCCGGGAGCCCGGCTTCGGGAGCCCCTGTGGCTCATAAACATCTCCTCTCCCCGCGTCGCCCAGAAGCCAGCCCCCCTCCGGCCTCGGCCTGTCTCCGCCCGGAGCCCAGGCGGGACCCAGCCGGGCCCTGTCCTCTCCGCCCGGTTTCCACGGGCGATGGCGCGGAGCAGATAATTACTCACGGAAATGTGATTAAACAGACGCCGCCGTTGCCAATGCCGCGCCGCCGCGAAGACGGGGCATTTCTGCGAATTGCTTTTAACATAAATAGCAAACGGGGCTCATAAAGAACGTCCAATTAAAGCCACCGCCTGCCGACAGATGGGGCTGAACCCGGGACTCGCCCGAGCGTCAGGCCGGGGCGCAGGGGGGTGAGGGAGCGGGGGACACGGGGTCCCCGTCGCCACGCACCGGCTCTGCCCTCGAAACCCCACCGACGCCTGCACTGGCGGAAGCCTGGGCGGGGAATGCGGTGAGCTGCGGGAACCGGAGAAGGGAGAGGAGGAGAGAGACTGGGCCTGCAGACGCACGCGGGCGGGTCGGGAAGGGGGCAGGAGGGGGCTGCCTCCAAGGGAAGGAGGGTGAAGGTCACAGCCCAGGCTCAGGCCCGAGGCCTCTGGCTGCCGCCCTTCCCACCCCGCCCTCCCCCACCCCCCCAGACTCCCCTCCCCCGCCCGGACCCCCCTCCCCCCGCAGGGCAGCCAGCAGGAGGCCGTGAGCTCCCCATCGCCCTCCTCCCCCTGCGGACCCACCTGCCCGCCCGCCGCCCGCCTCGGAGCAGAGAGCACGCGCTCTCCCACGTGGGGGGGGGGGGGGGGGCGGGCAGACGAGCATCCGCACCCTGCGATGGCTGATGAGATTTGTATCGACTCCGAAATCAAACGTAACGAGAGGAGAATTGGTTCCCGGCCTGACCCTCCGCTCAGAGTTGCAGGGAGACGGGTCTTCACGGCGCCCGGATGTCAGTGAAGGGCGCGGAGCCGCCCGGCCTCCCCGTGAGCCCGAGCGGACCGGGTTGGAGAAGTTTCGCCGAGTTAATGAGGCCGGCGCGAGGGCCCTGCGTTTCCGGAAAAGCCCTCCTCCTGCCTCGTCAAGGGGAGAAGGTTCCACGCACGCGTCGCGGGACGCCTGGAGTCCCCCGAACTGCGTGCGTGAGTCCCACGTGTGTTCCCCAGGGTCACGTGTGTGTGCTTCTGGGTCCTGGCGCACGTGTGTGCGGCCGTGGAACCCGGGGCTGTCCGGGCTGGAGTCCCCGTCGCTGCGGACACTCCTGGTGAGGTTCCGGGGCCGAGCGATGGGGGTCATCCCCGCCACGCCACCCCCCGAGGCCACATGCTGCCGGACGGCGACCCCGCGGGCGATCGCCCCGAAAGCGCGGAGGAGAGCGTCCCCCTCGGGCGGGGGAAAGGGAGTCCGCGGGCGCCATCGCCGCCCCTATCTCGAGAAAAAATGCAAATGAGGCCGCACGGTGCTAAGTCATTCCGGGATCTCTCGTAACATGAATTAATACCCACCAGAGGCTGAGTGGGGATCATCAAGCTCATTTCACAAAAGACAACGAATCTAACCACCCGTGACTCGATGGGCGAGAAGTTAATGTGCGATCCGGGCCGCTCCGCGGAGTCGGCCTCCCGCGAAATAGCCCGTTTTAAAGACGCCTCATCCGGGGCTCGGCCTCCGGCTCGGCCGATGGGAGAGCGTGCCTGTTCAGACGGTGGTGGGATCGTTTTTGTAGAGAGCAGGCTGCCTCCAGCCACTAACACCCCGGCCACTAACACGAAATCACGGGTCAGCAGGCCCTGCCACTGACACGAAACCACGGGACAGCAGGCCCTGCTACTAACATGAAACTACAGGACAGCAGGCCCTGCCACTAACACGAAACCACGGGACAGCAGCCCCTGCCACTGACACGAAACCACGGGACAGCAGCCTCTGCCACTGACACGAAACCACGGGACAGCAGCCCTGCCACTGACACGAAACAGCAGCCCCTGCCACTGACACGAAACCACAGGACAGCAGCCCCTGCCACTGACACGAAACAGCAGCCCCTGCCACTGACACGAAACCACAGGACAGCAGCCCCTGCCACTGACACGAAACAGCAGCCCCTGCCACTGACACGAAACCACGGGACAGCAGGCCCTGCCACTGACACGAAACCACGGGACAGCAGCCCCTGCCACTGACACGAAACCACGGGACAGCAGGCCCTGCCACTGACACGAAACCACGGGACAGCAGCCCCCCTGCCACTGACACGAAACCACGGGACAGCAGCCCCCTGCCACTGACACGAAACCACGGGACAGCAGCCCCCTGCCACTGACACGAAACCACGGGACAGCAGCCCCTGCCACTGACACGAAACCACAGGACAGCAGGCCCTGCCACTGACACGAAACCACGGGACAGCAGGCCCTGCTACTAACATGAAACCACAGGACAGCAGCCCCTGCCATTGACACGAAACCACGGGACAGCAGCCCCCCTGCCACTGACACGAAACCACGGGACAGCAGGCCCTGCCACTAACATGACACCACGGGACAGCAGCCCCTGCCACTTTGTGCCTGCAACACAGTGCCCCGCTCCTGATTGGCTAAGACAAATGGCATATTTTCCATCCACATTCCAGAGGAGGCTGGAGTGAACTTTTCTTTTCAAATAAGAACAATCAGATTTAAGACAGCGCTCCAGGAGAGGGAGGGAGCGGGGGGGGGGTAAAAGGGGGGAGGGAGAGAGTCAAGGGCGCTCTACCCAACGCCAAACGTGCCCCCAACACCCTCGCGTAAAGGCAGGCCGCGCCCCTGCCCGGAGCCGCGCGTCCGGTCCGCAGCCCAGCAACGCGGGGCCTTGCCCTTCCTCTCCCGCCGCGCGGCCCTCTGTGACGGCCGAGAGCGGGGGCCGGAGGGTGCGGAGCGTGCGCCCTCCGCGCCGGAGATGACAGATGGATTATAGAAACTTCAAAGTGCGCGTCGGGGCGCCCGGGGAGGGCCGGCGGGGATCTGAGCTCCCGGCTCTCCCGGGAGACAATGGCTCCCTGACACGGAGCATCCATCAGGGCCTGGCGCGGCCAGATAGACATAATCTCCCTTTTCACCGCGCGGCCCGCGCTCCGCGAGGGACAAGTTCCAGCGGCTGCGGGGCTGGTCCCCGGCTGATTGTCACCGCACCACGGTGACCCCCCCCCCCCCCCCCCCGCCGCCCGGGGGGTTACATCAGTCTCTCTGCAAACGGGTTTTTCCCTAAGAACAGGAACAGCATCAGCTTTCGGGAGGAAAAAGCAGACGCCGAACATCGGGCTGGGATGGGCGACGTCTCTGACCCCCCTGAACCCGGGGAGCTTTGGTTTGCCGGGCCTGTGACTAAGGACAGGGCCTCCCACATGGATCACGGGCCACATGCCACCCATCACCCACCTCCGAGGGCAGTGTGACTCCCCTGAGCCCCGCGTCCCCATCGGCCAGCGTCCCCCCTCCTCCCTACCGCCCCTCCCCAGCCAGGAGGTGCACGCACAGTCGGGGGGGGGGGGCGGAGGGGGAGAAGAAGGGGTCGCAGATTCTGAATGGCACGTCCGCCTGGTGCCCCGGCCTCCAGTCACACGTCTCGGCTGCAAAGAGTAAATCGAACCCTGACCTGTGTGGCTCAATGGATAAGAGCGTCGGCCTGTGGACGGAAGGGTCCCGGGTTCAATTCCGGTCAAGGGCATGCACCTTGGTTGTGGACACATCCCCAGTAGGGGGTGTGCAGGAGGCAGCTGATGGATGTTTCTCTCCCATCGATGTTTCTGACTCTCTCTCCTTCTCCCTTCCTGTCTATTAAAAAAAAAAATCAGTAAAAACATACTTTAAAAAAATAAAAGAAAATAAAGCTGCAGTTTCTTAAAAATAAATAAGTAAACAAACCAGAACAAGGCAGAGAGCCCGTTGCCATTTTGGAAGCCCCAGCTCCTCAGGGCAGCCCCAGGGCGGGGGGGCCGGCCGCGGCCCCGGGCGTCACATGACAGATGGCGGCCCCGGCCCCGAAATACCGCCACTCAGAGGCCCACGCCAGCGAGGCACCCGCGCCGATATGATGAATCGTAAGTCCAAAAAAACCTTAACTTTTCTATGTCTCTTAAAATTTTGATAGAGACATAAAATGGCTTATGGAATTCTAATTATAGCAACAGACTTCAAAAAAACTGTCTCCGTGTCAGAGATTAGTGAATCAAAGGCACATTTTTCCAGCCAATTCTTCCTTCTGAATATTAACCGTATTTATCATCCTTCCCGCCCCCACCCGCCAGCGAGGTCCGTCCGCAGTGGACAAGGGGGCGGTGGCATGAGGGCCAGGGCTGGAGACCTGCCCACCAGGCAGTCATCCCAGGAGGGTGAGCAGCCACCGTGGGCACACATCTCAGTCCCAGGAGCCAGATCTTTCCAACCTCATCATCGTCAACACTATCACCATCACCCTCACCGTCATCATCACCATCACCGTCATCATCACCATCACCGTCATCATCACCATCACCATCACCGTCATCATCACCGTCACCATCACCATCATCGTCACCATCACCCTCATCATCACCATCGTCATCACCGTCATCATCACCGTCACCATCACCATCATCACCACCATCGTCACCATCACCACCACCATCACCGTCATCATCACCGTCACCATCACCATCATCGTCACCATCATCACCATCACCCTCACCATCACCATCACCACCCTCATCATCACCATCGTCATCACCGTCATCATCACCGTCACCATCACCATCATCGTCACCATCACCCTCACCATCACCATCATCACCCTCATCATCACATCACCATCACCATCATCGTCATCATCACCATCACCATCATCACCCTCCCCATCACCCTCACCATCACCATCATCACCCTCATCATCACATCCCCATCACCCTCACAGTCACCATCACCGTCATCATCACCATCACCGTCATCATCACCATCACCATCACCGTCATCATCGTCACCATCACCATCACCATCACCATCATCACCCTCATCATCACATCACCATCACCATCATCGTCACCATCACCCTCACCATCACCATCGTCATCACCGTCATCATCACCATCACCATCATCATCACCGTCACCATCACCATCATCGTCACCATCATCATCACCATCATCGTCACCATCACCCTCACCATCACCATCATCACCCTCATCATCACATCACCATCACCATCATCGTCATCATCACCATCACCATCGTCATCACCGTCATCATCATCATCATCATCACCATCATCGTCACCATCATCGTCACCATCACCCTTACCATCACCATCATCACCCTCATCATCACATCACCATCACCGTCACCATCATCATCACCATCGTCATCACTGTCATCATCACCATCACCCTCACCATCACCACCCTCATCACCATCACCGTCACCATCATCACCGTCACCATCATCGTCACCATCACCATCATCACCATCACCATCACCATCACCACTATCACCATCATCACCCTCATCATCACCATCACCATCATCATCACCATCACCCTCACCATCACCACCCTCATCATCACCATCACCATCACCATCATCACCCTCATCACCCTCATCATCACCATCACCATCATCGTCACCATCACCCTCACCATCACCGTCATCATCACCGTCACCGTCACCATCGCCATCACCATCACCCTCACCATCATCATCACCATCACCCTCACCATCACCGTCATCATCACCGTCACCATCACCATCACCATCACCATCACCCTCACCATCATCACCCTCATCATCACCATCATCATCACCGTCACCATCACCATCGCCATCACCATCACCCTCACCATCATCATCACCATCACCCTCACCATCACCGTCATCATCACCGTCACTGTCACCATCAC
Organism: Antrozous pallidus; assembly: GCA_027563665.1. NCBI lineage: Eukaryota > Metazoa > Chordata > Mammalia > Chiroptera > Vespertilionidae > Antrozous > Antrozous pallidus. Next base: position 58,846,976 of record CM050525.1, on the reverse strand, counting down.
CATCACCCTCACCATCACCACCCTCATCATCACCATCATCGTCACCATCACCATCGCCATCACCATCACCCTCACCATCATCACCCTCATCATCACCATCACCATCATCATCACCATCACCATCACCATCACCACCATCATCACCCTCATCATCACCATCACCATCACCCTCACCATCATCATCACCATCATCACCTCAAAACACGCCCCACCTCCGAGCAGTGCCACGGAGCAAACGCGGTGCCAACTTGCTAGCTTCTGCCGGCATCACGGCCGCTTTCTAAAATAACCGGATGCCCTTAAGGCCCCCAGCTGAGCGTCCCCCACCTCCCCTCTCCTCTCCCGAAGGAGAGACCGTAACTCGCTCTGGCAAACACCACGCTGGTTTGTCCGGGATCCAACCGGACACCGCCGGCCTCCGTCTCCATCCACCTCCACCCCGGCTCCACCTCGGGCCACCCCTTTCGCCGATCTCTGCACGCCCACGGTCCCGCGAGTCCTGAGCTGGTGTCCACTCACGGGAAAGGGAGTGTGTGGCTCTCGAGCTGATCAAATAGGAGAGCGGGGAGGGGGGCATAAAACACACGAAAAATCCCAAGTCAGTGTCCCTGGGCCTCCGGAAGGCTGTGACCTGAAGGAGACGGGAGGCCTCCCCTCCCCTGGTCCCACCCCAGACGCCTGGGGAGATGGGGAGATGGGGGGGTCCTGTGTGGCCAAAGCCAGGCCAGGCCCCCCAAGACTTCAGGGAGGGGGTTCCCTAAAGGGAACATGTGAAAAGCAGAAGAATTTAATATTTCCATGATTTCAAGGCCAAACGATCCTTTGATGAGTCAGCCAGATGTTTGGGAGGCTGGGGTGGCCCCCCCCCCGCCCCCTTTTCATTTTACTTGTCTATTTTTTATGGTTTCATCCTCACTCAGACACGCTGAGGGAGAAACGGGGATGTGAGAGAGGAACTCGGCGCTGCCTCCCCTGTGCCCCCTCACCGGATGGAACCTGCAGCCTCTGGCGTGGGGGAGACATGCCGGCCCACCGGGTCCCCTGGCCAGGGCTCGCTCTATTTCTCACTTCTATTTTTTTACTGAATTTACTGGGGGGGGGGGGTGTCGACTAATAAACCCTATAATTCGTTCGCCATCTGCGTGTTGATTGTGCGCTCACGGCCCCGAGTCCAGGTTAAAGGGCCGCACACCGCGCCCCCGCCCCCCCGCGAGGCTCTCTCCCCACATTACGAGCGGCTGCGCACTGACCACAGGGGCCCCAGCTTCGCCACCGTCTGCACCCTGGGGCCGGCGGGGTTTGGAGCTCCCTTGCGCCCCGTGAACCACCATCTCCATCTTCTCCTAATGGCCCAGGCCATGCGGGAGGAACCCTTGAGTGAGGCCACCTGGTGGTTTCCACAGAGACCCCGGGCCCTTCCCCTAACGCCCCGGGTGTCCCGGGGCTCCCCACCGACCACACCGCGGCGGCCACGGCCCAGGCCTGGTGACCGGCGGACAGACCACGTGCGCCTCGAAGGTGCTCCCAACGCAGAGACACAGTGACAGGGAACTACCTGCAGGGCATGTCCCCCACATTCCCATCGTGGGCATGTCCCCCCACATTCCCACCGTGGGCCTGTCCCCCCCACATTCCCATCATGGCCATGTCCCCTCACATTTCCATCATGGCCATGTCCCCCCACATTCCCATCATGGCCATGTCCCCTCACATTTCCATCATGGCCATGTCCCCCCACATTCCCAGCTCTGGACATGGACAGGTACCAGGCTTTCCACAGCCAAAGGCCCGGGAGCCTGGTGACCTCATGGCCTCCATCCCCTCCCCAAAAAGGCCCTGGCCCCTGACCACGTCTGACCGCCACAGCCTCAGTCTCAGCCTGAGGGATCAGCCCCTGGGGCGAGAGGTGCTCTGGGCGGGTGGGGGTTCCACGCGCCACCGTGACTCCCGTGGAACTCTGAGCTGAGGTCCTCCTCGGGGAAAGCAGGCCACATGGGGTAGACGCCCCCCCTTCCTGCTGTTAGTATTTGCAGCCGAGCTGCGCATTGGTCTCCAGCTGTCTGCTCGCCGCTGGGCACCCACCGACGGAGGAGGGAGTATCTGTCCTCAGAACCCCGGACGGGGCACCCCAAGCCCCAGGCCAGACGTGGGAGGAGCCCATGGGGCATTGGTCAGCGTGAGCCCTGCGGGCACCCTTGTAGGTGGCAGCTCAGGTGCTGACCAGGCGAGCCATGGTTTACGCAGGACCGGGGCAGGAGGCAGGTGCATTCAGCAGAAAACGGAGAGCTGTCATTGACAGGAAGTCAGCCCCTGGCGAGGACCCATTCACCCTGCTAATGTCACCTCGTGTCCAGGGAGGGATGCCTACAGGACCAAGGACTGGACTCCCTCTCCCCGGGGTCTTCCAGGCCGCATCAGGCATCAGAACCCGGGCCTCCGGAAACCACTGCTGGCATGTGGACAGCCCCGCCCACCGCATTGGCCCTGCCCACTGCCCTGGCCCCGCCCACGAGCCCCGTCCACCGACTGGTCATGCCCACCCAGCCCACCCACTGTCCTGGCCACGCCAACCACACCGGCCCTGCCCACTGCCCTGGCCACACCCACCTGCCCGTAAACCACCATGGGCAGCCATGTCCACCCAGTCCAGCCCACTGTGCCGGCCCCACCAACTGACCTGGTCATGCCCAGGAGCCCCGCCCACCAACTGGCCATGTCCCCCAGCCCACCCACTGTCCTGGCCACGCCCACCTGCCCTAGACTGTGGGCAACCACACCCACCCTGCCTACTGTGCCAGCCGCGCCCACTCTCCTGGCCACACCCACCCCTGCCTACTGCCCTGGCCACACCCACCTGCCCCAGACCACCAGGGACAGCCACACCCACCGGCCCCAGGAGGGACTCAGGAAGATGGGGGTTGGAGGTGGCGGTTTATAGGGTAAAGGTCAGGAGTCTGGGGTCACACCTGCTCACCGCCGCTGGACACCTCCCCAACCTCAGCACACGGGAGCCTGAAGGCCTCTCCTCTCCCGCCCTCGCTGGCGGGTTTTGTGTTTGTGTTGTGTGCTTGTGTTCGGTTTGACACTAAACATTTTTGAGGTTTTTTTTAAGGTATATATGTAAATTTTTTTTTTATTGATGTCAGAGAGGAAGGGTGAGGGAGAGAGAGAAACACCAATGAGGAGAGAGAACCATGGGTCTGCCGCCTCCCGCACACCCGCCACTGGGGACGGAGCCCACAGCTGGGCCTGTGCCCTGACCGGGAACGGAACCGGGACCTCCCGGTTCCTGGGTCAACGTCCAAACGCCGGCCGCGCCAGCCGGGCTGAAGCTACAGGTTTTCCAACAGCACAGACGCGGCTCCCGGCCGCCGCCTGCTCCTGTCGGGTCTGACGTCCACGCGAAGGTGCGGCCGCTGCCCGGCGACTCCCGAGGGACAGCCCGTGGGCTCTGCCGGCGCGGACACCGGGGGCCCCAGGCCATGGTCCCCGTGGACGGAGCGGAGGGAAAGACTGTGGGCGTGTCCTCCCCCACATTCCCAGCTGCCCCCTTCCTGGGCGGGGCCGGACCTCAGGAAGGGAAGACCCCGGGAGTGGCCTCGGGGATGGGAGCAGGGATACTCAGCGGTTTTTGCAAAATGCCCGCAAATGAGGACAAGCCGTAGCAGGCCAGGGAGGCGGCAGACAGAGAGTGCTGGTGTGAGCCATTTCCGTGGGCACACCTCACATGTGGTGACAGCGGGACCGGGCCGGTCACCGTGGCCTGGGCCCACAGACAGCGGCACTGTCTACGGCAGCGGTCAGCAAACTCGTGAGTCCACAGAGCCCAATACCAACAGCACAACGATTGAGATTCCTTTGGAGAGCCACATTTTTTCAAACTTGAAACTTCTTCTATGGGGGAGATCAACCGAAGGACTTGTATGCATGCATATGAGCATAACCAATGAATGAAAGACACTGGGGCGGGGAGGGGGGCAGGTGGGGACATGTGCTGGGGGATAAGGGAGGCTGAGGGGAGGATAATGGGGGGGGAGGAAAACATATATACTACTATTAAATATAAGTTATATTGTAAATTTAAAAAAAGAAAATAAAAAATGAAAAAATGAAAAAAAAATAATAATTTTTTTTAAAAAACTTATTCTAATGCCACATCTTCAACATAGACTCGCCCAGGCCGTGGTGTTTTGTGAAAGAGCCACACTCAAGGGGCCAAAGAGCCGCCTGTGGCTCGAGGGCCGAGGGTTGCCGACCACTGGTCTAGGATCCCGGGCTCCAGACGCTCCTCCCTCCGGGAGCTGAGAGGGAGGAGGCTGCCTCGTTGCAGACGGAACAGAGCAGCTGGGTAATGTGTCCCGGAATGACAAGCCCGCTGGCGAGGCCGGGCCCCGACCTGTGCCCGGACCCTGCACCAGACGCTGCTGGGACTCTGCAAGGTGGGCGCCCCCGAATACACACTTCATTTGCACTCAGCCGCCCCAGGCAGCAGGTGCCGGACACCGGGGCCGGGCAAACAGGGAGGCGCTGGGAGGCAGGCGTGAGTCAGCGATGCCGGAACCCCGATGGGATGCTGCCGCCAGGTTCCCCCGCCCGCCCCCCGCCCGCCCCCCGCCCGCGGTGAGAGGGGCGTCATTCTCTCCTTAATCAGAGGCAGACGCTATCCCCAAGAAGCACAGCAGCAAGCGTGTCCTGTTTCACCTGATGAGGAGTGTCCCCCCCCCGGCCACCCCGGGGAGAGTTGTCACCCCAAAAGTTCTGCCTCCTGTTTTTCTTTTTTTATATATACATATATGTTTATTGACTTCAGAGAGGAAGGGGGAGGGAGAGAGAGAGAGAAACATCCGTGATGAGAGAGAATCACAGACCAGCTGCCTCCTGGCACGCCCCACACTGGGGATCGAGCCCGAAACCCGGGCCTGTGCCCTGACCAGGAATCGAACCCTGACCTCCTGGTTCCTAGGCCGGTGCTCCACCCCTGAGCCACGCCGGCCGGGCCAAAAGTTCTGCCCCTGAGTCACCGTGGTCTCCAGCCTCCCAGGTCCAGTCACATGGTCTCCATCGAACGGAAGGCGGGGGCGGGGGGGGGGGGGAGAGGTAGCGAGTTGTTTTCACCCGGGGGGCTATCCGTCAGGAACACCCCCTTCGAAGTGTGTCTGCGTCTCCCCCAGACCCGCGCCCCGGCTCCTGCCCGCCGTGCCCGAGGAGTTACGGCTCCCCCTGCCCTCCTGAGGGTGCCCAACGTGGGAGGCAGGGCGGGCGGGAGCCGGCAAGATGGGCACGGGCTGAGGAAAGAGAACCGGGAGTCCTGTCCTCGGGGACATCGCGAAGAGATGCATGCTGGGAAACTCACTTCCACCCAGCTTTCCCAGCAAACCAATCGTGGGGTCCGGGAGGGGTCCAGGGGTATTTTTCCCATTGAATTTTAGAGAGTGGGAGGAAGGGGGAGAGAAAGGAGAGAGAGAGAGAAGGAGCGAGTGGGGAGGGGGAGGGCTGGTCCCGATCGGGGCCCGGGGTCCAGCCTGCAGCCCAGGGACATGCCCTTGGCCAGGAACAAGCCCATGACCCTTGGGTGCTCGGGCGCCTTTCTGACCGCCAAGCCGCCGGCCGGGCACCACCGGGGGCCTCCCTGTGGCATTCCGGCCCAGGGGCTGCTGGGAGCAGGAAGAGGAGTCTTCCAGAAAACAGGTTCTTCCCGTGGCGGGCGCAGCGTCAAGCACCCGACGGCCGCCACGTGGGCGGCAGGACGGGGCCCCGGGGGGCGGGCCCCTCTCGGCTCCGCAATCATCCTGCGAGATTCGAGTGTCTCGTTGAAGCCAGTGGGTGACTCCACCTCGCTCATCAGCCCCAGGAGCGCCTCCCCAATCAGGGCGGGCGTCTCCCTGCCCGGGACCCCCCGTCAAGAGCCGCCCGCCGAGGGCGAGGACGGGAGCCACCGCGCTAATCAGGCCCACGCAGCTGGCTCCCGGCAGCCGCACACAGCAGCCCGCGCTCCGTGCCTGACTTACTGATGGCCGCGGGGGGACGCGGGGGCCGGGCGGGGACATGCCTTCGCCGGGCACGGCTCCACGGCCACAGTCCAGGAAACAGCCTTGACGGGCACTGCCCACACCTGGCGGGGACGCGGGCACGCTCCCCAGAGAGGGCGCCTCTGCATTCCCATCTGACACCCCCTCTCAGGAGGGGAGCAGCCGCCCCGCTCCCGTCCCCAGCCGACCGGTCTGCGGACAGACAGACACTGCCACGTGATGCCACACACGGTCACGGACACGCACTCACATCCACAGCCTTTCTTGGGGAAGTCGCGTTGTTTCAAAGCGCATGTGTGGCCCCGGCCGGCGTGGCTCCGTGGCTGAGCGCTGACTGACCCGTGAACCCGGAGGTCACGGTTCGACGCCCGGTCAGGACATGGGCCCAGGTCGTGGGCTTGATCCCCAGTCGGGGACGTGCAGGAGGCGGCCGGTCCGTCATGTTCTCCTTCATCCGGGATGCTCTCCCTTCCTCGCCGACATCAATAAAAATACATTTTAAAAATATATACGTTAAAAAAAAAAAAACAACACGTGTATGGATTGGCTGCCACTGCCGTCTCTGCTCCTGTCTGCTCTCGATGGAAGCAGCTGCTGGGGGGGGGGGGGGGGGGGGCGGCCTGGCCACGGCGGGGGGGGGGGTCTAGCTTTAGGGGAGGGAGGCGGCAGGACGGGCGCTAACCACCGATGGAATCGATACACGTAATCCTGCGAGAACAATACAGCGGGACTGTGAGAGAGGGGGTGATGGGTGTGGGGGGGGCAGGAGGAGGCCCTCCAGGAGGTGGCATTGGGGGGAGACGTGGGGGGAGCCCAGGAGGCCAGAGGAAGGTGCAAACGAGAGGGTCCGGCCAGAAGAAATGGCCGTGCCGCAGGCCGCACGTGGGACCCAGCCGCTCGCCAGGGGAGCTGGGGAGAGGGGGCCGCACGGAGACACACGCGGCCGCCAGGGCTCCCTGTCCACTCGGCTTATGCAACCTCCTCGGCGGCGCCCGGCTCCCAGCGGCACCGCGGCCTCCATCCAGCCCTGACCTGCTCTAAATCTCCCGAACGGGCTCCTCTCCCGGGAGCAGAGAAACAGCTGTCTCTTCAAAAGAGACACGGGAAAGCAAGCGCCCCCGGGGGGGGGGGGGCCGACAAGGCCGGCCGGTGCTCGCCCTCTTTGCCACGCGCGGCAGGTCCGATCCCTGCCCCCCTCGACGGCCGGGTGCCGCTGGGCCGATGGCTCCCCGAGGGGGACGAGGCCGGAGGAGACTGTGAGCCGAGGGGACCGGGAGCAGAGAGCCGTCCGAGGGCCCGGGTCCCCCCGGACGAGAGGCGAGGCGCAGGCCGGGGCGCACACCCGAGTGGGCCAGAGTCGGGACGAGGCACACGCGTTCGCGGGATGATGAATATCAGCACGCTTCCCCGGCTCCGGCGATCGTCAATAAGACAATTAAAGTGGCATCAATAACACGCATTGCCTCTGCCTCGTCCCGGCTTCTGTCATCTCCGGAGAACAAAGGAGGGCAGGCCGCGGGAGACACACACTTCCTGCCCCCATTCGGGTTGCGGGTCCGCGGGAAGGGGACGGCACAGTCCGGGGGGGGGGGGGGGGCGGGGGCCGGGCGGGACACTGAACGTGCCCGGGGAAGGACAGGGGGCGGGGGGGGTGAGGCCCGGTGGGCGAGGTGGGCAGGCCCCTGCGATGGGAAGTGAGCAACCCCGGGCAGATCGATCCCTCCCTGTCACGTGGCCCGGTCGATCGGAGCCTGCCAGCATTGACCTCAATCACCCGCAGTCGGTCCTCAGAAGCCAGAGACTCCAGATTCTTCTAGAAGGGGAGGAGGCCCATTCCAACTTGGGGTGAAATTAATGAGCATCAATGACGATGGCCTTTGAGACGGAGTGAGTGAGCAGACAACGGGGTGGCTCAGTGGATAGAGCGCCGGCCTGCGGACTGAAGGGTCCCGGGTTCGATTCCGGTCAAGGGCGTGGACCTTGGCTGCGGGCACATCCCCAGTCAGGGGCGTGCAGGAGGCGGCTGATGAGTGTTTCTCTCTCATGGATGTTTCCGACTCTCTTTCCCCCTTCCCCTCTGTCAAAAATCAATAAAATAGTTAAAAAAAAAAAAAAGACTGAGTGGGTGTGTGCCCAGCCATGGTGGCTCAGGGGTTGAGTGTGGACTTAACGCACCAGGCGGCCAGGGTTCGATTCCCGGTCAGGGCACAGGCCCCGGCTGTGGGCTCCATCCCCAGCGTGCAGGAGGCAGCCGGTCCACGGTTCTCTCATCGTTGATGCTTCTCTCTCTCTCTCTCTCTCTCTCTCTCTCTCTCTCTCTCTCCCTTCCTCTCTGACATCGACAAAAATATATTTTTTTAAAGAGTAAGCGGGTTGTGTGCACATGAAGGCGATGACACAGAACAACGGGACGCCTGCATACACACACGTCCACGCCTTCGCACGCGCGCGTGTGTGTGTCTGTGAAACACGATGCTGCACCGTGCCGCCCTGGAGTTTGGGGGGGAGCCGTCTCCTGCATGCGAATCGTGTGGCGGAACTTTCTCATCGTTCCCGGACACAAAACCCCACGCAGAGCCGTGCCCGCACATCTGCGGCATCGAAACGCGTCGTCCTCCAGAAATCACCCCCGGAGCCTCGCGCGCCTCGGACTGCGGGAGGGGGGGTGGGTGGGGAGGCGCGGGAGCCGTCGCGGGCTGGCGCGCTGCGGTGCGGGGCGGGAGACAGAAGTTCCCTCCAAATGAGTGAGCCAGGCGTAATGGAGCCCTGTCACAATATTGATCTCGTTCAACCCCTACCTATTGTCGCCACCCCGCTCCACGCCGGAGGGGAGACGCGCCGTTTTCGGCGGGTTTTCCGGCTCGGGACTGTGACATTACCTGCCGTTCGCTGTGGAGAAAGGGATCCCGTGTCACGCCCCGGGATGAATACAGAGCAGTCGCGTGGCTCTTCGTGGCAGAGACGAGAATGAGCCGCCGCACGCTCCCTGAGCCGCCTCCCCCGCCGCCTGAAACGTTCCTCCTCGCGAGGAAGCGCGGGGCGGGGGGCTCGTGTTTCGCCGCACACACATGTAAACGCGGGCCTGTGTTTACACGCGCGGGGGAAATGTTATCCCAACAGGAGCAGGGGAAGGAGAGCGACGGCTCCGAGCTGGCACGGCTGCTGTAAGACAGTCGACGGCGAGTGGACACCAGCCAAGCGGCAGGCACGGCTCCCAACGGCGGCAAACGGGCTGCTGCTCCCCGGCTGCTCCTTCCGCCGGGGGAGCCGCGCGCTCGGCTGGCGGCTCAGGACGGGCGTCCCGATACGCCCGGGCTGCAGGTTTGAGGCCGGTCAGGGCCCATGCAAGGATCAACTATTAGCCGAGACCGGTTTGGCTCCGTGGATAAAGCGTCGGCCTGTGGACGGAAGGGTCCCGGGTTCGATTCCGGTCAAGGGCCTGTACCTTGGCTGCGGGCACATCCCCAGTGGGGGGTTTGGCGAGCAGCAGCTGATCGATGTTTCTGACTTTCTATCCCTCTCTCTTCCTCTCTGTGACAGATCAATGAGATACATATTTTTTTTTAAATCAACCATTGAATGTATAGACATTGAATGTATAGATAAGTGGACCAACAAATCAATGTTTCCCTCTCTCTCTCCTCTTTCTCTCTCTCTCTCTCTCTTTCCCCCTCTCCTCCTCTCTCTCTCTCTCATCTATCTCTCCCCCCACACCCTTCTCTCTCTCTAAAATCAATTATTTTTAAAAGAATTAACTTCCTAGTCCCCTTAAACATCTCTCCTCTTCATCCATCAGAGGTTTTTGCTAAAGGAAGGAGAGACCCCGAAGCGACTCTCCCGGGCGTCTAACACAAGTCACGCGCCTGTTCCCGTCATTTTTCTGCGGGGCCATTCACCTGTTAACGCTCCACGTGGCGGTGCCGGGGGCGAGAGACGCCACGTGTGTGCCGGACCGTGTGGGACGCTCACAGTGACGTGACGAGGGTTACTGAATCGTCTAAAACCGACGGAGGAGGGCCTGGCTGGCGGCTCAGTGGTTAGAGCACCCGCCCGAGAACCGAAAGATCGCGGGTTCGATTCCGGTCGAGGGCACGTACCTACATTGCAGGTTTGATCCCCAGACCCGGTCAGGGCAAGCGCAGGAGGCAGCCAATTAAAGGGGCTCCCTCACATCAATGTCTCTCTCTCTCTCTTTCTCTCCTCCCTCCCTCCCTCCCTTCTGCTCTCTCTGAATCGATGGGGAAAGCCTCCTCCAGGAGGATTAGGATCTGGGGGGAAGCTCAGAACCCCAAGAGCCAGCAGCACCCCCTTCCTTTTCACGGGAACTCCCCACGCAAACACTGCCCCTGGCCTCACCAGAAGCCCCGTGTCCCCGGACTCCGTCTGGAGCCTCGGGAGTGTGCACGCCCCAGTGCAAGTCAGTGCGTGGCTGGGACACACACACACACACACGTGTGTTTCGTGGGGAACTGGAGCCTAAGAGAGCATCGTCACCGTGTCCACACGGACTTGCGTGTTCACCACGGCCCCAGGCAGTTCTGCTTGCTCCCAGCATGCAGTCTGCTACGGACACTGAATGAATGAATGAATGAATGAATGGATGGCAGTGCCTCTTTGGGGGGTTCTGGCTCAGAGAAAGAATAAAGAGCCCATCATATGCCCACCAAGATTCCAGCAACCAGTAGGCTGCGTGTGCGTGTGTGTGCGTGTGTGTGCGTGTGTGTGTGCGTGTGTGTGTGTGTGTATACATGTGTCTGCGTGTGTGTGTCTCCTGGAAACGTGGAGCCACCTGTGATGGGTTGGGTGAAAACGCTTAGTGAAGATCTATGCCCTTTCCCACTTTGTACAGCTGACCCTCAATTTTTTTTTTTTTAATATATTTTGTTGTTCCTGAGAGGAAGGCAAGAGGGAGAGGGAGAGAGAGAAACATCAACGTCTCATTCATCGGCAGCCTCCTGCACGTCCCCCACAGGGGATCAGCCCACACCCCGGGCGTGTGCCCTGACTGGGAATCAAACCCGGGACCCTTCAGTCCGCAGGCCGGCGCTCTGTCCGCTGAGCCACACCGGCGAGGGCTCGGCTGACCCTTTCAAAGGCTTCTTCTGGAGCCTCGGAGACCAGCCCTCTCGCTCACTGACCCCCGCCCCCCGGAGAGTAACTGGGAGACCAGCCCGCCCGTCTCCCTGTCTCGCCGCTCACACCCCAACACAGAAAGGCCCCCTCGCGGGAGACCAGCCAGCGAGGACCCCTCTGCCCCCAGGGCACCGCCTCACGTCCACCTGCCCCCGGACGCGGCTGGGCGAGCCCCTGCGGCCGCCCCTCTAAAGAAGATTCTCAGCCGCCATTTTGCCTTGGCTTCTGCTCGGCCCCCGATGCCTGCAGACGGCATGACCTCACTCTGCCCGGCCTGCCTGCCCCCCAGCACAGGGCCCCCCACCCCCGCAGGAGCCAGCGCCCCAGGTCCACCTGGAGGGTCTGTCGAGGAGGACGCGGCTGGGCCGCTCGGCTCCACCTGTGAGCGGGTGCCGTCGGAGGCCACACGGAGGCCAGGCAACACAGAGAGCGTTTCCTGGGGCGCCCACGGGCCTGGGGCCCCCACACAGCCAGGCGCAGGGTCAGGCAGAGCTGGCCGGGCGCGAGGCCACCCCAGCACCCGTGCCTGCCAGCCCCGCAGGCCGGAGGGACCCCAGGCTCCAGGTGCCCGCCCCCCCCCCCCCCCGGGAGACGCCATGGCTGCAGGTCCCCACACGGCCCAGGGGGAGGGGGGTGAAAACGGTGGTGCGGTGGGGTCTGGGATGTGTCCCTGGGCCTCGCAGCCAGCCCCTCGATCGAGGGACGCGTGTCCACAGCCTCGGCGCGCACACACCCCGAAGACGGGCCGCCCCCACCCATGACCTCCCACGTCACTGTGTCACAGGAAACGCGGCCGGCGGCCAGGCCCCGGCGGGGTCAGGGGCCCCTGAGCCTCCTCAGGAGCGGCCGGGGGGCGCCCCTCCCAGCCTCCCCCCGGGCCAGAGGGTGCCGATGCCCGTCTCGGGGCTCTGCTCCCAGACCCGCCCCCGAGCGCGTCGACAGCACCCAAATTCCGAGCTCCCACCTCCAGACGGAACAAAAGCTTTGTCAACGCCCAGAGCGCCGCCCGGGAGCCGAGGAGGAGGAGGAAGTCGGGGGGTGGAGGGGGGGGGACAAAAAATAAAACACAGAAAATAGATATTAAGTTGTCAGAGCCGTCATCCCAGAGGAACTGCAGACAGCGTCTGGCTTTTTGCTTGAGATGCCAGCGGCGCGCCCAGAGCCAGGGGAGCTCCCTGCTGGGCGGGGGGGGGGGGGGGGCTCCCTAAGGCTCAGAGCTCTAGGCCAGGGTGACGGGCCAGGGTGACGGCAGGACTTGGGGGCACCTGGTGGCTCTGGTGGCCTCCCCCCACCACCACCATCTGCAAGGTTGCAGCTTCTCAGATTAAATCCTTCTGTGCCCACATGTGACCCTCTGCCCCCCCAATCCCACATGCGCGCCCACCTCTCCTCACTGGAGGGATGGCTGCTCCCCCCCCCCCCCCCGACACACACACACACACACACACACACCCATGCTGAGCCTCTCTCGGGGGCAATGTTTCCAATAAAGTTTCTCAGATGCCGGCTGAGCTCGGTGAGCAGGCCCGGCCCTGTGCGCCGGAGATGAGCTCTGCTCCCAGAGGACTCGGATGAGGACCCCCAAACCTGGGCGCCCCCGGCGGGGGATGCGGGACCCTCCCCGCCCCTCGGCAGGCGCGGAGCCCGCGGCTCTCTGTGAGACGCCGCGGGAGGCCGGCCTGCCCGGGCTTCGATGGATCTCAATCAGGAATTGCATTTTCCGACGCGTGTGCTGATCGGGAATAGAGGCGGCTCGTGTTCGGAAAGATAAAACGACATAATCCAGCTGCTCGGGGGCTGACATCCGTGTGATCCCCACGAGGCCTGCCGGCCGCGAGCTTTCGGGAGCTGGGGCGCCTCCCAAGGGGGTCCCCACCAGTGTCCTCCCCCCGCGCCCTCCCCCCTCGCCGGAAACAAGTGGACAGACAGCAAGGCGTCTGTCCTCCAAGCCGCAAGTTCCAACGGTGGTCACTCCCGTGGTGAGGCCTGTCTGCCCACCCTCTGGGAACGGGATCAGGAGGCGGGCCCGCCGGCAAGGTGAGGGGCCCGGGGGGGCCCCCGATCCTCCCTCAGCCACGCATGAGCCGTGGCCGCAACAGGCTGTCTCAGCCCCCGTGCCCACGGTGACAGTGCGGGGGTGGGGGCCCTCAGGGGTGGCTGGAGGACGAAATAAAACAGGGTGTCTACGGTGCAGAGCGCAGGGCCTGCGGGGGGGCGGGGGGGTGCCCGGCAGCAGCCACTGGGAGGGGGGCCGTGCGTGGCCATCTCTGCACCCCCTGGTGGTGCCCAGGAGCTCCGAGTCCACAGTCACTGGAGTGGAGGCCGGCGTGGCCTGGGGGCTGAGCAGCAGCCTAGGAACCAGGAGGTCAGGGTTCGATTGCCGGTCGGGGCACACACCAGCGTGGCAGACGCGATCCCCAGTGTGGGGCGTGCAGGAGGCAGCCGGTCCATGATTCTCTCTCATCACGAAGTTCCTCCCTCTCTCTCCCCCCCCCCCCCGAAATCAATAAAAACATATTTTTAAATATATATATATTTTTTTTTTAATTGCTCAGTGGACACCGCTGTGATGCGTCTGGGTTCGGGGACCCAGCGGCTTAGCTCCCGCAGCCCGAGCTGCGCCCCTCGCCCTGGCACGGGGGCGTGTGCGTGTGGGACGTGCTAGCCCAGCGGTCGGCAAACTCACGGGCCCACAGAGCCAGACGTCAACAGGACGACGATGGACGTTTCTCCGGAGAGCCTCGTTTTTTAAACTTAAACTCCTCCTGACGCCACTCCTCAACACAGACTCGCCCAGGCCGTGGCGTGTTGTGGAAGAGCCGCCCTCTGGGGGCCAAAGAGCCGCGTGTGGCTCGCGAGCCGCGGTTTGCCGACCACGGTGGTAACAGATGAACAAGAGGCTGAGAAACCCTGCAGGGGCGGAGGGTGCTGCTGGGTGGGGGGGGGGTAGGGCAGGCGGGTGTGGAAGGCGCCCCGGGAGCTGGTGGGTGTTGAAGGCGGGGGACGGGGGAGGGGCGGCCCACCCGGTCACCACAGACCGGCCCGGGATACCTGGATGGAGAGCCTTCGGTTAGTGTCAGCCCACGCTGCGGCCTCCTCTTCCCGTGTTGCCGGGCACCCCTCGTAAGGCCACGCGAGAGCGGGGGGACGGGAGGGGACCCCCGGACGCATCCCCCCCGCACCTGCTCGTCCCCCCTAAGCATCCGCACGCCCTTCCGCAGACACCCACCTGGCGATGCGGGTCCTCTCCCTGCCCACTCAGCCCCCAGGTTCCCACGCCACCCACACCCCTCACGCCGAGGTCAAGGTCGGGAGGCTGTGGTGAGCGGCTCCAGCTCCTGGTGAGCATGCCTGGGAAGGGGGCCGGGGTGGGCCGGTGCAGGACGAGGTGGCTCTGCAGTGGGGGCTGGGGGCTGGGGCGTGCTAACCCCTGGACCCACTTCCCAGCCCCTCTGTCCCCGACGTTTCCTTCCTGAAACGGGGGCAGATACAGCACCGGCCCTCGTAAAGAGGCTGCAGGGAACCCAGAGGTGCTGGGGCTGAGCGTCAACCTGTGACCCTGGTCAGGGCAAAAGCCCGGGTTGCGGGCTCGATCCCCAGCGGGGGGCGTGCAGGAGGCAGCCCATCCACGATTCCCTCTCATCATTGATATTTCCTCCCTCCTCCTACCTCTCTGAAATCAATAAAAGTAATATCTTTTAAAACGTATCCTTTCAGCCCTGGCTGGTGTGGCTCAGTGGACAGAGCGCTGGCCTGCAGACTGAAGGGGGCGGACACAGCCGGTCCGATACCGGCCAAGGGCACGGGCCTGGGTTGTGGGCTCCCTCCCCAGGTAGGAGGTGTGTGGGAGGCAGCCGATCGATGATTCTCATCGCCGATGTTTCTATCTCTCTGTCCCTTTCCCTTCCTCTCTGAAATCAATAAAGAAATACATTTTTTAAATGTGTCTTTAAAAAAAAAACAGGGAGAGAGAGAGGCTGCGGGGTTGAATGAGTGAAGGGCTCACACCCCATGCGCACCACACACACGGCCACCCTGACCGGCTCTGAGCTTCAGCCCTGCCTCCCCGTGTCCTGGCCCAGCGGGGACCAGGCGGCTCTCACCAGGGGCCGTTTTCAGGGTGACGCTCCTCTAGAAGCGGCGGGAGCCCCTCTGCCTTCCACTCCGGATCTCCCTCCTCGCGGACCCCCCAGTTCTGCCCCATTCAGCCGGGGCCAGGCCCCGGGAGTCACGGGTCCTTGGGACACACCTGTCACCCTGGCGGGGCACACTGCGGCTGGGCCTTGGCCCTTGAGGACAAGGTCTGTGGAGGCCGTGGGGGGGGGGGGGTGGGGAGGGGAGGCCAGGCCCCCAGGGGATGGATGGAAACGACTGGATACACGTGTGATTGTCACAAAGGGGGGTGGGGTGCCGCCGGCATGCGCAGGTCAGAGGTCAGTGACGCAGCCAAACGCCTTGCCGCCCGCAGGACAGCTGTGCGAACCCTCGTCTAGAAAACGGGGGCTCCGGTCAGCCTGGCCGGTCCCCCCACCACCACAGTCCCGTCTCAGAGCCACTGAGCTGCCCCCCGCAGGCGCAGAGGCTGCGAAAAGCCACGCATCCGTGTCCTCCACGGCAGCAACGCTCCCCGAGAAGGCAGAGACAGAGGATGTACCCGGAGTTTTAAAAGTGAAAGTGGATGGGGCTCCTCCAGCAGCGGCAGAGCCGGCAGCACCAGCCTGGCCCCACGTGAGCCTGTGGGGGCCTGGCCAGGGCAGAGGCCCACGCCACCACGCAGGGCCGGGCCCCCTCAGGTGGCTTCCCCAGTGGCCCGCTCTCCGGAGGTGGCTTCCAGCCACGTGTGCCTTCGTATGGGGGAAAGTGTTCCTCTGCCCCAGGAGACGGCTTGCTCCCCGGGCCAGGGTCCTTCCACTGTCTGCTCCTTCAGCTTTGGGCCTGATCCCACCCACACTGATCCCAAACTCACCGACCTGCCCGGCATGCACACACACACACACACACACACAGGCATGCACACACACAGGCATGCACACACACAGGGTGTTCTGCCAGGTGGGCAAACAGGAAATCATGGCAGAAGCGATGTTGCAGTCAGAGAACACCCTCCCAGTGCGTCCACATACACATGAAGATTCGTACACTAGTGCATGCACGGACATGTCACACTCAAGCAGGCACACACGCAAGCACGTGTACACTCATGCTCACACGTTCACAACCGTGCATTCACAGACATGGCCACTCATGCACACACGGACACATGCACACTTTGTGCACAGGCATGTGAATACTCATACAGACACAGACACATGCACACTCGTGCACACACAGACACATGCACACTCGTGCACACGCACACAGAGACACACACACACACACACAGGTGCACATGCATGCACGCACCAGCATCACCACACCTGAGCCGCCAGTGGGGGCATCCCCTGGTTTAGCTCCATCTGCCCACACGTGTGACCCTCCAGCTTAGCTCAGCTGCTCGGCCCTCCGAGGGCAGCGAGCGAGGCCCGAGCGACAGTCCCTCTCCCAACTAAAGGCCTCTCCCCGCAGTGCCCAGGCAGACACACGCCACCAAGAACAACACCCCGGTGCGCTGAGCCGGCCCCCACCGGCCCTGGGGCCCCTCCTCCCCTACCCCCTCAGGCCCAGCCGCAGCCCTCCCTGGACGGCCTAGAGACGCAGGGCCGTGTGGGTTCCCCCATGAGCCCCTCAGCCCACAGCAGTCTGAGGTCAGTGCACCTGCGTGTGGCTGTTACACCCCACAGCTCACGCCCCCCCCCCAGGCCTCCCGCACCGCCCGGGAGATGCCTCCGGCCCGCTGACCGCGGGGGGCCTTCGGGTGCAATCGGGGTCTCCCGTGGGGACAGGGGGGCGCAGGCGCACACTCACGGCCGGGTCCGTGCAGGGGTGCCGGGCCCCCCTCCCGTCCTCCGCCTGGACCCAAGCAGGCCTGCAGAAAGCTCGCTCCTCTTCCCAACGCGCGCCGAGCCTCCCTTGAAATGACGCCGAGAACAACACGCAGGCTGATCCCGCCGCTTACTTCCAGGGCTTATTAACACGCCGCATCCAAAGATGGTAAAGAGCTATAATTGTCCTCATTCACACTGGAAAAATAAACCTATCTGCTTCCTTCTTTTATGATCCTCTTCCAGAGGGGAGAGAAAGCACGAGTTCCTCTATGTTCTCGGCGTCTAGCCCCGGCACTTTAAAAACACCTGTGCCATTCACAGCCGGCTCCCGAGCCGTGGCGGCCGCGTCTGGGGAAGGCTGACTCCTCAGGCCAGAGATGCAGAGATCGGGGGCGTGTCTTGCTCAAAAGGGGGTCAGGGTTCGTTTGGGGTGGCCGGGGGCTAGGCGTGTGCGTTTGTAGGTCTGAGCTGAGGGAAGTCTTCTCGGGTTATCTGAGGCTGAGCAGACAACCTCATCACAACCTCATCGGGCAGCTCTGGGGACTCAGCACGGTGGGGTGCTGTGGCTCGCAGGGCACCTGTCCTGGCCACCTGCCTGCACCCCCCGCCACGGGGGGGGTCACTGGCTCCTGGGGTCGGCCAGACAGTGTGGCTGCTGCCCCCGTCACCCCGGCCCAGCCAGCAGTCTGCGCTGAGCTGTGAGGATCCAATACCTGCTCAGAAGCCAAAGGCTCCCCGCACAGAGCGAGCCCCGCTCCCCGGCCTGGGCCCCCCCGAAACCCAGATCCGTCGGAAGTGCTCTCCCGGGTTTTCCATCACAGCCGACCCCGTCCCAGAACTCTCTCCCCGCGCTGGCTCAGCCCCGAGCCGCGTCCACGCGTTCTCTGCGGATGACATACGAGGCACTAACCTTTCTCACAGGCCCAGATGTTAAGTTCATTCTCATCCCATTTATGCAAATTTCACGGGAACCGTCAATCCCGAGAAACCTTAAATCACCGAACACCCTTTAAAAACCCGCACTCGACCGGCTACACACGCAGCGGCATTTACATAAAGTCACAGTTCGGGGGGCCGGAGGTGGCGAGCAGATGTCACTCACACCCTCCCACACACCGCCCCCCCCCCCTCAGCCGCGGGGCCCCGATCCAGGGGTCTCTGCCTGCTTACAGCCATGTTCAAGTTTCACCAGACTGCCCGGCCGGCGTGGCTCAGGGGTTGAGCATCAGCCTAGGAACCAGGAGGTCAGGGTTCGATCCCCGGTCGGGGCACAGGCCCCGGTTGTCGGCTCCATCCCCAGTGTGGGGTGTGCGGGAGGCAGCCGGTCCATGATTCTCTCTCATCATGGATATTTCTCTCCCCACCCCCTTCCTCTCCTCTCCTCCCTGAAATGAATAAAAATATTTTTTTTCTTATTTTGGATAAAGGGTGTTGTGGAAAGCAAAGGCTTCTAAAAGTTTTCCAAACTTTGGGCAAACGGGGTCCCTCCGTCCAGGGCCCGGCGCCCCTGTCATGTCTAGATGGAAGCAGGTCAAGGCTCCCAGGCAGGGCCCAGGGAGCAGCCCCTTGGTCCTCAGTGAGGGGTGGGGGATACCCCCAGGGCCCCTGAGCCTGCGTTTGCCCACGCCTGGCCGCCGCGCTGTTACCAGGCAGATCAGCCAGGCGGTTAATGGTGGATCAGGAGACATTTGCTCCGCGCTATCAGAATGACATCATGACTAAAGCAGCCTCAGCCAGAGCCCCAGGCTCCCCGGAGCAGAGGTCCCCGGAGTCCCCTGCCCCTGCTGGGCTGGGTAGGGGGGGGGGGGCCCAGCTTCCAGCAAGTTCCCCGAGAAGGGGAACCAGGGTGACAGTCGCTCCCCAGCAAAGCGATTTCCTGGGTCCTGCTTGCTGCAAATCACGACAACGATGATGCATTGTGCCTGTCTGATGCCGGAGAGGCTGCGAACTCGCTCTCCCGGGCGGGCCAGGGCTGGCACCTTCTGAGGCGGCTCCCGCTTGGCTGTAGCACCCGGTGGCACTGCCAACAGAGCTGCCCCCGTCTCCGTGACCCGGCCTCCGGAAAACCGCTGCGTGTGCCCTCCTGCCCGCCACAGACACCCGAGAGGCGGGTAGACTGGCAAGTGCGAGGCCCTGCCTGCCCCTGTGAGGGCGGCTTGCCTTTGCTTTCCAAGCACCGGCGACCGCACGCACGCACACACATACACACACACACACGCACACGCACACACATTCGTGCACAGACACACAAATCTTGGGGAAACGGGGGAGGCATCCGGTGAGGAGCTGCCTCTGGGCTCCACCGGCAGCAGCAGCCCGCCCGCCGCTCCCGGCGTCTCTGCCCTCCGCGCCCGGGACCCCCCGCCCGCCCCAGCCCCAGCGAGAGGTGCCCAACTCCACGCACCCGAAGCCGCCTCCCTCCCCGGCTCGCCACAGGTATGCGCGGGGCAGGCGCCTCACCTGCCAGGGAAAGTCAGGGAACAGGAGGGAAAAAGTTGCAGAGCTGCCAGCCGGGAACCCGAGGCCGCCGACCCCGCCGGCCAGGCCCGCACCGCCGCTCCCCGCAAATCGCCCGCCGGCTGCGCGCTGACCCGGGGCGCCCAGGGCGCTGCCGGCCACTTACTTGGCACCCGCTTCCCCCGCGGGCAGGTCCCGGCGGCTGTCACCCAAGTTTCGGGGAGGCAGGAGGCGGCCAGGAAAGAAATCCCATTATGCAAATGGCTCCGGGCGGCCAGGCGGCGGCCGCGCGAATTGGGGAGCAGCGGCCGGGCCGGCGGGTTTGCGGGGCGCGTCACCAGGTCCCGCCGCCGCGCATCGAGAAGTTGGTTAAAGCGGTACCGCCCGCTCTCCCGGAGGCCCACCCGGCCCCCGCGGGCGGGGCGCTGGCCCCAGCCGGTCTTCCTCCCTCTCCCTCCCGCCCCCCCTCCCGCCCCTCTTCCTCTCCTTCGGCTCTTTAGGGCGCCTGCCTCCCAATGAACAATGAACAAAGATGTGAGCGATGGCAAAGCGCCCCTCCCCGCGCGGCTGGAGCGGGGCCGGCCCCGAAGTGAGAGCCCAGAGCCCAGAGCCCGGATCGGGCTGCTGTCACTCCGGGAGGAGGCTGCGTCCCGGCGGCCTCCTCCCCGCACACACACAGAGACCCGCACACACATATGCACACGCAAACTCACGCA
The DNA here is from genome assembly GCA_027563665.1 of Antrozous pallidus. NCBI lineage: Eukaryota > Metazoa > Chordata > Mammalia > Chiroptera > Vespertilionidae > Antrozous > Antrozous pallidus. Next base: position 58,826,717 of record CM050525.1, on the reverse strand, counting down.
CACACATTAACACACGCTGACACATGTGCATATATACAAACACGCATGCACATATATACACACTGAATACACACCAAACACACCAAATACACAAACACACACATGCATACATAGACACACACCAAACACACACAACACACACCAAATACACACACAGACACACAAACACACACAGACACACACTCACACAAACACACACAAACACACGCACACATACACACACTCAGGCTGCTCCCACTCAGAACAGACACACATGCACACACGTGCGCGCGCACGTACACATATATGCACACACACATACACATGCGCGCACTAACACACACGCACAAGCGCGCGCGCGCGACGGGCGCGCGCTTCCCCCCCCCCCCCAAGTTCACCTAAGCCCTGACTGGAGACGGGGCGCCGAAGCCAGGACTCCAGGGGGACCCAGGGGAACAGGGTGGGGAGCACGCACGCCCAGCTCGCCCCCCTCGGCCACCCCAGCCGCTCGCCCCGGGCCTCCCCGCGGCTTCCCCGGCAGCGGGCCCTGCAGCCAGGCCCGCCTGCCCGATGCGCTCTGCAAACGCGGCCCCTGTCGGATCCCCGCCAAACTGCACGGCGGCGGCGGCGGCCGAGGAAGAGCAGGAGCCCCGGCCCCCCGCACACCTCCCGCCCCCGCACACCTCCCGCCCCCGCACATCTCTCAGCCTCCCACCACCACCAGGCGCCCTGGGCGCACAGCCCTCCGGCCAGGACGCCGCGCGGTCCCGAGTTTTCCCCGCTCAAGTGGACACGGAGGCACTGGAAACCGCTTCTCCCGCGAGCACCCCTTCCCCAGACACACCAGGATCCGCCAACCGAACCCCGCCCACAGCCTCCGCTCAGGGGTGGCCCAGGTCCCCACAGGACAGGGTGGTGCCCCCGTGCACCTGGAGGTGGGCAGGAGGGACGCCCGACGCAGGAGGGAAAAGGGGGCGCCACTCTCCACCTGTCCCCCTGCCCGAGTCCCCGCCGAGGAGCTGGGGGGTGGGGGGGCTCCCTTCGGCCTGCACTCCCTTTCCTTTCCTTTTCTCCAACTTGCGGGCACTTGTGTCTCCCCTCCCCTGCCCAGACCCCGTCTTCGTGGAGAGATCTCTATTTCAGATTATTTGCAAAGCTGCAACAGATGGGCGCGTGAGATCTGGACACTTTCCTACTCATCATCAAAGAAAAAAATCCCCCCCTTTTCTTCCTTTTTTTTTTTTTTTTTTTTTTTTTTTTTTTTGCCTAAAATACATCCCGGTCCCGCCTACGACTGTTTTCCTCAATTCTTCCTCTTCCAAAATAACGTGGGGACGCCAACAGAGAGCTCCGTCAGCAAATCACTGGCCCCCAGTCTTGCATCTGGGCTGGGGGCTGGGGAGGATCTGTCCCCCCAAACCGCGCTCTTCCTCGGCGCCCTGCACCCCCCACATCCCGCCTCAGGCCGCCCCCCCCCCCCCCCCGCACTCCGTACCCACCCCCGCCCCCCGCACTCCCATCGGCCTCGTTTGCAGCCGGGGCTGCGGCTCCCTCCAGAACCTGTTACTTATTTCTCCGAGGCGGCTGTGACTATTAGGGGGCCCCCAGCCGGGCCCCGGGGCTGGGACTGGGCCGGACCCGTCGGGGGCCACCCCTGCACTCGGGGCGCCGCAGCCTGAGCCCCTCGGGCGGCGGAGCGGACCCCGCTCCCCGGCCTGCGCGCCCCCGCCTGGGCCCGGCGGGCTCCCGGGGCCGGAGGACAGTGAGCTCACAAAATGGCAGGTCTCTGCGGCCGGGGCGCCTGCAACTTTCACGCAGTGTGAGCAGCAGCGAACTTTGATTTCTGTCTTTCTTTTCTTTTTTTAAATGATGATAAACCCCCTTCTCGCTCCCCTCCCCCCGGGCGGCGGGTCCCCGCTGCGAGCCGCGCAGGGAGGGCGGGAGGGAGGGAGGGAGCCGGGAGTCCGCATCTCGGCCCCGGGAAAACGGGGAAAGTCACCGGATCCGAAGTTTGCGTGGCCCCGGCCTCCCCTCCCCACGCGACCCCACCCCCCAGACCCCGCGAAAGTTTCCGGGGGCCCAGGGCGCAGGGCCCGGCGCGGATGGGGGCGCCGCGGGGCCGGGAGCCGGGCGCTGGGTCCATCCCCGGGCGCGCCGGGCGACTCCGTTTCAAAGTAACGGTCCGGGGGCTGCGGGCGGGGCGGGCGGGGCGGGCGGGGGGGCCGGGCGCGGGTCCCACTCGCCTCCGAAGTTCGCCGGAGCCATCCGCGCCCGGCTCCCTCCCGTCCCCCTGCCGACAGCCTCCCGCCCACGTCACCGCCACGGATATTTAATTAGAGCGGATTTTTTAATGGAGACGAGGGGGCCGGGAGCAACCGGGGCGCAGGCCTCGCCGAGATGGGGAGGGGGAGGGGAGAGGAGGGGAGGAGAGGAGGAGGGAGGGGGCCTCCCCAAGAGTCCAAACTCACTTTGCCACCTCCAGTTGCGGGGCGCCCCCCCCCCCCCATCGCCGTCCCCCCCACACACACACGCCCGCCCCCCAGCCCCGCGGTCCCCCCACCTTTGTTGTCCTTACCTTACGGATAGCCAGGCGCGGGCGTGGGGAGCAAACTCGGCACGGAGACGGAGCGTTGTAAAGATTGTGTTCAATGAATAATGAAACATGTCCACATGATTGACTTGATCATTTTCCGGGGCTGCGGGGGGACCGGCGCCCTGCTCGCGCGCCTCTCGCGCCCGCCCGGCGGAGCCCCGCGCGCCGGGCCCCGTCCCCGGCCCGGCCAGGGCGGGCTGCACGGTCACCCGCCTCCGCTCCGCTCGCCCCGCTCATGGGGACTCCTCGCCCGGCCCCGCACACCAGCCCGGCCCGGCGCGGCCTCCCCCGCTCGGGTAGGTGAGATGCATTGTACCATTAAAAAGGCTCTCCATTGTCGCCCCGGCATAATTCACAGCAACGAGATAGGTCTTGCGGCATTTAGCTTTGATGAGCCGGAGACTGAACCCTTGATAGAATAATCTACAAAGAATGGTGTGTGCGATCGTCCATTTTTTTCCTCTCTCTCTCTCTCTGTCTAGCAACTAAGAAACCATTTAACACGGCGCAGCTTGCTTCTGACCTTGAGCTCATGTAAACACACTTATTAAAATCTATCTGTTCTCCGGGAGCCGCGTCCTGATTGTCAGACTCGTTCCGGAGACATAGATCAGCCCCTTCGCTTGTCACTTACTTTGCATTCCTGCCTTTGACTAAAGAATTTTTTATCCAGTCGAGAGAGGAGAGAGAGACAGGGAGAGAGGGAGCGAGAGAGAGGGAGGGAGGGACAAGAGAGAGAGGGAGAGGGCAAGAGAGAGAGGGAGAGAGAGATTGCCAGGGAGGGAGAGGCGAGCAGGGGAAGGGAGAGAGCGAAAAGGCATCATGCTTACCTGCTCCCCAAACTATTTAAAGTCTGTTTCTGTGCTGGGGGGGACAGGGACTCCCCGGTGCATGGCGGCGGCCGGCGGGTCTCGGAGAAGCCGTCCCAGCCCCGGCGTGTAAGGGAGTCATCACCGATCAAATGACGTTGATCCGCGCTGTAACCTTGTGGCGTATTTAGTGTAAATAAGGCACTTATGTTGCCAATCGCAGCGATACAAACAGGGAGAGGTCCGCAGCCCGGCCTCCCGCGCCTGCCATCAGAGGCGACTTTATTTTGCCCACGCTGTTTGGGAGATCGTGATCGTTCTAAAACAATGCCGGTGCCAAATGATTATGAAAATATGATTTTAATTAATCACGTAGTAGGCAAGGAAATTAGCATACGGTAATTAAACTTGGAGGAGGAGGGGAAAAAAGGAAACGTCGTGCAGGCCCTCTCTGCCTTACGGGTCCGGAACCATCCTCGAGGGGTGGGCTCCGGGACGGTCGCCCCGACAAAATAAACTTTATAAAGGCAACTTTTGGAAACGACCGGGTCAACGCGTTGGCACGTCCTACGAGGGGTTGGGGTGGGGGGCGAGGCGCAGACGTGAGCGGGTTGGGTTTCTGTGGAGTGGGGACGAGGGGAAGAAGGGGAGAAAAGCTGAATAATGCAATTATGCATTCTCTGTCCTGGGGTTGACAAAAGCTGGTGCCTCAAAAGCCTCTTTGTTGTGGGATTATATAATGATCCTGGTGTCGTTATGGGGGAGAAGGGATTCAGTAATAATAATAAAAGAAGTATCCAGACACGCCAATGAGGAGCTTGTTTTAAAGAAAAGACTGGCATGTGACATTGAGGAATGTTAATAGCAGAAAGACAGGATCCAAAAGAGTTGACAAAGAAAGAGGGAGGGAGGGAGGGAGGGAGGGAGGGAGGGAGGGAGGGATGAGGTGGGGGTGGGGGAGAGGCTTGAGTTAAGCATGATTAAGAAGCGATGGAAAGAGATTGATTATTCAAAACACCAAGCCACAGGGACCTGGACACATTGATCCAGGTAGGATTTGGTCCAGCCTGCCCCAACTGAGTTCCCATGAGACAACTGGGGGGCGAGGGGGGTTAAACCAGGGTACCACCATCCATGAAAAGCAAAGATGCAGGAAAGGCAGCCACAGCCTCCCCATCGCCACCCTTCCTGTGGAAGGAGCCCATCGGTGGCCAGCACCTGTCCCAGAGCCAGGCCGGTGCCCCAACTTCCAGCGGGGAGGTGCAATCCCAGCAGGGGCTGGGGCGGGGCTGGGGCTGGGGCTGGGGCTGGGGCAGGGCTGGGGCACCAACCTGGACTCCTCCCCATGGGTGATGGCTTTCCAAGTGCACCTGAGGTGGGTACCAGCTGTGCTCACCACTGCCCACCCCCTCAGACTCTGTCCTGAGAGCCCAGCAAGCAAGCTCGCTCTCTCATCTCCATCTCTTTCTCTCCCTCCCCCCCCTCTCTCTCTCTCTCCATCTCCATCTCTATCTCCACCTCTGTCTCCACCTCTATCTCCACCTCTATCTCCACCTCTATCTCCATCTCTATCTCTAGCTCCATCTCTAGCTCCATCTCTGTCTCCATCTCCATCTCATCTCTATTTCCATTTCTGTCTCCATCTCTGTCTCTATCTCCATTTCATCTCGTCTCTATCTCCACCTCTATCTCCATCTCTATCTCTAGCTCCATCTCTAGCTCCATCTCTATCTCCATCTCCATTTCATCTCTATCTCCATCTCCATTTCATCTCATCTCTAGCTCCATCTCTATCACCTCCATCTCCATCTCCATCTCATCTCCATCTTCATCTCTATCTCCATCTCATCTCCATCTCCATCTCCATCTCCATCTCTCTCTCCCTCTCTCTCTCTCATGCCCAGCTGTTGGGGAGCAGGAAGAGGATGAGTTTGGCCTACAGGCGAGTTCTCTGAGAATCTTAAAGTCCATTCCGATCTCTGCTCTGGTGCTTTCTACATCCCCTCCCCACCCCCCACCCCAAAAAAAGTTTAGGCATTCAGTCCACACTTCCCAACGGATGTGTCTGAAATTCTCTTCCAACAAATCCCCAAATACAAGTTTTTTTTTTTCCTCCTTGTGTAGAAATTAGCATCGCAATCACAGCCACGCTATCAGGTCGCGATGGGGAAGAGCGGCGAGCAGTGGGGTGTTCTTTATGCCAATTCTTCGTGGATCAACTGATTATCCTCTGTCGTCTTCTGACCCCGTTATTGTAAGTCAAGTGCTTCTTTCCGGCTGACAGCGGGACAAAGGGGCAGCGAAGCTGAGCCGTCCGGGAGGAAGTGCACTTTCTCCCCCAAGAGAATGGGGGTGACCGTCGCCTTTGAACCTCCCTCCGGGAGGCAGGGAGCAGGACGGGGTGTCTGGCCACCTCTCCATGCCCCTCGGTGGTGCCCGGCCGGTTTGCAGGCACAGGGATGGGGACGGCCAGGCCCAGGGCGCCCCTTCCAGGCGGGAAGGCGGGAAGGCGGGGAGGAGGGGGGGGAGCTCCTGAGCCTTGGAGGGCCCTGCCTCTCAGAGAGCCGCACTGTGGGTGGCCCCGGGACCCCGGCTGCTGCACGGAGCTGCGGGGAGGAAGTGGGGTGTGTTTTGTAGCCCCGAGAGCCTGGCGGGGCTGGGCGGCCGCTGCTCACCACCGGAGACCCAGCCACGGCTCTGAGCCCTGCGGTGGGAGTTCCCGCGCGCCCCCTGTCGGCTCCCGAGCGCTCTGCGTTCCCTGAGGACTCCCCAGGCCTGCATCTGGGGAACCCAGGAGACCGCCCTGCACAGCCTCCAGGGAGGGCACCTGGGGCGCTGGACCGGCACAGAGGCCCAAACGGGACACCCGCCTGCGTCCCAAAGCCTGAACGTTCCTGAGTTTGACGGCCATTTCCACAACTGGGGCTCTCCCATCCTTTGCCCCTTGTCCAGGGGTCCTGGGCCTCCCACCTTCTCCAGGCCCCCTCCCCTCCTCGCCTTATGGGATTTCTCGGCCCACCTGCCCGCTGTCCACACACAGTCTTGTGCTCACAGTCCTCACGGAAGGACAGCCAGGCCCCAGCCCGGGACTCAGAGGCGGGTCTCCAAGGTGGCACCCCCTCCTGCCCTCCTGGGGCCAGCGGGCGTCGGTATGAGCCGGGTGGGCTGTGCGCCGGTGGGCGGTGGGCGGTGGCCGTGGGTGGGTGTGGGCGCCGCGCCCGGCCTCTCAGAGTGCCTCCTGTGGCATGAAACCGTGTCAGCCACCCCGGCCCACGCGGCTCCGTGGCTAGAGCGTCGGCCTGCAGACCAAAGGGCCCCGGGTTCGATTCCGGCCAAGGGGAGGGACCTGGGTGGCAGGCTCCTCCCCGGCCTGGGCGGGGCGCCTGCAGGAGGCAGCCCCTCCCTGTGTTTCTCTCCCATCGATGTGTCTTCTGTCTCTCCCTCTCTCCCCCTCTCTCTGAAACCAGTGGGAAGTCATCCTCGGGGGAGGATTAACCAAGAAACGTGTCACCTCACAGAGGGGCCCTGACCTCTGTCCCAGCCCAGCCACCGCCTCAAGCTGCCGCTCGGCCTCCACCCCCCCCCCCCCGCCAAACCCCCCAACAAACAGGTTAGAAACCAGCCACTGCCATGGCCATGTGAGCTACGCAGTGAGGCCAGGGGGGCGTCTGAAGAGGGCGCTGAGCTCTGGGGCGGGAGGGGGGGGTTGAACCAGAAGACCACAACACGTGTGTTTAGGGGCGCCGAGTCCCACCCAGCCTCAGTTTCCCCGCCGTCTAACAAGCCGGGACCACGGAGAGGCCGTGTCCAGGAGCGTGTTAGCCACTTCAGACCCACTCCTTCAAGCAGGAGGAAGAGGCTGAGCCACCTGTCGGCCGGGAGTCCGGGTTCTCTCGGAGCCCCAGGCCCGCCCGCTCCCACAACAGCTCCCCCAGAAGCGGGACAAACCCGGCTCCCGTCCACGGGGAGTGGGCTTCGGGAGAGCCGGGCGGACAGCGCCCTCCCGGGAAGTGTCGCTCGGGAAGCGAGCGGTCGTGGCTTGGGCCACGCGTGGACGTGGCTTGCCCACGACCGGGTCTCCCCGGGGCGGGACCACCTGGGCGTCCCCGCGCCAGTTCCTCAGAGACGCACGGGGCCAGTGCGTGGGTACGGCCACTGCGCCCACCCCGCCCCGGGGCTGGGACAGCTGGGAGGGGCCGGGCACCCCTTTGAGGCTTGTGGGGTTCTGCAATCGCTAGCATCAACTCGGCGATAGGTTTGGGGGGGAGGGGGGCGAGACAGGGGCCCACAAAGCTAGTGGACCTCCTGGCCACGGGGGGGAGTCCACGGAGCAGCCCACAATCTCTGCATTGGGGGGAGGGGTGACCCGAAAGTGTCCGGTTATGAAACAAAACTCCTGGTGGGGAGTCAACACCTCGTTTTCTGAGGACGACGGGGCCTCGATGCCGCCGCATGCCGCCACGGCGCCCGCCACGCCGCCCTCGGCCGTGGCCCCGTCCCCCCCCCCCCGCGAGGCGCCGGTCCCCACCCGGTTTGGCACGGGGAGAGGCGCACCCGCTGCTGCTGGAAACTGGAGGAGGGGGTCTCCTGGGGAACTCGGTTTTCAGAAGCGACAGAGCTGGGGCTGGCTGACGCTGGGACCTGGCTCCTCGGGGCGGACAAGCTCCCTGAGAGGGCTGAGGGGCTCCCCGGCGTGACCCCGAGGCTCCTCGACACGTCAGGGAGCGATCGGGAGCAGACAGGCCAACACTCAGGCCCCAGTCAGCCCCCCGGGGCCTGCCCCGGGCACAGGCCTGGGGCTCCGGGCGGACAGAGCCCAGGCCTACATCACTGTAGACTTCGTCTTATTTCTATGTTTGGTTTGGTGTGTTTTTTTTTAAATATACTTTATTGATTTTTAACAGAGAAGAGAGGAGAGAGGGGTAGAGAGTTAGAAACATCCATGAGAGAGAAACTTCGATCAGCTGCCTCCGGCACACCCCCCACTGGGGATGTGCCTGCAACCAAGGTACATGCCCTTGACCGGAATCCAACCTGGGACCCTTCAGCCTGCAGGCCGACGCTCTATCCACGGAGCCACACCGGTTAGGGCTTACTTCTATGTTTTTAATATATTTTTCTTGATTTCAGAGAGGAAGAGAGGGGGGAGGGAGGGAGAGACATCAGTGAAGTGAGAGAATCACCGATCCTCGGCCTCCTGCCCGCCCCAACCTGGGGGATCAGGCCTGCACCCCGGGCCTGTGCCCGGACGGGGAATCGAACCCTGACCTCCTGGTTCCTGGGTCCATGCTCAGCCCCTGGGTCACGCCCACAGGGCTAGACTTGGTTTTAAATCCCGATTCCACCAGAGGGCTGAGTCGAGTGCGAAGGGAGAATGGTGGGGGATTGGAAAGGGAAGATGGGTTAATGATGTCAGGATCCAAGAGGGAAGCAAAGTGGAGCCCAATGGGAAGTGGGGGTGGGAGCGGTGGCTGGGGGCGGGAGCGGTGTGTGTGGGGGGGAGCGGTGCGGGGGGGTGGGGAGGAGCTTGAATGCAAGAGTCTTGCGCCCCCGCACCCTCCAGGGCACCCTGCAGCTGGGCACAGTGTGAGCAGGTGGAGCCAGAGTGCAGCCGGGGAACTGGCACCTGATGATGTGGGAAGGCAGTCCCCCTAGTGCCTGGGAATGAATCTGCACACTTGGGGTGCATTTGAGACATGGTATGTGCACCCCACTCTGTCCAGCCCCACTCTGGTTCCGAGGGTCCGGATCTGCGGACCTCCCAGGACTATCGCTGCCCACGTAGGGGTGCCATCTGGGGCCGTGCTTGTGGGAGCCCCTCCCTGCCCAAGGCTGGGTGCTCCCGAGGGCCACCCCTCTGGTCTGCTTCATCGCTGGGGTCCCTGGCCCGGTGCAGGCATTAGGAAATGTTGATGGAACTAATCAAGAAATTAGTCTCAGTCCTGACTGGTTTGGCTCAGTGGATAGAGCATTGGCCTGAGGACTGAAAGGTCCTGGGTTTGATTCCGGTCAAGGGCATGTACTTTGGTTGTGGGCACATCCCTAATGGGGGGTGGGGGTGTGCAGGAGGCAGCTGATCGATGTTTCTTGTCGATGTTTCTAACTCTCTATCCCCCTCCCTTTCTCTCTGTAAAAATCAATAAGATATATTTAAGAAACTAGTCTGACGCTTAAATAATTTATTCTGTGTATCAGGCGCTGTTTCACCCTTTGCTGGCAAATCGAATGAATGAATGAATGAATGAATGAATGAATGATGAATGAATGAATACATGAACAGTGTTACTTAAAACCTGTCTGAGGACTGGAGGGTCCTGGGTTTGACTGGCTGCAGCTTGATCCCCGGCCCTGGTGCACGCTGGGGAGCAGTGTGGAGACGGGAGGTGGGGGACGAGGGTGCTGTCTCCCGAGACCGCCCGCCGCCCTCGGAGTCTCTCCTCCCCGGCGTTTCTCCGAGTGCGTCTGAAATTTCCTCCAGACTTGGGAGCGTTCTCTGTAAACGATTCTGTGCCCTGCTTTCATTTTCTAACCTTGTAGCGCAGGTATTTCCCACGTCATTAAATATGCTTGAAAACATGATTTTATGGCTACATAATGTTCCTTCAAATGGATGCAACATAATTTATTTAAACAATCTCTTATTTGGGAACATCTAAATTGTATCTGATTCTTTGTTCTCTCCCAAGTGTCGGAGGGAGCGAGCGTTTTCGCCAGGAAGCCTCTATTTGCATCGCCTGCCCATTCTGGGGAGCTGGCTGGGAGAAGGGAGGATCTGAGGGTCCCCTGAGGCATCTCCAACCTCTGACCCCGAAGGCCTCACCCCCTCCCTGACACCCCCCACGTCCCCTTGCCTGGAGGGCGGGGCTTCAGGGCTTATATTAGACTCCTAGGAGGTCGTTAACCCCCAGGCTGTAGCCACATTGTAGCCAGCGAGGCCTCCTCCTTCTGACTGTCATTTCAGCCGGGCTCCTGCTGCCCTGGGGCTCACCTCTCAGCCTTAGGCAGCCCCAGGGGTCCCCCCTTCCCCAGCAGGAGACAAGCAGGACCTTGTGGCTTCGGAGGAAACACTGTATCGCTTTCCCCAGCTCCCATGCTGGGCTGCGTGCAGGGGAGGGACGCAGCCAGCCGGCGTCAAGAGACACGGGGTGGCCCCGGGGCGTGGTCCCGCCTGAACCGTGTCGCGGAGCCGTGGCCTCCTGGTTCCCAGGTGGACGCCTGACCACGGAGCCTGGCTTGCGGCTCTGAGCGGAGCTCTGGGGAAGGGGAGCTCTGGGGAAGGGGACGCCCCAGCCGGTGGGGTGGGGACTGGTGGCCGGGCGCGGGCGTCGCTGACTAGCAACGCGCCGGACACTGTCCCAGAGCCGCCTGCCTGCTCTGCTCCGACCTCCGGCCACGATGCCGGGCAGGAAGCTGCGAGGCCTGGACAGCCACAGCGGGGCCGGAGGTACCCGCTCCACGCAGGCCCCCCAGGGCTCCCTCCCAGACGCTGCACCCCGCTCCCTGCGCCTCCACCCACGCCAGCCTGGCCACTCGGCTCCATGGATGGAGCACCGGCCTGCGGACGGAAGATCCCGGTTCGATCCCCGCCAGGGCACACGCCCGGGGGGCGGGCTCCGATCCCCAGTGTGGGGCGAGCAGGAGGCGGCCGGTCCATGGCTCTCTCTCGCCCTCTCCATTCCTCTCTGAAATCAACAGGGATATCTTTGGTAGCCAAAGCCGGCTTGGCTCGGTGGCTAGAGCGTCGGCCTTCCGACTGAAGGGTCCCGGGTTCGATTCTGGTCAAGCATGTACGTTGGCTGCGGGCACATCCCCAGTAGGAGGATCAATGTTTCTCTCTCGTCGATGTTTCTGACTCTCTATCCCCCGCCCTTCCTCTCTGAAATCCATAAAAACGCCTTTGTTAAGAAGTCGAACCGCGCCCAGAGCTCTGGCCTCTGCTCGTGGGTCCAGGAGAGGAGTCCTGGGGATGGGAGTGGTGCCTGTGGGTGCGGGGAGAGCCCCAGTCCCCAAGAGGAGACTGTGGGGCGACTGGAGGGAGCGCCGCGCTGGGAGGCCATTCGCGGGGGATGGGGGCATGGGGGGAGGGAACCCGCACCTCGAGGCCCCCGGGGGTGCGTCGCCTCCCGCTCGCTCGGCCTCCCGGGTTCGGAGCACAACCCCGGGCCGTTACGGAAAGGTTAATGGCGCCCGCGCTCTCCGCCGAGGAGAGGAAATGCAGGGCCTCTCAGAGATGTTTCCATCTGAAAACGTTGCGTGGGAATAATTGATGGCTCTCTCTGGAACACGCAGCCGCGAGTGCTCCCCCCCTCTCCCGTGGCTTCCAGATGGGCCAGCCGGGCTGGGCTGGGAAGCAGCATTTATGGAGTGCCTGCTGTATACCGAGGCCTGCCGGGATCGGGAAGGAGGGAGGCTGGGGGAGGCTGGGGGGGGAGGCTGGGCCCTGTCGCCATCAGGACCTCCATCTTCCTGAGAGGCTCACAGGCGGCCCCAGGGCCTGGGGCGGGCTCCCCCCTCCCCGCCTCCCCCACCCCCCCGCACCTGCACCAGCAGGCGGGCCCGCCCGACAGGCCCCTCGGCCAGGAGCCCCTCGCCAGCTGGGCACCCCGGCCTGCGCCCGCTGCGGGTCTGTTTTTATTATAAATATTTCATTGTGGAGGAGTTTGGGTCTGCGCTGATACACAGCATTTGGCAGCGTTCCCCTCCGGCATTTGGTAATAATTCCGCACCAAATGCTGCGGAGCGACCCTCCCAACGGCGCGGCTGCCGGCCAAGGCGCGGGCACGCGGCAGCCCGAGAGCCGCCACCCGAGCGCGTCGGGGCGTCCGGGGCCAGGCCGGCCAAGGACACACGCACCCGGGCACAGGGCCGCCTCAGGACCCCCGTCCCGCACGGCACACCGCCCGGCGCTGACCTCTGTGCTCAACGCAGGCCCCTCGGGGCTCCCTCCCAGAAGCTGCACCCCACTCCCCCCACAGGCGGCGCCTCCGGAGCATCGACCGCCCGACCCCCCGGGAGAGGCCTCAGGTCTGGGCCCTGCTCTGTGCTCCGGCCCGCACCTGCCCGTCCCCCCGCTGTCACCTCCCGGGCCGCCGGCCGTGTGACTTCTCCGCTCTGCCGCCCCCCCCCCCAACCCCACCAGGCCTCCCTCACCCCGGGAGCCCCTGATGTGGGCGCCCCCGGGCCTCCAGCTGAGCCCAGCCCTGTGCCGCCCCCACCCCCCCACCCCGGCCTGGGACGTGGCCCAGGCTCCGCGCAACGGGAGGCAGCCCCTGTGACCCGCACGGGCCCCTCGGGAGGCGGCGGGAGGCCACCGGTTCAGGGACACCGCGTGGCCGCCGAGGCCACCACTGTCCGGAAGTCCGGCTCTGCCCGTTCGCCGGCCGTGACCGCGGGCAGCTGGCCGCCCGCTGTACCTCCACGCCCCCCCCGCCCCGCCCTGGACAAAGCGGGGTGCTCGCTGGTCCTTCCTCCCAGCCCCTGGCAGTTGAGACTCTGTCTCCGGGAGGGCTGCCCCCTCCCGCCTCCCCCCACACCCCCCCGCCAGGGCGGCCGCGCTGAGCCCGTCAGAACCTGTGCTGAGCCCAGAGATGGTCGAAGCCGCCATGTTCCTCTCTCTGTGTGGGCGTTCCGCATGTCCACGCTCCCGGGGCCCTGTGCCCCCCACCCTCACCCCCCCGCCTCTGGTACAAATGATGAGAAATGGAGGAGGAGAGGAGGAGAGGAGGAGCCGGGGAGGGGGCGAGGCAGCCGTGGTCGGGGACTCGCAGGACCCCGGAGCGGAGAGCCGCCACCCATCAGGCCGTTCGCAGCGCAGTGACGGGGCCGCCCGGGCTAAGCGAGCAGGGCGGGTCGTCCATCCCCCGCTCCTGCTGCGCAGACGGCCTGGGGCAGCGGGGGGCCTGGAGCCGCCTCTGGACACCTCCCTCCCGTCCCCCCCCCCCACATACCCCAGCCACGAGGGCCCCTGGGGCTCCTGACACACTCACCCCCACCTCACACCGGAACTCGGGCCTCACACAGGACTGGAGGGTGAGAGGCAAGGAAGGGCCACCGGCCCGGCTCAGGGGCTGAGCGCTGACCTGTGAACGGGGAGGTCGGGGTTCGATTCCCGGTCGGGGCACAGGCCCGGGTTGTGGGCTCCGTCCCCAGTAGGGGTCGTGCAGGAGGCAGCCGGTCCATGCTTCTCTCTCATCATGGACGGTTCCGTTTCTCCCTCTCCTTTCCTCTCTGAAATCAGTACAAATATATATTTTTAATTTTTTAATGTATTTTATTGATTTTTCACAGAGAGGAAGGGAGAGGGATGGAAAGTCAGAAACATCGATGAGAGAGAAACACCGATCAGCCGCCTCCCGAACACCCCCCGCTGGGGACGTGCCCGCAACCCAAGGTTCCTGCCCTTGACCGGAATCGAACCCGGGACCCTTCAGTCCACAGGCCGACGCTCTATCCACTGAGCCAAACCGGTTTAGGCTACAAATACGTATTTTTAAAAAGAGACTTAGAAAAACACAGGAGCAAGGAGCTGCCTTCTTCTCAAAGCGGGGCGTCAGCTGGGCCTGGGCGTCCGGAAGAAGCCGGAGCGGCGGGCTCGGGCCCCCTCCCCCCCGCAGCTCAGACGTGGGAACGGGAGGCGAGGTGTGCGGAGTTACTGCCGGGACTTGATTGGAGTGACTGTTACGCAAAAGCCAGCCCGGATGGATCGCCTGCAGGGAGTTGTCTGGCTGCATGAGTTTTTACACATCTTTCAGGAAATCAAAGGCCCCGATGCTAAATCTCACACTCAGGAACATCAAGTGGATTTGTGACAGTCCCCGGGGGCCGCGGTGTCCATAAACCGATGAATGAATCACACCGACGCCAGGCGCCGTCCCTCATCTGTGACTGATACAATATTGATAACGCTCCGCTCACTTAACTCCTTCAGGGCCGCCGGCACCCCAGTCCGAGCCAGGCTGTGGGCGCCGGTGGGGCCGATGCAGACCGAGGGCCCCTCACTGAGCCCCGGGGCCCAACCAGGGCTAACACGGCACTTGCTGCCCGGCCAGCTGGCTCCAGGGCTGAGCATCAACCTAGAACCCAGGAGGTCAGGGTTCGATTCCCCGTCAGGGCAAAGGCCTGGGTTGGGGCCTTCATCCCCAGCGGGGGGGGGGGGGGGGGGGGGTGCAGGGGGGCAGCCGGTCCATGATTCTCTCATCACTGATGCTTCTGTCTCTCTCTTCTTCTCTGAAATAAAAGCATATTTTAAAAATGAAAAGTTATTTTTTAAATGTGGCAAGAGACACGCCTGTGCCTGTATCTGTGGCCCCGGCCGACCCCCCAGGAACCAACAGCCTCACTCAGCCTCCTGCTGGCGTAACCGCAGCGTCCACCTCCCCGTCCTCCTCCCCGTCCCCCTCCCCGGCCACTTGCCTTGCACCATGGCCACCATCTCCTCCCCGACAGCTCCTGTCTCCCCCGACTCTGTCTCCCTGGACTCTGACAGCCAAGCCCTTGGGGAGGACATAAATCGGGGCGCCTCTCTCTTCTCGGGTGAGGGAGGGCGTGTGCCTCCCCAGCTCTGAGCCCACCCCCCCCCCCCCTCCCCCCCCCCCCCTGCTCCGTGTGTGACATTCCTCAAACGGATGCGGCTCAGGGAGCGGGTCTCGCTTTAGGTTCCCTTTCCTCCGGCGCTGTGTCCCGCTGTCCGAGGGGCCCCAGACCCCCAGGGGCTTCTCCTCGGATCCACTGCGCCTCCTCAGGGTTCCTGCTGGGGCGGCAGCACGCTCAGTGCGCCAGTCCGTGTTCCTGTGGTCGGGAACCATGCTACCAGGAGTGGGGGCGGGGCCAAGTGGCGGGAGTGCCGGCCTGGGGGTGGAGATGAGGGTAACGACCTCCCAGCTCGCCTCGCAGAGCGCCCCCCGGCGGTCACCGGCGCCCCCAGGAATGCCATGTGCCAGGCCCTCCCGCCTGCGGTCGCCTTATCACCATCTCCTCCTCCCTCGTGACCTCAGCGGGCGGCTCTGCCAAGGGTCCCGGGCATGGGACACCCGCCCGCTTCCAGCCCGGAGACCTGTCCCCACGCAGCCTTCACCCACCTCCTGGTGATGGACCTCATCTTCTTTTTACTTTTTAGATGTGTTTTTATTGATACTAGGGGCCCGGTGCACAGAATTCGTGCACTGGGGGTGGGTGGTCCCTCAACCCAGCCTGCCCCCTCTCACATACTGGAAGCCCTCAGGGGATGTCCAACTGACGGCTCACCCCCAGCCTCGCCAGAGGCTTTAGGACTTGGGCACCAGCCATCACCCTGCTCGGCTCAGCCTGGCTGAATGTGACCACCGGGCCCTGGGGGCTGGGCGCTCGCAGCCACTGCCGTTTCATCTCCACCCCCAGGCCGGCGCTCCCGCCACTTTGGCCCCGCCCCCACTCCTGATTGGCTGGTAGCATGGCCAGTCGGAGCAAAGGTACCGTCAGACTTGCATGTTTCTCTTTTATCATATAGGAGGATTAGAGGGAGAAGAAGGGCGAGGAGGAGATAGGTAGAATCATCAATGAGAGAGAAACACCATCGACCGGCTGCCTCCCGCATGCCCCCTACTGGGGACGGAGCCGAAACCCTGCAGGCGCCCAGCCCGGGAATCGAACCGGTGGCCCCTGCCCCTGAGCCCACAGGCTGGGCGCCTTGTCTTCCGCTGGAGATAGCCGTCAGCTGAGGACACTTTCTCAGTGTTTCGTTCCTGCCAGAGAGGGCGGAGGGGAGAGGGAGAGACGGGAGGGAAACGCCCTCCTGCTGCGGGAGTCTGGGCTCAGGGGTTCTGTTTCTGTTCTGTGTTTGACAAATCCCCCCGCCTTTCTCACCAGCCCCGCAGCCTGGTTCCCCGCTCAACTTCAGGGCAGGTGTGTGGCCAGAGGCGGCCAATCAGAGCATCTGCCCCTTTTCGGAGCCGTCACTATGGTCAGGGGCTTGCTTTTGGGGTCTCCTCTGGGACACTGCCCCCAGAGCTCCTCCTTCTGATGGGCCCGGGAATGCGAGACGCGACACAGGAACTGCGGGGGCCGCACGGGCAAAGAGCCTTCCTGCAGACACGGGGGGGGGGGGGGGGGGGGGGCGCAGGGCGGAGGCAGCGAGGACGGAGGGTAAAGGAAGGGGGAGAGGGAGGGGGAGGGGGGAAAGGCGAGACCAAGTGGCAGCGCAAGTGGGAGACAGGGAGAGGAGACGGAGGCGAGCCCCTGGATCCAGCCCTTCCTGATCTCCGCCCCAGGGCCTTCAGGTGTGCGAGTCCGTGGGCGGGGTCACTCGCCCCGTCTCCCCGTGGCTGTGCGGCTGCTCCCGGGAACGGCCGCCTGGCCCAGCCGGCGGGAGAGGAGACGGCGCGCCGGGCAGAGCGCCACGGCGAGGTGTGATGGATTCCAGGGCCCACCTGGGGCCGTCGGGTTTAAGAGGCGCCCGATCGATAGACAGCCATTAAAAATCAATCCGGACAGAGGCCCCGGGGCCTACTGCCCCCGCTCGGCACCTCCGGCCCCGAGGGCCTGAATCACTTCCCACCGAGCGGCGGCGGCGGCGGCCGGGTGATTTATGGGAGCGCTTCCGTGCGCTAAGTGCTCGAATTTGGAGAAGATGAGCCGGGGGGGGGGGGGGGGGGGGGGGCGCCGCGCGCTGATCGTGTTAAGAATGTGTCGCACTTCCCGTCGTTTACAAAAAAGCGGGAGAGTGGGGGTTGTGAAACCCCAGAGATTTAAAACCACGGGACTGCTGGGGGCGGCGTTCGAATGAATGGGGGGATTGGTAGGGAACCTCGTCACCTCCCCTCTTGCCCACGCCAACCCCCACCCCCCGCCGTGTTTCCAAAAGTGTCTCCTGATCCTCGTGGTGGGGGTTCACGTGAAGGGGGTCGCCCGGCAGATCACATAAACATGGAGACGGTGCTCCTCTTTAGTGTGGTGTTTGGTCCCCAGCAGCTCCAGGCGAGCCTGAGACGGAACCGTTTTCAAATACTTAGCAAAAGCCCGTCCCCTTGAAAAGAATGGCGGCTCTCGCAGGACACGCGTTCAGGATGTGAAGGGGTTTAGCCGGCCTCTCCCGGCTGAGGGCCGCACCTCCCCACCGACGTTAACTGGGAGGCCTGCGGGTCGGGCCAGGTGCCCGGGGCCAGGTGGGCAGGCAGGGCCTCGCTGGCGCCCCTCCTGCCGCCCCGAGCGCGGGTCCTGGGACGGTAAACGGCAACGAAGGGGGCGCCAGCGGCCAGCCTCCCCGGGCGGCCAGGCCTGGTGGGCGCTGAGGGGCTGTCCCTCCCCGTGACAGGCCCCCGTGAGCCACGCGGGTGAACCTGGGCCGCCCCATCCCGTCCCAACACCAACCTTTCGTTTGGTGCAACACATTCAGCCCCGGCGCCCGGCCCCGTGTGCTCATCTGCCCTGAGCAAGACGCTCCCGCAGAGGCAGGCCCGTCTGGAACTCTACAGGCTCCTCCGGAAGCCTCCCGTCCCCCGCCCGCCGCGGCTCAGGGTGAGTGTCCACCCAGGAAGCAGGAGGTCAGGGTTCGATTCCCGGTCAGGGCACAGGCCCGGGCTGCGGGCTCCATCCCCAGCGCGGGGCGTGCGGGAGGCAGCCGGTCCCTGATCCTCTCTCATCACTGACGTCTCTCTCCCTCTCTCTTCCTGTCTGAAATCAATAAAAGCATTTCTAAATAAAAAGTTAATTTAAAAAGAGCTCCTGATATTAAAAGGAGGAGGGAAAGAAATGCCGGGTATGGGCTGCCTGCAGGTAGCCACCGAGCCGCGGGCCAGGCCGGGGCGGCGGCAGCTGTGCGGCCACTGACCGGTGAAGGCCGGTTGGGAGGTGACGACAGTGAGTCGGGGAGGGTTAGTGGCCGCGGCCGGACGCCGGGCAGAATGGCTGCGCGTGAGACCGGCCTCCCCCGTGGTCCGTAACCGTTCGGCCAGCACCAGCCGGCGCGCTCGGTTAGGTTTACGGCGCGCGCTCGGCAATGAGCTGACGGCCAGGTAAGCGGCCGGCGCGGCAAGCGTGCCCGCTCGGTGCTGCCGGTTCGGCCAGGCCACGACTCGTCGGGAGGAGCCTGTCCCCTGCCCGCGCCGACGTGCCTGTCAGAAACGCGCAGCCGGGTCCAGTGCGGTTTCCAGACCAAGATTAATTTTTGTCTGACAGCTCCCGTGGGCGAGGGACGCCTCACATGTGGCAGGAAGCAGGCGCCGACGTTTAAAAATGGCTGTGGCGTTCGGAGAGGCGGAGTCGTGACTGCGTGGTCTCCCCACCCCCCGCGGCGCCCCGGGCTCCGCGTGGCTACCTAGGCAGTCCCAGGGACAGCCCTGGGGGGAGGGGGGGCGGGCCTACCTGGCTGGTGGCACCTCCTGGGAAGGATCCTGTGACAGCCGTGGGAACAGGACCGACCGGGGCTGCCGGTCCCGAAGGAGCAGTCCCTGAACCCCCCTTCCTGCCCCCCCAACACACACCCAGGCGTTGCTCTGGGCACCGAGAGGCCGGCTGCCTGGCGAACTGGCTGGTGGAGAGCATGTGTTCCCGAAGCTCAGCACCGCCTCCTGCTGAGCATTACAAGCATGAACAATGTGTGGGGCCCGCTGGCCTGGCTCCGTGGCTGAGAGTCGACCTAGGAACCAGGGAGTCAGGGTTCGATTCCTGGTCAGGGCACAGGCCCGGGTTTCGGGCTCCGTCCCCAGTGGGGGGTGTGCAGAAGGCTGGTCCATGATTCCCTCTCATCATGGATGCTTCCCTCTCCCTCTCCCTTCCTCTCTGCCACCAATGTATTTCAATAGTAAAAAAAAAAAAAAAAAAAAAAAAAGGAAAATCATGTAGGTGACACAGGCCTCAGGAACACCCGGCAGGAAGCTTGCACAGGGGTTGGGGGGGGACCTGACATAGACCAGAGGGGCACAGTCTCCTCTCCCCTCAATCCCACGACACCCCACCTGTGCCCTTCTCCTGTGAGCATCCCACAGCCCTGTCCCCCGAGGTCCCTGCCCTCCGGGGTCCCCAGTCCCAGGCTCCATCCACTCCCCATGTGCCAGGCCTTCCATCCCCTGAGCAGCCAGGGGGTGAGCTGCCTGCTGGGGTCACATGGGGAGGCCCTTCCCCTCCCCCACACTCTCCCCCCCTCTCCCTGGGGTCCCCCTCGGCCTCCTGCTCCCTCAGGGCCTGGTATGTGATGTGGGGGAGGTGGGGGCGTCTGGGATGTGGGGGGAGACGCTGGGAGTCTGGCAGCAGCCCAGCGAGGGAGGGGGTCTGAGCAGCCAGGGATTAGGACACCAGGGTTTTGTCCCAGTTGCTGGGGGAGGGGGTGTAGAAAACAGGGTCTGGGAGGTCAGGGGTCATGAGGCCAGGCGAGGTGTGAGAGAGAGGATGCGGGGCAAGGAAGAGGAGATGTGGGGGCTGGATGGGGTGCAGTGAGAGGGGGTGGGGGGGTGCACGCGATCCTTATTGCCAGGCGGTGGAGGGAGATGATGCCCCACTTTGGGGGGAGGGGGTCCAGGAAGAGCTAGGGGTCTGTGTGCTGGCCCTGTGTGCGCACCTGACCTACGCGCGGGGTGCATCCATGTGTGTGCTCGCCGGCTTGTGTCTTCATCTGTGTCCTGGACCACACGGCGTGAAGCTTCAGTGTGGCACATGCGTGAGCGGAGACAGGTGCCGGGAGGGTGTGGGAGACACCCAACCAGACACCCCAGTGTTGGCCTGCTCCTGCCCCTCCCCCAGTGGGAGACCAGGACCCCCTCAGAGCTCCCAGGGGAGTCGGGGTGCCGCACCCCAGTCGGTCCAGCTCCGACGGCGACACGGTGAGGGGACAACAGTGTCCTGCTCGCCTCGGGGCCGCCCCAGGGCCTGCGGTCAGGCCTCCCTGGCCACTCCCCAGAGGCTGCCTCCCGCCCAGGAGTTCCCGCGGATGGACAGGTGGACAGAGTCCGGGGGCTCCGGCGATGGCGGGGGAGGACAAGGGAGGACCAGACACCATTGCAGGGGGCAGCCCGGTGGCTCTCCTTCTACTCCAGCCACCAGCCCGCAGGGGCCAGCGGGCGCTCGGGCGGCCCCGCCCCGACTTCTCCCTCCCAGGCGTCCTCTGGAGCTCTGTCCCCTCCCGGGCATCACTCTGGAGCTCTGTCCCCTCCCGGGCATCCTCTGGAGCTCTGTCCCCTCCCGGGCATCACTCTGGAGCTCTGTCCCCTCCCGGCATCACTCTGGAGCTCTGTCCCCTCCCGGGCATCACTCTGGAGCTCTGTCCCCTCCCGGGCGTCCTCTGGAGCTCTGTCCCCTCCCGGGCGTCCTCTGGAGCTCTGTCCCCTCCCGGGCGTCCTCTGGAGCTCTGTCCCCTCCCGGGCATCACTCTGGAGCTCTGTCCCCTCCCGGGCATCACTCTGGAGCTCTGTCCCCTCCCGGGCATCACTCTGGAGCTCTGTCCCCTCCCGGGCATCACTCTGGAGCTCTGTCCCCTCCCGGGCATCACTCTGGAGCTCTGTCCCCTCCCGGGCATCACTCTGGAGCTCTGTCCCCTCCCGGGCATCACTCTGGAGCTCTGTCCCCTCCCGGGCGTCCTCTGGAGCTCTGTCCCCTCCCGGGCGTCCTCTGGAGCTCTGTCCCCTCCCGGGCATCACTCTGGAGCTCTGTCCCCTCCCGGGCATCACTCTGGAGCTCTGTCCCCTCCCGGGCATCACTCTGGAGCTCTGTCCCCTCCCGGGCATCACTCTGGAGCTCTGTCCCCTCCCGGCATCACTCTGGAGCTCTGTCCCCTCCCGGGCATCACTCTGGAGCTCTGTCCCCTCCCGGGCATCACTCTGGAGCTCTGTCCCCTCCCGGGCATCACTCTGGAGCTCTGTCCCCTCCCGGGCATCACTCTGGAGCTCTGTCCCCTCCCGGGCATCACTCTGGAGCTCTGTCCCCTCCCGGGCATCCTCTGGAGCTCTGTCCCCTCCCGGGCATCCTCTGGAGCTCTGTCCCCTCCCGGCATCCTCTGCAGCAGGGTTAACTGGTCTCTGTCTTTTCTAAAACGGGGCGCAGTGCGTGTTCTGTCCTGCGCTTTGTGAGTGTAATGCAAACACAAAGAAGTGACATATAATTCTTACTTACTGTGGTTATGAGCCGACTGGACACTGTCCTCAGGAAGGCTCAGCCCCCACCCACCCCCCACCCCCGCCAGTGGCTGTATTTCGGCAATTTCCTCCCCAGGTATGTCACCCACCACAGCATGTCCCTCCTCTCCCAGAGCGGCTCTCCATTCACACCCACCCACTGTCAGGCCTACTGGAACACACCCCCACCCCCACTCCCCACCAGGGGTACCTGCACCCCTTGGCCACGCCCAGCCAGGCCCCCACCGCTGAGGCCCAGGTCGGCCTCATTCCATACCCAGGCCACTGCCACATCAGAGGGTTTGTCATCCCTGAGATTTCAAATGGGAGGGAAAGAAGGAGAGGAGGTCCGTACTGAACCTTAATAACCATCAATCCAACCAGGGCCAGCGACTCATAAACCCACAATCTCAGGCCCTGGGGTTGGGGAGGAGGAGGGGAGGCGGGCAATGGGGACAGGCGGGCCGAGGGGGGCAGGGGGTCTGCACCAGGGCGGCCGTGGGAACCTTCCTTTCGGCAAAAAGAAAAAATAAATAAATAGTACGGAGAGAGGATCACCGCCTCGGCAGGCGAAGACCAGCCGGTCGTTCCCGGCCACCTGCTTAAATTAGCCCAATTCCTCTTAGTTTGCTGGAATTAACTTGGCTTAACGCTCTCTCCCTTGTCAGAGGCCTCTTGCCCGTTTTTTTTTTCCGTGTGGAGAGCCAGAGGGGAGGGAGGTGGAGAGGCAGGAGCAGGCGGCTGTGAGGAGAGATCGATAGGAGACAGGAGACACTCCGCCTTCAGTTAGGAACACATGTGCCCTTGACCAGCTTTGAGGGGCCGGGCCTGCCAGGTGTACGGTTAATAACGATGTTTTTTTTTTTCAATCAATGGGGTTACACATATGTTGATATATATATGCGATTTGATATGTATGCTATTTTGTTGTATTGACAACAAGCTTCAAAACTTCATGTCAAATTTTCTGAAGGTGTTAACATCATAGATATTTTTACACTTAGAAATGTTGAATTTCATGCCAAAAAAAAAAAGAGCATTTGCGGGAAGTTTTAACTCATTACTTTATTTTGAGGGAAAGTGCTGCTGAAAGTGATCATATTCTTCAGAAAGCTTATGGTGAATATGCTCCATCTCAAGATACTCATGAACGCTGGTTTAAACGCTTTAAAAGTGATGATTTCGATGTGAAAGACAAAGAACGTCCAGGTCAACCGAAAAAGTTTGAAGACAAACAATCACAAGCATTATTGGATGAAGATGCGTGTCAAACTCAAAAACAACTCAGAGAAAGATTAAAACGTTGCTCAGCAAACAATTTCTAACTGTTTACAAGCAATGGGAACAATTTTTAAAGGAAGAAAAATGGGTGCCACATCAACTGAATGAAAGACAAATGGAAAACCAAAAAGTCATCAGTAAAATGTTGTTTCAATGGCATGAAAGTCTTTTTTTGCATCGAATTGTGACTGGCAATGAAAAGTGGATTTGTTTTAAGAATCACAAATGCACAAAATCATGAGTTGATCCAGGTCAACCATCAACATCGACTGCAAGACCAAATCATTTCAGAAAGAAGACAATGCTCTGTGTTTGGTGGGATCAGGAAGGTGTGGTGCATTATAAGCTTCTAAAACCAAGTGAGAAGAGCCGGGTCAGCGGCAAGTAGCCTGCAGCATTTGCTCGTTGTCGCGATGAGTTTGCCCCTCAATCCCAAACCTTTCCTCAATGGATTAACAGGAAAGCCAGTAATGGTGAAACTTCAGTGGGGAATGGCGTACAAAGGCTACCTGGTATCTGTAGATGGCTATATGAACATGCAGCTTGCAAACACAGAAGAATACATAGATGGAGCCTTGTCTGGACACCTTGGTGAAGTTTTAATAAGGTGTAATAATGTCCTTTATATCAGGGGTGTTGAAGAAGAGGAAGAAGATGGAGAAATGAGAGAATAGCATCTTTTGTGGGAAATTTTTTTATATATATTTCTAGACAATAAAAATTTGTTTTTTCAACTTGAAAAAAATAAAATAAAATAAAAAATAAAACCAGGTGAAATGGTTAATACTGATCACTACCGACAACAAATAATCAATTTGAACCACACTTTGATCGTAAAACGACCAGAATGGGCCAGAAGACACGTTAGAAGATCTTGCCTGGGAAGTATTAGCCCACCTGCCATATTCTCCAGACCCTGCTCCTTCAGATGACCGCTTGTTCCAGTCGACGGCACACACACTTGCTGAGCTGCCCTTCAAAACGTAAGAAGAGGTGAAAAATGGGGTCTCTGAATGGTTTGCCTCAGAACAAGAAAAGTTCTATTGGGATGGTACCCACAAATTCCCTGAAAGGTGGTGGAAATGTGTAGCCAGTGATGGACACTATTTGAATAAAGCACTTTTAATGTTTCTCTTGAAATTGTTTTATTACAAAACCCACATTTCTAACCGGTATCCGAATTTTAACCACTATTCGGATTAGAACTTTTCTTGTCTTGAGGCAGACCATTCAGAGACCCCACTTCCCACTTCGCCCTACTTTTTGAGGTGCTGCTCAGAAAGCGCGTGTGCTGTCGATCGGAACAGGTGGTCATCTGAAGGAGCAATACGACAAAATAGCAAACATATCACATCGCAAATATATCAACACGTGTGTACCTCCATCGATGGAAAAAATCTGCGTTATCAACAGGTGCACCTAGCCGGCAAGGGCGTGGCCAACGTGGAAGGGGTGGCTGAGGGCGGACCCAGGCTGGAGCCCCGAGCAGAGGGAAGGGCCTGAGGCTGGAGGACAAGGCTCAGCCCTGCATCCCAAAGCCCAGAGCAGGGCCTGGCAGGAGGTGCGAGGCGCAGTCACGGGGGCGCTGACCGCCCCTCCCACGAGCAAACGCAAAAACGCGCCTGGACAGGTAGCCATTCCTCCCGCGGGACCACTGAGCGCTCAGGGAACAGCCTCTTTCAACAAACATGAGGGAGAGACGGGCAGAGAAGCCTGGGAACCGGAGCCCTCGGGAGCGTTGGGGAGTCCCCACCAGAGACGCTTCCCAAGGTCCCGACCCTCCACCTCGGCAGGGCGCAGCTGTATGGGGGGCTCGGCCTACCTGCCCGGTCCGCAGGCTCAGAGCTGAACGTGGTCACGGCCTCAGCCTCGGAACAGAGGGAGCGGGAGGAGGGCAAGCCAGGCTGCGGCTCCAGGCGCAGCCGAAGGCCCCACACCGGAAGTGCCTGCCAGTGCGCAGTCGGCGGAAGTAGCTACTGGGGCCTAGACACCGGATGTAGCTGCTTGAGCCCAGGCACCGGAAGTAGCTACTTGGGACCAGACACCAGAAGTGCCTGCCAGTGCGCAGGTGGTGGAAATAGCTGCTTGGGTCCAGGCATCAGAACTAGCTGTTTGTGCCCATGCACTAGAAGTAGCTGCGTGGGCTCAGATGGCAAAAGTGCCTGCCAGTACCCAGGCACCGGAAGTAGCTGCTTAGAATCAGACACCGGAAATGCCTACCAGTGCGCAGGTGGCGGAAGTAGCTACTTGGGCCCAATCACCGGAAGTAGCTGCTTGGACAGTGCACAGGTGGTGGAAGTAGCTGCTTGGGTCCAGGCATCAGAAGTAGCTGTTTGTGCCCAATCACCGGAAGTAGCTGCCTGGGCTCAGGTGGCGAAAATGCCTGCCAGTACCCAGGAACCGGAAGTAGCTGCTTAGAATCAGACACCGGGAATGCCTGCCAGTACCCAGGCACCGGAAGTAGCCGCTTGGGCCCAGGCACCGGAAGTAGCCGCTTGGGCCCAGGTGGCGGAAGTGCCTGCCGGCTCCAAGCGGCACCCCTAACTCCCCGGCAGGGGGAGTGTGCACAGAGAATACACTGGACAAAACTCAACATCCTGCTATTATTAAAAAAAAAAAAAACTCGCGCCCAGGTGGATGTAGAAGGAACATGCCTCAGCACAATGGAGGCCACATCTGACAAACCCGCAGCTCTTATCCTCAGTGGTGAAAAGCTGAGTCTTCCCTAAAAGATGAGGAACCAGACAGGATACCCACTATCCCACTTCTGCTCACCATAGTATGGAAGTCCTGGCCACAGCAATCAGACAAGAAAAATAAGTGAAAGCCATCCAGCCCTGACCGGTGTTGCTCAGTGGATAGACCATCAGCCTGCGTGCGAACTCAAGAGTCCCGGGTTCGATTCTGGTCAAGGGCATGAACCTTGGTTGCGGGCACATCCCCAGTAGGGAGTGTGCAGGAGGGCGCTGATCAATGTTTCTAACTCTCTGTTCTTCTCCCTTTCTGTAAAAAAAAAAAAAAAAATCGATAAAATTTTTTTAATCTTATTTTTAAAAATAAATAAGTGAATATATAAATAAAAGCCATCCATGTTGGAGAGGAAGAAGTAAAACTCTCATTGTTTGCAGAGGACATGATAATATGTATGGAGAAGTCTCTTGCATGTTTATATGCCAATAATGAATGAGTGGAAGGAAAAATTAAGGAGACGGTCCCATTTACAATTGCATCAACAAGTTAAACTATTAAGTAAACGAATAAACCAAACAAAAGAAGAAACAGACCCATATATAGAGAACAAACTAATGGTCACCAAAGGAAAGGAGGTGAGGGGACTGGAATTTTTTTTAAGAGGAGTTACTCAATTAAGTTAATTTTAACATGTCTATTAACAAAATTAAAGCTGCAGAATAGAAAATATTTATATATTATAAATCAACAAGGGTCAGATACTGGGTTAATACCCTCAAATATGTAAAGAGACCTTACAAATAGATGTCTTAAGTAGAAAGGACTGCCTGAGAGGTGAAAGGTAGAGAAGGACTCTACAACATGGGTCAGGCCCCAGCTTCCTGGAGAGGTCCACCTGCCCCCAGACTGTCTCTGCAAACTGCTTCACCACTCACCCCTCCTGGGAAGGAGGGCCCAGGGCCACACCCCCACATCGCCTGTGCCCTGTCCTCCACCCTCAGGCCAGGACACCTAGGAAGACCTCAGTGACAGGCACCTCTGACTTTCGTAGGAAAAGCCGGGACGGGAAAAGCTGCTCCCCAGGGGGCACCCGGGACCCAGGTAAATACAAGGGCTCAGAGTCCACCTATCCATTGGTCTGTCCACCTGTTTGGCCATCCATCTCGAAGCAGGCGAGGCTGAGTGACAGAGGCCGAGGGAGACTGGTCACGGGGCAGATTCCCAGTCAGAAGAAAAGGCTGTGGGCTCAGGGCCACAGAGTATTCCTGGACAGGACCTGCTTGTTCCCAGGGCCCTATTGACAACCAGTTGCAATGCTTTTTAAGACCCTCCCGCTGGCCTTCTGAAACAGAGGCCTGGGATTCGATGGAAATCTGCCCTTTGCCTCCAAGAAGACACTCCCTTTCTGTCCTGAGCTGTGCTCCTCGGACAAACCAATGCTTCCTCCCGAGCCCAGCTGTGAGTTTTCTCGAGAGGAAAGACAGGGCCCCCCCTCCCCCACATACAGAGAACGACAGCCCAAAGGCATTGGCACCTGTGACTGAGGGAAGGAAAGCCCTGGCATGGGCCTGGGAAGGACGCCTCGGGGAGCGTTCCTGGCCTAGTGGGCTGTTTTCTTCCAAGAAGTGACTTGTATAAGGCCTGTGGGTGGGGAACAAAACACAGATCCCATGAACCAAACTGTCTTTGCTCTTACAGGGACAGGGATTAAATACATGCTCCCTGAAAAATGGAAGAAAGATGGGTAATGGATAAATGGATGAATGGATGGATGGATGGATGGATGGATGGATAGGTAAGTAGATGGATGGATGGATGGATAGATGGTGGATGGATGGATGGATGGATGGATAGGTAGGTGGATGGATGAGTGGATGGATGCATGGACAGATGGGTAGATGGATGGATGCATGGACAGAAAGATGAAGGGGGGAGAGATGGATGGATGGATAGGTAGGTAGATGGGTGGATGGGTGGATGGATGGATGGATGGATGGATTAATGGATAGGTAGGTAGATGGATGGATGAATGGATGAATACATTACAGATAGATGAAGGAGGGAGAGATGGATGGATGGATGGATGGATGGATGGATGGATGGATGGATAGGTAGGTGGATAGATGGATAGGTGGATGGATAGATGTATGGACAGATGGGTGGGTGGATGCATGCATGGACAGATGGGTGGATGGATGGATGCATGGACAGATGGATGAAGGAGGGAGAGGTGGGTGGATGGATGGATGGATGGATGGATTAATGGAGAGGTAGGTGGATGGATAAATGGATAGATGGTGGATGGATGAATGGATGGATGGATGGATGGATGCATGGACAGATGGGTGGATGGATGGATTCATGGACAGATGGATAAAGGAGGGAGAGATGGATGGATGGATGAATTGACAAATGGGTGAATGATGCACAGCAATTGAATGTATACACAAGAGAATATCCTAATTTTGTGGTCGCAGGACATTAAAGAAAAAAGGAGGAAGGAAAGGAGGGCGGGTAGCAGAAGAGAGGAGACAGGGGTGTGGTGTGACTCCCTGGCCATGGAGCCATGGCACCCGCAGGCAGGTGGAGAGCCATTTTGGGGGAACTGACCTGGGTCGAGTCCATTTCAGCACAGAAAGGGGCGTAATGCTGCACTGCTGTCTCAGAAGAAGCCGCTGGTGCAAAGTCCAAACCCCTGGCCTCTCTCTGGCTGTCCCTGGCCTGGCTGCAGGGACTCAGCAGGCCTCGGTCTTGAAAAAAGAACCTCTGACCAGTGCATTTGACGTGGCAGTCCTACCACGTCGAAGTTGGATTCCCGGCAGGGCACAGGCCCAGTTGTGGGCTCAGTCCCAGCGCGGGGCATGCAGGAGGCAGCAGAGCCATGATTCCATCATCACCGATGTTTCTATCTCTCTCCCTCTTCTATTCCTTCTTCTCTGAAGTGAATAAAATCAATTAAAATATATTTTTTTAAAAGGTGGGGAGCCGGAGCTGCAACGTGGGCAGAGGCCGTGAGCCGTCCACACCAAAGGTCTGGGAGCCAGAGATGCTGGGAAGGGGGGCTGGGAGCCAGCCCATCCCCGAAAGCACGTGGGTCCTGAGGACACTGCAGGGCCTGGACGGGGGGCGGCAATGGGTGGCACAGGAGGAAGCATTTGGGCAAACGGGAGAGACATAGAAGCCTTAATGTGGCTCCACTTTCCGGGCAAGTGGGGAGCAGGTGAGGGCTGTGGGGGGGACAGCGCTTTCCTCTCTGGCTACGCGGGTCTCCAGGAGGGGGCGCCCGGGTGGGCCCCCACCGGCGCCACCCCAGGTGCCTTCAGTATCCAGGTTAGTCCTGACACCCTGCATGTCATGCTCTCCGCACCACAGCAGAGACGAGCTGGCCAAGGTGGTGGTGCCCCAGATAAGATGCCTGGTTCAGAGCAGACGCCCAAGAAGATGTCTAGATGGGGAACCACAGGCATGAGCCCTATGCCCATCGCTCCCCACCCCTGGCCCCTGCCAGCCCAAGGCAGGCGGCTGGGCAGGAAGCACCATGCCCACCTTACATTCTCCCCGAATCAGAGGCAGGGAAAGGGGAAGCAATCCTCAAGGTCATCTGGCCGTGAGGTTTGACCTTGAACCTGGCACTCTCCTCCTCCCTCTTCTTTCTCCCTCCCTCTTCTCCCTGCTTTCTTCCTCCCCCTTCTCCCTGCTGCCTCTTCTTACTTCTGTCCCTGCCCCCCCAACCATGACCTTGGGGCAATGAGAGGTGAGTCCTTGCCTGGCACAGGGCCCAGCACGTAGTAGGGATTCAGGAAACACTGACCTTCCCAGTGCCGCCCACCCGCCCGCACGGCCCCCGGCACAGCAGGCCGGGGAGCAGGTGGCTGCCTGTTTTGACAGGGCGTTGTATAACCTCCTGCCCTTGATCAGAAACATGAAGGAGAGAGCACGTCGCTCGCTGCACACCCACTCGGAGGGGCGCAGGCCAGAGCCACAGCTTGGAGTCCCGGCTCTTGGCAGGCGCTGCGGCTCAGCCTCTCCCCAGAAGGCGTCACCGAGGTTATCTGTGGCTGCACAGCCAAAAAAAAAGAAAGAAAGAAAGAAAGAAAGAAAAAGAAAGAAAAGGAAAAGGAAAAGGGGGGAGGGAGGGAGGCAAGAAAAATAAAAATTAAAAACAAAATCTGAATCGCTTAGCATCTGAATTGCTTCCCCAAGACACAGAATTTAAACATGATTAATTTGGGGGCTCTTCTGGTGAATAAGGGCTGATTAAATGTTTATATTTGCCATCGCGTTGCTGAGAGCGTGACTGCATTATGCCGGCAGAGCGGCCCTGACGAAACAATATTTCTGTTACTGTTATTACTCGGATCCCGCGATGCCGGGGAGCAAGGGCTGTGCTGTCATTAGATGGGGCCCAACACGGCCCCACAGACCATAGGGGGCCGGGCCTCTCCTCCTGCTCCCGGAGCCCGGCGAGGGGTCCCCGCATGGGGAGGGGGCAGGGCGGGAGTGAGGACACCCCCAGAGACATGTCAGCGGGGGCATCTACCGAAACAGAAGCCGGCAAGGACTCCCCCGTCCTTCCCGCCCCCCCACTCCACTCTGGTCCCCTCTGAGCTTGGCTTCTCTCCTGCCTGACTCACAGCTTCTCCAAAGGAAGTCAAATAAATCACCACCCTGCCTGGGAGTCCCCCTGATCCCCAGGCACAGATCGCCTTACAAAGTGGGGGAGGTACCCCCTATGAGACGGTGCTCTGACACCTCCCCTCCCCCCCCACCCCATCCCCAACCCCACTGCTTCCCAGCAACCAGCCTCGGATGACGAGGTCGCTGTTGATACCATCCCCTCCGATCGAGGACCAAGACGAGACGAGATGTATTTTGACTGGTCTCTGAAAAACAGTGTGACGTGGAGTCATATTCATCTTTGATGAATCCAATATTCTCGGGGAATGATATTAGGCCGTATCTATTATATCTCTCATTGTGTCCCATCTGCCCTTTTCGGGAGCTAAATTACGTGCATTAGGAGCCAACGGGCTAATGCCGGCCCGTGTTTAGAGGGCTGCCCGCCGCGAATATATTCTCTGCTCCGAGAAGTAATTGGTAATTACAATGGTCATTTAGGCAATCACTGCCTCGGCGAGATTCATGTCATTCTTAAAAATAACCGGCTCTTAACCTTTGACAGCGCGCCGCAGCCGCCGTTCATCACGGCGGCGCTGATTAATTTCACACGCACACAGACCTGTATCAATAAAAGTGATGGTTCTACATTTGTTAACCGCCGCAATTTGCCCCACTCATCAAAACAGCTTAATATCAGGTAGCCGTGCGCTCCCGCTCTCGTTCGTTTCGTCGGCTCAACGCCTTCGGAGCGCCCACCTTGGAGGGAGAGAGGCAGCGCCCGACACCGGTCCCCCTGCCCCCCAGTCCACCTGTCCACGCCCCAGCTCCTCGCCGGGAGAGGTGGGACGGAAAGAGCCCTTCAGGCAACAGACGTGACAGACGCAAGCCTCTGCGTGTTCGCTGGCTGCTCAACCCGCAACCGCCGGCCGCTTCGCTCGGTCCCATTTGCAGGTGCGCTGGCGGGCGTGGAGGACCTGGAGAGCAGGGGTGGCGGGGATGTGGACGAGCGCCCGGCCGGCGGGGTTCAGGGGGTGGGCGTCGGCCTAGGAACCAGGAGGGCATGGTTAGATTCCCAGAGCACAGGCCCAGGTTGTGGGCTCCGTCCCCTGGGGGACCGGGGCTGGGGGGGGGGGGCATATGTAGGTGGCAGCGATCCGTGGTTCTCTCCCATCATTAATGTTTCTGTCTCTCTCTCCTGCTCCCTTCCTCTCTGACATCAATAAAAACATATTTTTAAAAGAAAGGAGGAAGGAAGGAAGAAAGGAAGGAAGGGAGGGAGGGAGGGAGGGAGGGAGGGAGGGAGGGAGGGAAGAAACAAGGAAGGAAGGAAGGAAGGGAGGGAGGGAGGGAGGGAGGGAGGGAGGGAGGGAGGAAGGAAGGAAGGAAGGAGGAGGGAGAGAGGAAGGAAGGGAGGTAGGAAGGAAGGGGAGGAAGAGGGAGGGGAGGGAGAAAGAGAGGAAGGAAGGAAGGGAGGAAGGAAGGGGGAAGAAGAGGGAGGGGGAGGGAGGAAGAGAGAGAGGAAGGAAGGAAGGAATGAAGGAAGGAGGGAAGGAAGGAAGGAAGGAAGGAAGGAAGGAAGGAGGGAAGGAAGGAAGGAAGAAGGAAGGAAGGGAGGAAGGGAGGGGGAGGAAGAGGGGGGAGGGAGAGAGAGAGAGGAAGGAAGGAAGGAACGAAGGAAGGAGGGAAGGAAGGAAGGAAGGAAGGAAGAAAGGAAGGAAGGAGGGAAGGAAGGAAGGAAGGAAGGGAGGAAGGAGGGAGGGTGAGGAAGGAAGGGAGGGAGGGAGGGAAGTGGGAGGAGAGGGAGGGGGAGGGAGGGAGAGAGAGGAAGGAAGGGAGGAAGGGAGGGAGAGAGGAAGGAAGGAATGAAGGGAGGAAGGAAGGGAGGAAGGGAGGGAGGGAGAGAGGAAGGAAGGAATGAAGGGAGGAAGGAAGGGAGGAAGGGAGGGAGGGAGAGAGGAAGGAAGGAATGAAGGGAAGAAGGAAGGGAGGAAGGGAAAGAAGAGCTGTCAAGCAGGTGAAGAAAGCCTGGATTCGGGAAGCTCCCAGGACGCACGGTTTTCTCCAGTGCCTGCTGCTTGCGCAGTGGCCAGCCAAGAAGGGGCGACAGGTGCTGACCACTGGCCGGGCAGAGGGGACGGGGTTCCAGGCGGCAGAGGCAATAGGTCCTGTCCCTGGAAGCCCCCCCCCCCCATTTCCAGGCACTGTAACTCCGTGCCATCCCAGAGCACATGCCTCCCGAAGCTGACATGAGACCCGTCTGCACTGCCCAGACGGGCTTCTTTGGAGGCCACACGCTCAGCGTGGCCCCGGCGCCCAGGGGCCTGGGGCTGAAGTCCGTGCCTCGGAGACAGCGCTGGCGTGCGCCACGGCGGCTCGGCTCAGTCCTGGCTCGGGCTGCCGGCCTGGGGCTGCGAGGTCCAGGGACCGGTGACCAGACCCACCCCGCCCCCCAAGAAACACAGCCTCAGGGAATCCGTGTGGGGAACGGGGGCACGGGGGTGGTTTGGTGTAAGCTCAGAGCTGGGAAAATACCAATACCTTTTTTTTTCTGATGCATAAAAGGCAAAGACGCTTCCTCTGGTTCTCTGCCCTTCCTGGCAGGGATGTGATAATAGGATGGCGTTACGTCTACAAAGGTCAGGAAGGATGGTTCGCCGCCTCCCCACAGGCGTGACGTGATGATGGACTGAAGGAGGCAGATGCCGCCATCCGGGCCCCTCTGTCCGCCCGCCGACCCCCCCACACACACACAGTCACACACACACACTCACACAGACTCACACACACACGACTCACACACTCACACTCACACACACACACTCACACACACTCACAGACTCACACACACACTCACACGCTCACACACACACGCTCACACACACACACACACACACTCACACACACTCACACACACACGACTCACACACTCACACACACACACTCACACACACTCACAGACTCACACACAAACACACTCACACGCTCACACTCACACGCTCACTCACACACACACGCTCACTCACACACACACGCTCACTCACACACACACGCTCACACACACACTCACACACTCACACACACACACTCACAGACTCACACACACACACACTCACACGCTCACACACACGCGCTCACACACACACTCACACACACTCATACACACACTCACACACACGCACACACACACACACACGCACACACACACACACGCTCACACACACACTCATACACACACACACACACTCACACACACACACGCTCACACACACAGGCACATATACACACGCGGCCCCGCCCCCACATGCACGCATCCCCCCATTGACATGCATGTGCACCTGCAGAGACACGTGTGTGCATGTGGACACATATGTGCAGGGGTTCGTGTCATGTATGTCAGGACTGAATGGGAGTGGCACAGGGCAGGGGACTCAGAATAAGGCGTTTCATAGCCTGCGCACCGGCCACTCCCCACCCCGATGACAAAGTTGCCTCCATGATGACGTACAACTGAGGTCAAACGGGGTGCAACATGGCAGGGTCTGGCGCGTTTTTCCATGGAGACGGGGTGCCGGGTGCCCGCCCAGGGCTGGGCAGCAGTGGGTTCTCCTGGGGCCTGGGCGGCAGGTGGTTGGAGTTCTCCTGTGCAGCAGAGGGCGCTGTCTGCAGGGGAACCCAGCCCGAAGGATCTTGTCCTTCCCCAGAAAGGCCATCTCCCGTGGGTGCTGTCCTTCTCCTCTGTCTTGGGACAAACCTGGAGCCCAGAGAAGTTGTGACCTGTGTCTCTGGTCACCCAGTGAGAAGCCACGTCAATCCGGCCTGGGGGGGCTGGCGGGGGCAGCAGGAAGGGCGGGTCTGGGAGCCCAGGGGGTGGCCCGGGAGGAGGCAGTGCCCTCCTCGGAAACATGGTTCTCACACATCAAGGCTGTCGGCAGCCTCCCCCCAGCTGCACCGACACCGATCCCTGTGGCCACGGTTGTAGGGACACAGGGTCCTGGGACCACAGCAGGGGGGTGGCCAGTGGCAGGCACTACAGCCGCAGGGGCTCCCCAGGCAACCTTGCCAACCATAAGCGGCCTTGGGCGTGCTCTGCAGGGGGCCCTCATGGGGATCACAGACCCTGGTCTCCGGGGAACCAGACCCTGACCTCTGTGGTCCCAGACTCCGGTCTCTGTGGTCCCAGACTCCGGTCTCTGTGGTCCCAGACTCCGGTCTCTGTGGTCCCAGACTCCGGTCTCTGTGGTCCCAGACCCTGGTCTCTGTGGCCCCAGACCCTGGTCTCTGTGGCCCCAGACCCTGGTCTCTGTGGCCCCAGACCCTGGTCTCTGTGATCCCAGACCCCGGTCTCTGTGGTCCCAGACCCTGGTCTCCAGGGACCCAGACCCCAGTCTCTGTGGCCCCAGACCCTGGTCTCCAGGGACCCAGACCCCAGTCTCTGTGGCCCCAGACCCTGGTCTCCGGGGACCCAGACCTTGGCCTCCGGGGACCCAGACCCTGGTCTCTGGGGTCCCAGACCCTGGTCTCCGGGGACCCAGACCCCAGTCTCTGTGGCCCCAGACCCTGGTCTCCAGGGACCCAGACCTTGGCCTCCGGGGACACAGACCCTGGTCTCCGGGGCCCCAGACCCTGGCCTCCGAAGTGAAATGAAATGCAGCCTTGCCAGAGAAGATCCACTTTGCCGTAATGAATAGGACGTAGTCCCCTTTCTCCTTTATTCCAGCAGAAAATAAGTTATTGATTTCAACCGCCAAGATAACTATTTGCATAGCGGGGTTGATTACGTACTGTCGCTGGTCCAGGTGGAATTAATTTACTGGAAATACCTTGGATAATTTTCTTAAACAGGGAAGGATTTCGGATCCAGGCACAGTCCTCCTCCGTTAGCAGAGCCCCGGCCTCATCCCAATAGGCTTAGGGAGATGCGCCCCGCGCCCCAGCTCCGTGGACTCTGAAACGAATGGCTCCCAACGCCGGGGGAATGGGGTGCTTTCGGACCCTTTGGGAAAGCCACGCAGGGAGGGGCGTGTCTCTTACCCAGCAGACACCCCATTCCTGCAGGGGCGGTTCCCGAGGTGGGCCTCCCGGTCCCCGCCTCTCTCCCTCCTGCAGAGCGAGGTGCACTTTGCAAGTCCTCCTGGGCCTTCGGGCTGGAGGCTCTGTGGTCCCCGTCTCTGCCCGTCACCGCCCGTCACCGAAGGGGTGACACCGTCCGGGGCTGAGGGGACCCGGGCGCAGGGTTCGGGGCAGCCGTGACATCCCAGCTCCTGCACACGCCTGGCGACGGAGAGGACGTGACGCTGCGGTGTGAGAAAACGGGGCGTCGTTCACGCGTGTGCTGACGGCGTCATTTGGGGCTGAATGGGCGAAAGACTGGTCATGTGGCCGAGATGTGAAGACAGCTTTCGGGGAGCGGCGGGCAGAGGGTCTTCGCTCCGACGGGCTCTGTGTGGGAGCGCGGTAAGCGGGTCACGGCACGTGGATGCGTACTTAGAGTTACAGGCACACAGGACATCGTTGAACTTACTTGTATGAAAAGGTCTGGTGTTTCCCAAAGGGGACACGCCCAGAGCAAGACACCTGCCCAGAAGCTGTCATCTGCAGAGGAGGAGCGGGCCTGTTGGCGGGCGTCCTGGCCCCAAGTTCAAGGTCTCCTGGCTCCTGGGAACTGTCCTCCGGAATAGCCGGCGGCTTGCCTCCTCGCTGCTCTGCACGGTTTGTAGACCCCGGGAGGCCTGTCCCGGAGCCGCTGAGTGGGGCCAGTGTTTCTATCCTGGGGCAGAGCCGGGCTGGGAGGGCGGACCGGGGTGCAGGAGCCTCCAGAGTCCTCTGTGATCCGGCGACAAGGGGCCCACACCCCAGGCCGGGACGGGAAGAGCCTGAGTGGGCAGGTCTACTGGGCATGAGCTCAACCTGGGATGCCACGTGCAGTCCCTCCGGGCACATCTCCCCAACGAGGCGGGAGTGGGTGCCGAGTGGGTGAACAAGGCCTGTGGCAGACGCTGGAGCAAGCAAAGTGTCTTACTGGGGCTTCCGGGCCTCGTTCTGGGCTTGTGGGCTCTGTGGCCTGGTCCCGGGTGGGGGGCTCCGTGGCCTCGTCCTGGGTGGGGGACATCTGTGGCCTCGTCCTGGGTGGGGGACATCTGTGGCTTGGTCCTGGGTGGGTGGTTCCGTGGGCGGGAGCACCATTTACTTGCTCACTGAATGGGGAGGAGTCCGTGAGAACTTGCATCGCTTCCCAGGCCCTCTGTACACACTGCAGACAGCCTGGACCCTCAGAGAACAGAAAGAAAAAGAGAGAGAGAGAGGAGAAAGAGAGGAGGTGGAGAGAGAGGGGAGGTGGAGAGAGAGAGGAGAAAGAGAGAGGGGGGAAGAGGAAAGAGGGGGGAAGAGGAAGAGAGGAGGGAGAGAGGGGGTGGAGAGAGGAGAAAGAGAGGACTTAATAGACAGAGATCTTTTTATTAAAAAGCCATGAACACAACCGCATTCACTCAACCTCAGACACGCTGCGATGGCTTCGCGGGCGGCGATACGTTCAGGCGGGAGCGTGCGTCCACGCAAACGGCAGACGAGACGCCATTAAAGGAACACAATTTACACTGAGGGGGCCGGGCAGGGGGGTGGGTGAGCATCGGGCCCCGAGCAGGTCCCAGGCCCTCAGCATGTTGGGGCGTGTCATTGCTCCAGGGGGGACACGGGGTCAGAGGCCTCGCTGGTCTGTGTGTGAGGTAGAGGTAGCCCCCACGCAGGGTCTGCAGCCTGAGTTCACGGAGGCTCAGGCCTTGGGACAGTCCTCCCAGCACAGGGGCCTCGCGTCCCAGGCTGCGGCCCCCGCTCCTCCTGCTTCTCCTCCTCCTCCTCCTCCTCCTCCTCCTGCTTCTCCTCCTTCTCCTCCTCCTCCTCCTGCTTCTCCTCCTCCTCCTAGTCCTCCTTCTCCTCCTGCTTCTCCTCCTCCTCCTCCTGCTTCTCCTCCTCCTCCTCCTCCTGCTTCTCCTACTACTACTACTACTACTACTGCTGCTGCTTCTCCTCCTCCTCCTCCTCCTCCTTCTCCTGCTTCTCCTCCTCCTCCTCCTCCTGCTTCTCCTCCTCCTCCTCCTCCTGCTTCTCCTCCTCCTCCTCCTCCTGCTTCTCCTCCTCCTCCTCCTCCTGCTTCTCCTCCTCCTCCTGCTTCTCCTCCTCCTCCTCCTCCTGCTTCTCCTCCTCCTGCTTCTCCTCCTCCTACTACTACTACTACTGCTGCTGCTTCTCCTCCTCCTCCTCCTCCTTCTCCTTCTCCTCCTCCTCCTCCTCCTCCTTCTCCTGCTTCTCCTCCTCCTCCTCCTGCTTCTCCTCCTCCTCCTCCTCCTGCTTCTCCTCCTCCTCCTCCTCCTGCTTCTCCTCCTCCTCCTGCTTCTCCTCCTCCTCCTCCTCCTCCTCCTCCTGCTTCTCCTCCTCCTGCTTCTCCTCCTCCTCCTCCTCCTCCTCCTCCTCCTCCTCCTCCTGCTTCTCCTCCTCCTCCTCCTCCTTCTCCTTCTCCTCCTCCTCCTCCTCCTTCTCCTGCTTCTCCTCCTCCTCCTCCTCCTCCTGCTTCTCCTCCTCCTCTTGCTTCTCCTCCTCCTCCTCCTGCTTCTCCTCCTCCTCCTCTTCTTCTTCTTCCTCTTCTTCCTCTTCATCCTCTTTCTCTTCTTCTTCTTCCTCTTCTCCTTCTTCCTCTTCTTCTTCTTCTTCCCTGTCCTCTTTTTCCTCTTCCTCCTCCTCCTCCTCTTCTTCCTCCTCTTCATCCTCTTCCTCTTCTTCTCCGTCTTCCTCTTCTTCCTCTTCCTCTTCTCCTCTTCCTCTTCTTCCTCTTCTTCTTCCCTCACATTTTAAAAACAACTAGTTCTTTGGGTCATGGACTCCACATGTGTCTTCTCCTCCTCCTTCTTCCTCTTCCTCTTCTTCCTCTTCCTCTTCCTCCTCTTCCCTCACATTTTAAAAACCACTGGTTTGTTAGATCTTGGACTCCACATGTGTCTCCTCCTCCTCCTTTTTCTTCTTCTTCTTCCTCTTCTTCCTCCTCCTCTTCCCCCTCTTCCTCCTTCTCCTCCTTCTTCCCCTTCTTCTTCCTCTTCCTCTTCCTCTTCTTCTTCTTCCCTCACATTTTAAAAGCTGCTGATTCTTTGGGTCATGGACTCCACATGTGTCTCCTCCTCCTCCTCCTCTTCCTCCTCCTCCTTCTTCTTCCTCTTCTTCCTCTTCCTCTTCCTCTTCTTCTTCCCTCCCCTGAGGATACTTTTCCACTGATTCTTAGGGAGAGTGGAAGAGAGAGCATGTGGGAACCCCTCTCACATCCCACGTGGTTCCGGGTTCCAGTTCAGGGTTCGGGTTCTGCAGAAGGCTGCACACAAATGAAAAGAGACTAGAAAAGTATTAATTTGGGAAATGGGGGCCAGGAGGAGGACCAACTCTAGTGAGGGGACTATGCTTTGCTTTGGCCTTGCCATTCCTTTTATTCAGTTTGGGATACACCCATTGCACTTAGGCAGGGAATAAGCAGACTGTCTCATCAGTGAGGATTTACAGGATTGTTTGGTGGGGGAGTTGCTTCAGCCGCCCCTGTCTCCATTGGACAGGGCGTGGTCGGCTCTGACCTTTCAGAGCTTCAAGGTCGACAGCCTTCCGGGTGCCTTGTCCACAGCTTTCTATCGGTGAGACCAGGACCGGTTTCCAGCAAGAGGGAGACAGAGCGACAGGTGGCTGTGACACAGCGACTGGCTGCCTCCCGACTCGCCCGACCAGGGCCGAGGAGGAGAGGAGTCTTCACCAAGATTCGGAATTGAGCCCGAGACCCTTCGGACTGCAGGCCGATCTCTGTCCACCGAGACACACCCGCCAGGCTCCGCCCGTGTCTGCTGGAAGGGGTGGGTTTGTTTGGCCAGGACTGACAACTACGGAGCATGGTCCCCCATAACCCAGGCCCGCCTCCCCCGCTGCGGCCTCGGAGAGCCTCTCACTCCTGCTACTCCCTGCCAGGCCTGTGCCCCGCTGGCTGTCAGAGCCACCCCTGCAGCAGGGGGACAGGTGTGCGGGGGGACGGGTGTGCGGGGAGGGACAGGTGTGCGGGGGGACAGGTGTGCGGGGAGGACAGGTGTGTGAGAAACAGGTGTGTGGGGGGACAGGTGTGCGGGGGGACAGGTGTGCGGGGAGGACAGGTGTTTGAGAAACAGGTGTGTGGGGGGACAGGTGTGCGGGGGGGACAGGTGTGCGGGGGGGGATGGGTGTGCGGGGGGACGGGTGTGCGGGGAGGATAGGTGTGCGGGAAACAGGTGTGTGGGGGGACAGGTGTGCAGGGGGACAGGTGTGCGGGGGGGATGGGTGTGTGGGGGGACGGGTGTGCGGGGAGGATAGGTGTGCGGGAAATAGGTGTGTGGGGGGACAGGTGTGCGGGGGGACAGGTATGCAGGGGGGACAGGTGTGGGGGGACATGTGTGCAGGGGGACAGGTGTGCAGGGAGGACAGGTGTGCAGGGGACAGTGTGCGGGTGGGGGGCAGGTGTGCGGGGCTGCAGGGCCCATCAGGGATGCTCCCTCCGAGCGGAAGCCCAGGCCGACCCTCCCCTCCGTCAGACAGGGGCGCCCCAGGACCGTGGCAATATGACTTCCTGTACCATGTCGCTTCCAGCGGCTAAATCGCAGCAACTGGTTTCCATTCTCGTCACAGCCGCCTGCGTCGGGACACGCTGGCACCCTAAATTCCAGCTCTGTTGTCAGGGAAAGGAACAAGCCAGGGTGTTGGGGAAGCTGTCCCCCCAAACACAAACGGATGACAGGCAACGGGCCCCTCTCATTGGCGGGGCAGGCGGGCGGCGGGCGGGTGTATGGGGCGGGCTGGCCCCTCCGCAGCTTCTCCGGGAAGTTGTCGGGGGGCAGCTGGGGTGCGGGACCCCCGCCCGGCCGGAGTGACATACCTTGGGGCGGCCCACCCCCACCCCCCCGCCCGTCTTGCTGGCGGAGAGGAGCCTGGCTCTCGTGTGGGAACAGATGGGGCGGAATTGTCATTCACCGAACCCGGAGACTCTAAAACTGAAATATAGATTCCGGAAGGAATCTAATGAATTAAATCAACGTTATTGCCGAGAACGCGGGGGAATTATTAGTGATTTGTAAAGTTACCCCGTGTGGTAACCTCCGTATATTTTCTCCAGGGCCGCGTGCATTGCCGATACTTTTTCACCGTCGCGGTTAATGCCTGAGGTGCAACACACTCGTCTTAATTCATCTCCTCTCCCCCCCCACCCCCGCTCTCCCCACCCCAGAATGGCCGGCCCGCCGGCTCCCGCCCCTGCTCTCTCCCGGCTCCGAAGCCGCACCTCGTGCCCCGAGCCCTCCACCCGACCTTGCGGGCCCTGTCTCCTCCAGAACAGGCCGGCTCACGGTATTTTTTTTTATATTTTTTTTCTTTTCCAGCGAGGAGAATCTGATTTTTTAAAAACAATCCCAAATGCCGGGCTGTTTTAAGTCATAAATGGCAGGAAAAGCATTTCCAGCTGTCCAACAGCTCGATCATATCAAACCCATTACAAAACCAAACCCAGAGCCCCTGGCCCCCCCCTGTGCAGGGACCCCGAGGGAGAACAAAGGCTGGGTCCCGGGGCAGCTGTGGGGGGCGGGGAGGCCGGGCCCCGGGGATCAGCCCGGGGCCTGCGGGGCTCCAGGTGAGCAGAGGGGGAGCCTAACATGGTCACTCGCTCGGCAAATGCCAACGGGCACTCACGGTGTGGGGCGGGGACCCGGATGGACAAGGTCTCCTGGTTCCGGGGTTCCTCTCTGAAGGGGCAGAGGTGGAGATACAGGACAGAGGTGGGGACAACACGGTGATCGGGGGACAGCGAGGGCCTCGGTCAGCGACAAGGACCAGGGGTGGGTGAGGAAGGCTGGGACTGATGGGACAGGGATGCCCCATGGAGGAGGGGATATCTGAGCAAAAAACTGGGTGTGAGGAGGGCGGGAGGAGGGGAGAGGGGGAGCCTTATCCCCCCCATACCCGGGCCCTCCTCACACCCATTTAGAGAGCTGTGGACAGGAATGTGGAGGGCTAGTCGACCTTGAGGGGTTGGAGGGGTTACTGGATGTTGGTGGTCGAAGCAGCCCCACCTGTCAGTCCTAAGCAGATTCACTGATTGGCTTTTACTGGTGTTTCCTGCCTGGGGAGATATGGGTGTATCTTATGATCTTCATCTTACTCAGCAGACACCCCATTTCTGCAGAGGTGGTTCCCCAGACCAGCCACCCTGTCCCTGCCTCTAGCCCTAACCAGTGTGGCTCAGTGGCTAGAGCGTCAGCCTGTGACTGAGGGGGACCCCAGATTCGATTCTGATCAAGGGCATGTGCCTTGGCTGTGGGCACATCCCCCGTGGGAGGTGTGTGGGAGGCAGCTGATCGATGTTTCTCGTTGGTATTTCTAATCCTCTATCCCTCTCCCTTCCTCTCTATAAAAAAGTCAATAAAATATATATATTTTTTAAAAAAGAATTGAGTTCGAGAGCTCTGAGGAGGAACCAAGATGGCGGCACAGGTAAACACCTATCTTGCTGCCCCACACAGCAATTTCAAAACTACAACTTAATGACAGGACAAACATCATCCAGAATCACCGGAAAACTGGCTGAGTGAAAGTTCCACAAATAAAAGTAAAGATAGGGCACTGTGACTCAGAGGAGCGGCAGAGGGCAGCCTTGAAGATACGCGCGGAGTCAGAGGTTTGGAGCCCTGAGCGTGCGCAAGCGAGCGGAGAGAGCGGGCAGCTGCAAAGACAAAGGCGTCCCACTGCACTGATTCCCCAGATCAGAGGTCCGGAGAACCCACACTCATACGGGGTGAAACTGGACAGCAGGGAAGCACGCTGAAACTCGGGCACTGCAAAGGTCTGTGAGCTTGTGGAGGGGGCGAGCTTGTGGAGAGGACGCGTAAACTTGGGAACAGCAGAAGGTGCGCCAGCGAGCAGAGAGGACTCGTGACTTTCTCTCTCATTCGGGAAACCACCGGACTGCATTGTTTTACAACCCAGGGTGAGACGTTGGGTGTGCAGACTCATTTGGGGAGAGGCTGAATTGTCCGGCAGTGGGTAGAGCTCGGTGGCAGCTTTCTCTCAGAGGTGCTTGCAGCCATTACCACCCGGCACAGAGACCCAGGTGCCACACAGGGCGGAGCTGACACTGCCTGCTTGGCTCAGAGACTCCGCCCATCCAACCTGAGCACAGCTGACCCTCAGAGCCAATTGGCCTGGAGGTCAAACCCACCTAGTGCTAACAACGATAATCTGGGCTTAACTTCAGCAAGACTGTGCAACCCATAAAGGGCTGCAGCAAGAGTATCCACCTCAGGTAACTGGGGAGGCTGAGCCATTGTCCCTTAGAAGACATCTACCACACAAAGCTAATGGACCAACTCAGGAAAGCAGCCACCATGCAGAGACATGGAAAGAAATTAGATGTGAAAGAAATGGAGGGAAAAAAAAACAACTGGACATAGAGTTCAAAACCATGGTTATAAGGTTTTTCAAGAGGCTCCTAGAAAAGGCCAATAAACTTAATGAGACCTACAAGGAAATGAACAAGACCTACAAGGAAATGACCGAGACCTACAAGGATATGAAAAAGGACCAACTAGAAATTAAGCATAAACTGACTGAAATAAAAAATATTATACAAAGACCTAAAAGTAGTTCAGATGACTGCAAGAACCAAGTCAAAGATTTGAAATACAAAGAAGCAAAATCCACTTGGCCAGAAAAGCAAGAAGCCAAAAGAATCCAAAAAATTGAAGATAGTGAAAGGGGCCTCTGGGACAACCTCAAGCATACAAACATCCAAATTATAGGGGTGCCAGAAAAAGAGAGAGAGCAAGATAATGAAAACCTATTTGAAGAAATAGTGACCGAAAACTTCCCACACCTGGTAAAAGAAATAGACTTAAAAGACCAAGAAGTGCACCAAACCCCAAACTATAGGAATCCAAAGAGGACCACACCAAAACACATCATAATTAAAATGGCAAGAGCAAAAGAAAAAGAGAATATTAAAAGCAGCAAGAGAAAAACAGTTACCGGTAAGGGAGCACCCATACGATTGTCAGCGGATTTCTCAACAGAAACGATGCAGGCCAGACGGGAGTGGCAAGAAATATTCAAAGTGATGAATAGCAAGAATCTACAACAAGATTACTCTACCCAGCAAAGCTATCATTCAGAATTGAAGG
This sequence comes from Antrozous pallidus, assembly GCA_027563665.1. Lineage (NCBI taxonomy): Eukaryota > Metazoa > Chordata > Mammalia > Chiroptera > Vespertilionidae > Antrozous > Antrozous pallidus. Next base: position 58,783,456 of record CM050525.1, on the reverse strand, counting down.
TCAGATAAAGTGCTTTGCAGATAAGAAAAAGCTAAAGGAGTTCATCAACACCAAACCAGTATTATATGAAACGCTTAAAGATATTCTTTAAGAAGAGGAAGAAGAAAATGGTAAAAATAAAAATTATGAACAACAAATACACATCTATCAACAAATGAATCTAAAAATCAAGTGAATTAATAAGCTGATGAACAGGATAAACTGGTGAATGTAACAGAATCACGGGCATAGAGAGGGAATGGACTGACAACTCCTGGGGAGAGAAAAGGGGTGTGGGAGGTGCAGCAAGAGACTGGACAAAAATCTTGCAACTATGGGAGAGGACAGTGTCGGGGAGGTGAGGGTGGAGGGGGGGATGGGTACCAGATGGAGGGGAGCTATAGGGGGGGAAAAAGAGGGGAACAATGTAATTAATAAACTGAACAATAAAGATTAAATTAAAAAACTAAAAATTAAAAAAAAAAAACAGAAAAAAAACATTGAGGTCATTATGCTTTCCCTCTTTGCCTTGGCTGTCAGGAAGCTGAGAAGTAGCAATTCCTACTGAATCCTCTGTCCAGGGTTCCCTCTTTCAACCGCAACTTCCGCCTCTAGCCCCCGTTTTGATACACATCTATCCAATAGTGCTGGCAATAAAAAGACTATCTGTTGTTTTTTTTATTGATTTTTACAGAGGAAGGGAGAGAAATAGAGATAAACATTGATGAGAGAGAAACATCCATCGGCTGCCTCCTGCACGCCCCCCACTGGGGATGTGCCCGCAACCAACGTACATGCCCTTGACCGGCATCGAACCCGGGACCCTTCAGTCTGCAGGCCGACGCTCTATCCACTGAGCCACACTGGTTTCGGCAAGACTGTCTGTTTCAGACGGATCCACCGAGCGAGACCCCCGAGGGCCCCTCCCACGACCACCCACAGCTGCCCCCGTGTCAGGGCCGAGAAGCCGGGCCCCGGCCTCCGCCCGGCTCTCCTATCCCGCTGCCGGGCCCGTGTTTCTGCCTAGATGTCACATCTGGCAGCTCCCAGAATCTCGCTGGGGCGCTGAGAGCACATTTCCTCTCTGAGACGCGGGGGGTTCGGCCGTCGCCTCGGAGACAGTCTCCCCCCCCCCCCCCGGGGTGACGGACTGCCCTGCCTTCAGTTCAAAAAATAAGGCGCATTTCCCGTTACTGATGGAGTCGCGGGCGGCGATCCGTCCCCGCGTGGGCCTCACGCAGGCTCTGCATCACCCTGGGCAGACACACACAGAAAAACGGTCCACACTGGCCGCCCGATTACCATAGAAATGCCATCTCAAATCTTGTTTTCCTCCTCCCAACGCGCGCCCCACAAATAACTGGTATTGAAATTATGTCTTTCGGGGGCGACGTCGAGGACGAACACCCCGGTCACGCAAGCCGGCATTTGCATAAGGCGGCCGGAGCGCCTCGGAAAAGCGGGCCGGGGACCCCGAGTTCGAAAACACTTACATACGCGTGAGTTTAATACGTCTGATCTGAAGGACGCCTTTCGGCCGCATTAATGAGCGAATTAAAAACACATGTGGGTCGAGGAGTGTTTTCCGGCTAACAGGGTGGGGGGGGGGGTTGGGGAGGTTTTTGTTTGTTTGTTTGTTTGTTTTTCGTTTACGAGAGAAAGTTTCTGTTCGTTAACCAGGAGCAAAGACACCCCACAGCCTGCAGGGGGTCAGGGGGAGAGACCTCACAGGTGCTGTCACCTGGGAGCACACCCCTGCTGCCTCCGGGCCAGGTGTGAACGCCACCCCGACCCTGACGGGCCCCCCCAAAGCCTCCGAAAGGCCCGCTGCCCCGTCCCCAGCCCGGGGGCCAGGCAACCAGCCTCCAACCAGGGGCTGGCGGACCTGGTGCCCAGACACCCCAAGTCCTCCCCGCGGGGACACTGAGGCACTGAGCTCCCGTGGACCCTGCCGAGGGGGCTGAGCTTATTTGGGGGCCTTCTCCCTTCTCCTCGCTGCCCCCCCCCCAAAACAAAGCCGCAGACCAATCCGAATCGCACGTCTGCGTGGGCGACCCAGAGCAGGACTCCAACCCACAAATGAACCCCTTTTTTTGTGTTTTTTTTTCCTTTTTAGTCCCCTCGGAGGACTTTTTTCCTCCATTGATTTTTTTTTTTTTTTGAGAGGGGGCGGGGGGGAGGAGGGGAGAGAGAAACATCGAGGTGGGAGAGACACATCCATTGGTTGCCTCCCACTCACATCCCCAGTGGGGCTGGGGGTGGAGCCCGCAACCAAGGTACACGCCCTTGACCGGGCCTTGAACCAGGGACCCCTCGGTCTGCAGGTGGGGGCTCCAACCATGCTGGCCAGGGCAAATGAGCCCTTTCCCGTCTGCCCTCTGAGACCTGTTTGCCCCAGCCCAGCGCTCGGCAGCGGCTCCGGGTCCTGAGCTTCTGGGGGGCGGGCAGGGGGCAGTGCTGGCCTGGAGGCCGGGTGGGGGTTGAGCTCCCATATTTCTCACTCGGGAGAAGTGCCCACCAGCACGCCTCCAGCCCCGGGTCCGAGGGGACAGCCCTCACTCGGAAAAAAGGAGTTGGCTCGGTTCTGAGGACCTTTTTTAAAATATGTACCATCTTTTATGATGTCAGAGAGGAAGGGGGAGAAGAGAGGGAGAGAAACATCCGTGACGAGAGAGAGTCGTGGGCCAGCTGCCTCCTGCACGCCCCGCACTGGGGATGCAGCCCGCCACCCGGGCCTGTGCCCCGACCGGGAATCGAACCCTGACCTCCTGGCTCCCCGGTCCCCAGGGGTCCCCAGAGGACAGCGGAGGCCGCCCGGGGCCCTGGGCACTGCCTCCTGCTTTCCCCACGCCAGCCCCACCCCCCACCGGCCCGCACCTGTGCCTGCTGACTCGCTGTCCCACTGTCCAGCCCCCACCCAGCTGCCCTCCGCCCCGGGCCAGCCCCCCACACCGGGGCCGGTCTCCGTCTCCCGTTCGGACTGTGGTCCCGTTAGGGGGGCGGGCAGCAGGCTCCCGCCCACACGCACCGACCAGACATCCCCTCACTGCCCAGGGGTGGCGCCCCCACTTGGGCCTTCACAGGGCGGCGGGCACCCTCACTGTCCTGCTCGGTGAGAGCCACGAAGCCCGAACCGCCCAGAGCTTCTGGGCCTCACAGGCCACAGACACCGGCCACTGAGCACCGGGGAGGGAGGGAGGGAGGGAGGGAGGGAGGAAGGAAGGACAAAGGGAAGGAAGGAAGGAAGGAAGGAAGGAAGGAAGGAAGGAAGGAAGGAAAGAAGGAAGGAGAAAGGGAAGGAAGGAAGGAAGGAAGGAAGGGAGGGAGGGAGGGAGGGAGGGAGGAAGGAAGGAGAAAGGGAAGGAAGGAGAAAGGGAAGGAAGGAAGGAAGGGAGGGAGGAAGGGAGGAAGGGAGGAAGGAGAAAGGGAAGGAAGGAAGGAAGGAAGGAAGGAAGGAAGGAAAGGGAGGGAGGGAGGGAGGGAGAAAGGAAGAAAGGAAGGACAAAGGGAAGGAAGGAAGGAAGGAAGGAAGGAAGGAAGGAAGGAAGGAGAAAGGGAAGGAAGGAAGGAAGGAAGGGAGGGAGGGAGGGAGGGAGGGAGGAAGGAAGGAGAAAGGGAAGGAAGGAGAAAGGGAAGGAAGGAAGGAAGGGAGGGAGGAAGGGAGGAAGGGAGGAAGGAAGGAAGAAAGGGAAGGAAGGAAGGAAGGAAGGAAGGAAGGAAGGAAGGAAGGAGGGAGGGAAGGAATGGCTGAGCTGTGGGTAGAGGGCGGGACTGGCTGGCCACGGCAGGGACAGACAGCAGGGTGGACAGAGGCTCTGTGGCTCCGTGGCTCGGTGGCTGAGCGTCCACCTATGGACCAGAGCTCAGGGTTCCACTCCCACTCAGGGCACAGGCCCGGGGTGCAGGCTGGATCCCCAGTGTGGGTCCCGGGTTCGATTCAGGCCACGGGCAGGTGCCTCAGTGGCAGGCTCCTCCCCGGCCCCAGCCCTGGCCAGGACACGTGCCGGAGGCCACCCATCCATGCGTCTCTGTCACCTCGATGTTTGTCTGCGCCCCCCCCCCCCCCGACTCTCTCTGAGAAGATCAACGGGAAAACACCTTCCGGTGCGAATTCTCAACCAAAAATAACATAAAACACAGAAATCAGGAAACCTCGCCTGGCCCCGTGTTCACATGTCCGCCCCGAAACCGCCGGTCTCGGGGGGCGGAGCCGGCGGAGCGGGCGGCCCCTCACCCTGCGCCCCTTCCCGCCCGCCCGCCCCGCGCGGTGCCCGCCCCCCGCGAGCTGCGGGGCCTTTGTCTCCCCAGATGGCCGCGATGCGAATGTGTGGCGATCGCAACAATGAACCGGGGGCTGCTTTACGGAGCCAACATTTGTTCCGCGGCTTTTTTCCCCGAGACGCGGGATGCTGACACAGATGGTCCAAATTACTCAAAAAAACAGCAACGTTCATTTCGGAGCTTAAATATGTGGTTTCGCTCCGGCCGGCGAGTATTTCGCATTTGCAATTCAGTAAATTTACCAACGGCCCCGTATAATTAAGGTCTGTTAAAAAAAAAAAAAAAAAACCTCCCTTTCTCCGGCTCTTCATAGCTATGGAGCCCCATGGAGGCCGGAGGATGGGGGGGGGGGGGTATTATTATGTATTCGGGGTGCACTCTGTCCCTGTTTCCCGTTGACAGGCAGCGGGCGCCTCTGCTCTCCGTCCCCACCCCCTACCCCCAGGCTCCTGGTCGCTGCCGAGGACAGAGGGGGTGGCTGCCGGGGTCCCCCCGCCTGAGCCACGGTCCCTCCAAGCCTCCGAACGCAGCTGTCCAGGCCGCGGCGGCTGCTGGAAGCTTCTGCGAAGGAGGTGAGGTGGCCCGGCCGCCCCCCAGCACCAGGGCCGACCGCACACACGCCCCTTCGCAGCTGCCGGTCCGTCTTTGTTCCTGGCAGCCAGGCCTGCCCCCCCCCACCCACCACCACCGGCCCAGCACCCCAGGGCGGTCCTGAGACAGGCGCCAGATCGCGGTGTGCCCACACGCGAGAGGCAGACCCGGGGGGCGGCCTCCCCTCCGGGTGAGGAAGCCGGCCACAGAGGTCAACCCCAAGGTCGAGGCCTCCCTCCGCTGTCCATAGGCGCGGCCCAGAGGACTGACCCCGGGTGTGAACCGTGGGTGCGGGCCGTGCCGTCTGCCACGTGCTACCGCATTCGAGCCTCCTTTTAAAACGGGGGGGCTGCTCGGCCGCCTGGCGGGGCCCCGTGGCTGAGCGTCCACCTGGGAGCCGGGAGGCCGGGGCACAGGCCCGGCTGCAGGCTCGATCCCCTGTGGGGGGCGTGCAGGAGGCAGCGACCCATGTTCTCTGTCATCATGGATGTCTCTCTCTCTCTCTCTCTCCCCCCCCCTTCCTCTCTGAAATCAATAAAATCTCTCTCTCCCTCTCCCTTCCTCTCTGAAGTCAATAGATTTAAAATAAAGGAAGAATCCAGCACCGTCCTTTGCTGATGCCTCAGTGAGAGCCTGAACACACACACACACACACACACGCACACACGTGTACACACACACATACACACTCACACACACATACATACACACACACAGTCACACACACTCACATACACACTCACACACATTCTCACACACACACAGTCACACACTATCACACACACTCACACACACACATACACGCTCACACACACATTCTCACACACACAGTCACACACATTATCACACACTCACATACACGTTCACACACACACACACACAGTCACACACACTATCACACACATGCACGTGCACACACACACAGCCACACTCACACACACAGCCATACACACTATCATACACACACACACGTGCACGCACACACACACTCACACACTCACCCACACACATATACGCTCACACACACATTCTCACACTCACACACACAGCCACACACACTATCACACACACTCACATACACATACATACACATACATTCTCACACACACACAGCCACACACACACAGCCACACACATGCACGCACACACACTGCACACACACACACACGCACACGCGTGCTCACACACACCCCCACGTGAGCGCCCGGGCAGCCTCCTACAAACCCCCCAGCCGAGGACACCTGCGTGTTTGGACGTTGCTTCCGGGAAAACCCGTCGCTCCTCCCACGAAGCCCGAGGCCCCCCTCTCGCCGTTCGGAGCGAGGGCTTCCCAGCTACACTGACAGCTGTCTCCGGCGGGGTCACGCGGGGGCCGGGGGCGCGGGCCTGGGACCCTCCCGCCCTCCGAGGGCAGCCCGAACGCCGCCCGCCGAAATGCTCTCGTCCCCGCACCCCGGAGGCATTCGGTCCCCGTCCTCCTCGCGACGCAGAGCCACACGCAGGGCCGGGCGTGCTGCGTGTCCCGAGCCGCACCCACTAAATATTGATACCTTCCCAGCCGGGCGAAGACTGCCGCTTGGACTTCGTGTGAGCTCTGTGTACTGTATCATTCGGCAAATAAGTGAGCTAAATATTGTTTGTTACAAAACAGATGTCAAATAAAATTGTGCCATATGTGCTATTAAACACTTTCCTTATTTTTTTCTTTTTTTTTTTCCCCCAGCAAAACCCAAGGCGGGTTTCAGAAGGGAGCTTGGATTCCCAAGGACGGGAGGGGAGGAGGTGGCGGCGGCGCTGAAATATTTTTAAACCCGCCGGCGCGGCGCGGTGCTGGGATGGCGACCCGACTCCGGCTGCGGGTGCGGATTTAAAGAGACGAAGGTGGCCGAGACCGGTGTGGCTCAGTGGATAGAGCGTCGGACTGCGGACTGCGGGGTCCCGGGTTCGATTCCGGCAAGGCCATGTACCTTGGCTGCGGGCACGTCCCCAGTGGGGGGCGTGCAGGAGGCAGCTGATGGATGTTTCTCTCTCATCAATATTTCTGACTTTCTATCCCTCTCCCTTCCGCTCTGCAAAAAATCAATAAAATATATTTTAAAAAAATAAAGAGACGAAGGTGGTGGGGAGGCGGGGACACAGACACACACACACACACACACACACACACACACACACACACGGCAGGCCGGGGGGTTCGCCTGCATCCAGGCCTGCCCGGGAGAAGGTGGAGGAAACCCCGTGCAAAAAAAAATAATAATGTTTTAATTATAAATAGCCCAGCTGGCGGGGCTCGGGGGTGAGCATCGACCTGGGAACCGGGAGGTCAGGGTTCGATTCCCGGTCGGGGCGCAGGCCCGGCTTGCGGGCTCCGTCCCCAGTCGGGGGCGTGCAGGAGGCGGCCGGTCCAGGATTCTCTCTCCTCATGGACGTTTCTATCTCTCTCTCCCCCTTCCTCTCTGACATCAATTTAAAAATATGTTTAAAGATGATAAATAAATGTAGATACAGACAGCAAGGACAAGAAGTTACACACATTTTTGTTTGTTTGTTTTCTAAGTGACTAGAGACCAGGAAAAGGCAGAAACCTTTTTTAAAATTGGGCCCGGGGGGGGGGGGGGGGCGGCGTGCCCCGTGGGTGCTCAGGGCCAGCCTGGTGAGGGAAAGGGGGGCTCAGGGCCAGCCTGGTGGGGGAAAGGGGGGGCTCAGGGCCGGCCTGGTGGGGGAAAGGGGGGCTCAGGGCCAGCCTGGTGGGGGAAAGAGGGGCTCAGGGCCGGCCTGGTGGGGGAAAGGGGGGCTCAGGGCCGGCCTGGTGGGGGAAAGGAAGGCTCAGGGCCAGCCTGGTGAGGGAAAGGGGGGCTCAGGGCCAGCCTGGTGGGGGAAAGGGGGGCTCAGGGCCGGCCTGGTGGGGGAAAGGGGGGCTCAGGGCCGGCCTGGTGGGGGAAAGGGGGGCTCAGGGCCGGCCTGGTGGGGGAAAGGAAGGCTCAGGGCCGGCCTGGTGGGGGAAAGGGGGGCTCAGGGCCGGCCTGGTGGGGGAAAGGGGGGCTCAGGGCCGGCCTGGTGGGGGAAAGGGGGGCTCAGGGCCGGCCTGGTGGGGGAAAGGAAGGCTCAGGGCCGGCCTGGTGGGGGAAAGGGGGGCTCAGGGCCGGCCTGGTGGGGGAAAGGAAGGCTCAGGGCCAGCCTGGTGGGGGAAAGGAAGGCTCAGGGCCAGCCTGGTGAGGGAAAGGGGGGCTCAGGGCCAGCCTGGTGGGGGAAAGGAAGGCTCAGGGCCAGCCTGGTGGGGGAAAGGGGGGCTCAGGGCCGGCCTGGTGGGGGAAAGGGGGGCTCAGGGCCGGTCTGGTGGGGGAAAGGGGGGCTCAGGGCCAGCCTGGTGGGGGAAAGGAAGGCTCAGGGCCGGCCTGGTGGGGGAAAGGGGGGCTCAGGGGCTGAGCGGCGACCGAGGAACCAGGAGGTCAGGGTTCCATTCCCGGTTGGGGCACAGGCCTGGGTTGTAAGCTTGATTCCCAGTGAGGGGCGTGCAGGAGGCAGCCGATCCATGATCCTCTCTCATCACTCTCTCTGTCTATCTCTCTATCTCTCTCCCTTTCTCTCTCTCTCCTTCTCTCTCTCTCTTCCCCCATCATCATCATTGACGTTTGTCTCTCTCTCTCTCTCTCTCTCTCTCTCTCTCTCTCTCTCTCTCCCTCCCTCCCTCCCTTTCTCCCTCTCTCATCATCATCATCAGAATCGATGTTTGTCTCTCTCCCCCTCATCATCATCATCATCATCATTGATGTCTCTTGCTCTCTCTCTTTCTCTCTCTCGCTCTCTTTCTCTCTCTCTTTCTCTCTCTCTCTCTCCCCCATCATCATCATCATCATCATTGATGTCTCTTGCTCTCTCTCTTTCTCTCTCTTTCTCTCTCTCTCTCTCCCCCATCATCATCATTGATGTTTGTCTCTCTCTCCCCCCCTCCTCTATCATCATCATCATCGTCATCATCATCGTCATCATCATCGATGTTTCACTCTCTCTTCTTCCTCTCTGAAATCAATAAAAACTTTTTTTTCAATGAGACGCCTGCCACAGGCCACGCAAAAGCCAGCAAGGACGGCCCGCGCGTTCCACCAGGGTCTCTGCAAACCCCGCTCTGCCCGGCCCGGGACTCGGCCCCCCGAAGCGGAGCCCAGCGCCCGTGCCCCCCCCCCCCCCACGAGGACGGAGAGAGCGGGGAGCCGCGGGGGGCGGCCCAGGAGCGAACCAAGAGCCGTCTCCGAGGCCGGATTCAGAGACATAAACCCCGACAGCGGCACAGTGGCCTTCGGTGGAAACAGGACGCTCCCCGAAGTCCCACTGTCCACGGAATTCGGCCCCTTTCCCCGGCGGCGGGAGGTACGGCAGGCCTCGCATTTTGGGGGGGAATTAGACTTGGTGATCGCATTTCTTGTCCATACAGCACCATTTGCTGGTGGGGGAAAAAAAAAAAACAAAAAAATGTGCTAAACCTATCAGCTCATGACCAATAATTGTTTATCCCGCACAGCGGCGTTAGCGTGGCTGACGACGGAGGCGCGCCGGGCCGCGGGCCGGGGAGTCAGGCACGGCGTTGGTTTGGGGTGCGGGGGCCGAGGAGGCCGGCACGGGGTCCCCAGGCCACGCCTGTGTCTGTCAGAGTGGCCCCAGCCACGTCTCCATCCTGGGACCGCAGGTCCTGCCCGGATTCGGGGCCTGGGCTCGGGGGCGATGCGCGGCCACTGGGAGGGTCAATACAGGGTCCCAAGGAGCTGAGGGACAGCCAGGCCCACAGACACCGGGCGGGGCCCTCCGGAAGTTTCCGGCATCCCCCAGAATCCTTCACTGGCTACCCGTCCGCGTTCATCACCGACCCCGGAATCTGGAGGAGGGACGAATCCGCAGGGAGGTGACGGGTGACGCGAGACCTTCACCCCGGAGCGACTCCCGGATTCTCAGCCTGTTCGCGTCGCCGGCGGGGAAACTGAGTCCGAAAGGGGCCACAGATGCTCTGGGCGCGGCCCCCTGCGGCCTCAGGGAGTCCCACAGAGACCCGGAGGCCTGCAGCTGCGAGCAGGCGCCCGGCCGCCCGGCTCAGTGGGTGAGCGTGACCTGTGACCCGGGAGGTCAGAGTTCGATTCCCGGTCGGGGCACAGCCCTGGGTTGTGGGCTCCATCCCCAGTGGGGGGGCGTGCAGGAGGCAGCGGGTCCGGGGTTCTCTCTCAGCATGGATGTTTCTCTCTCCCTTCCTCTCTCTGAGACCAATAAACACATTTTCGTTCGGAAGATCAGGAATGGTTCGCCGAAACCGGTGTGGCTCGGTGGATAGAGCGTCGGCCTGCAGACTGAAGGGTCCCGGGTTCGATTGCGGGCAAGGGCATGGACCTCGGCTGCGGGCACATGCCCAGTAGGGGGCGTGTGCAGGAGGCAGCTGATGGATGTTTCTCTCTCATTGGTGTTTCTAACTCTCCCTCTCCCTTCCTCTCTGTGAAAAAATCAATAAAATATATTTTTAAATAAATAAATAAATAAAGATCAGGGAAGGGCATGGACGGGTCTGGGAGCTGCCGGCCGGAGGGGCTGGGCTGGGGGCAAGTCCCCGCCCCCCTGTGAGCGAGAGAATCTCCCCTCCACGGCCCCCCTCAGCTCCCAGCCCTGTACCCTCTCGTTCCCCCGCCTCAGGGTTGACCCGAAGTCCCCCCGCCGGGCGGTAGCTGGACCGGGAGCCGGAGGACCGGTGTGACCGGCCTCGCTGGGGAAGCTCCAGCTTCTGCCGAGAGATGCCGCCTCGGCTGGGCCCAGAGCAGACGGGAACGCCGCTCACAGCGCCGGGCCGCAGGCTGTGCCCCAGCTCACTGCCGACCCTGAGGCCCCCCGTGGACCCCATGGACCCCGGCGGTACCTGCCTGCCCGGCCCCAGCAGCAGCCGCTGGCAGACCACCGCCCCTACCACAGAGTGCGGCTGGGGTCAAGGGCGTGAGCCCCCCCACACACACAACACCTGCCTGCTGGCAAGGGGAGGCCTCAGGAGTGGCTGGTGCGGTGGAGGGAGCAGGGACACAGCCAGGGGGAGGGGGGTCCCGGGGGGGGGCAGACCCTGAGCTCCCCCAGGATCCCTGCCCCAGCCACCGGGGCCCTGTCCCTGGTGCTGATGGAGGAGGCCCTGCGAGCACAGGTCCCCCTGCCTGGCTGCCCCACTCCTAGGAGACCAGGCCGGGCTGGGACCAGCTCCCTCCCTCACACCACCACCACCCCCACCCGCCCCGGGGAGAGTCAGGTCAGGAGAGCAACACCCCATTTCCTGCCAAGGCACAGACAGAGGCCTGGGGGAGAAAGGGGCGGGTATCGCCTCGGGTCCCTGGGGCGGGCAGCTCACTGCACATCACCCAGGCGAGGGGTGAGGCACCCACAAATGTCCCCGGCCTCCCTCTGTGGCCCAGGGGGAGAGCAGGGCCCACCCTCACCCAGTGGAGCCCAGAGCCACGGGGAGAGCCCCGCCTGCAGCAGACACAGAGGCTGGGGACGACAGCGGGGGGGGCCCCCCCACACCCCCCCGCCCAGGTTAACCGGATGAAAGCCGGTTCGGAGCCCGCTCGCTCCCTCGGCTCGCCGAGAAGCAATTACCCGACTTCTTAACGTGGCTTCAAATATATTTTGCAAACGAGGACTCAGACAAATATTAATGGCAGCAAATTACGGTACTTAGCAGAATTATCACCTAGCAAAGAGGCGCTTTTAATCCATAAAAAATACCAACAAAAGATGTAAATATGAACCCCGCGATGGGTGGCGGCGCTTGAAGGGAAATATACATCTAATCTCGCAGTGTGCGCCCCGACACCTGGTGGGGAGGTTAACCGTTCCACCGCGCTCCCCACGGCGGGAGGGTGGGTTTGGACGTGGATTTGTGGGCTATCGGAGACTTTAAATCCATTGTGAACGCTGAGGTGGGGGGAGGAGCCGGCCACCCACGTTCCGCTCCCCCCCACCCCACCCCCGCCCCAGAGGGAGGCGGCCCTGGGGCTGGTGAGAGGCTGGTTCCCGCCTGGAGTTCTCGGCTGCCCGGCCTCCTCCTGGGGACGCGGAGCGGCCGAGTGTGGGCCCCCGGCAGAGGTCGGCTCAGCCTCCAGGCCAGTCGCCCCCTATTTTTTAAAAAAATGTGTTAAATGTTTTTATTGATTTCCGAGAGAGAGAGAGAGGGAGGGAGAGAAACATCCATGAGGAGAGAGAATCACGGATCGATCGGCTGCCTCCGGCACGCCCCGCACTGGGGACGGAGCCCGCAACCGGGGCCTGTGCCCTGACCGGGAATTGACCCCTGACCTCCTGGTTCACAGGCCGACCCCCAACCACGGAGTCAGGTCGGCCGGGCACAGTTCTGTCTCAGGCGTGCTGTTTGGCTTCCAGGCACACAGAGTTCTCAGGTTGCTTTGGCTTCCGGTTCCAATAGCACTGCCTGTGCCTGGGGGACAGGAGGCCGCTCTGCAACGGGGAGACCCTGCAGCCCAGCCCAGCCCCGGCTCGCCGGGCCAACCTCCGCTCCTTGGGCAGGTTCCTTCTAAGAAGCTGAGGGCTGGCAGGTGTAGCTTCTCAAAGCACCAGGCACGGCATGGCAACCCCGTGCCACCCACCCTCAGCCCAGCCAGGCCCAGACTCCCCAATCCCAGCTGGGCCTCCTGCCTCCCCTGGCCACGCCCTCCCAGCTCCCCATTCCCCAGTGCAGAGCCCAGGGTGCAGAGCCCACAGTGCAGGCTGTCAGGGTACAGGCTGTCAGGGGGCAGGCTGTCAGGGGGCAGGCTGTCAGGGGGCAGGCTGTCAGGGAACAGGCTGTCAAGGGGCAGGCTGTCAGGGGGCAGGCTGTCAGGGGGCAGGCTGTCAGGGTACAGGCTGTCAGGGGGCAGGCTGTCAGGGGGCAGGCTGTCAGGGGGCAGGCTGTCAGGGGGCAGGCTGTCAGGGGGCAGGCTCTGAGGGGGCGGCTCCTGCCCCCTTTGGGGCCCAGCAGTCGTCACCTCCCGGTCTTTCCCGGAAGAAACCCCAGGCCGGGCGGGAACCCCAGAGGAGCTCCCTGTGACTGACAGCCATTTCCTGCACACCGAGGAGCCCGCCAGGTAAACAACAACGACAGCGCCGATAACAGTAACGGCTCCCGCTCACTCTGCCCGCACAGGGCGAGGAGCCGGGAGCTCAGCACACAGGCGTTGCCTGCCCAGCGCCACCAAGCCCGGCAGCGTGCGAGCCCAGGGCTCGGCTGAGCAGACCGGGTCCCGGGGAACGGGCTGCCTCTGGCTGCAGAGCTGGGACCTCCCCGTGCCCCCCCCCCGCCCCCCCCCCATCCCCCATCTGACCGACGTGAGGCCTGAACGAACCGTTCCTCAGGCAGGAAGGTCAGGACAGGCCTGCAGGGGGCTCTGCCCGGCCCTCAAGAGGGGTGGGCCCTGGGTTCCCCCACCATCCTGGCTCTCCCTCACTTCCCTGGGCACAGGGCCCGGAGCGGCGGGATATGTCGGTCCAGGCAAAGCCAGATTCCCGGGGGTCACCCCCAGGGACGGAGAACGGGGCTGAGGGGCACTGGCTCCGGACCGGTCACCTCTGTGGGTGCCAGAGGGACCCCGGAGGCCACGAACAACATACCCTGACTCCGGCCTCACAGACACAACCCCGGGGAACGGCGAACCCCGCGCGGGCACAGGACGCAGAGGCCTCCCCCCGGCCCGCACCCCTGGACAAACACATTCGGGGAAACACGGGGGACGGCCGGTCCGGCTGGGCGGCGGCGCCCCGATACCATCTCCATATTTTAGAAACGCACGGCCTCCTCACAGAAAAGGGTGAACCGCTCAGCCGTAAAGTTGCCGTAGGAGATACGCTTGTTCGGCCGCGACGGGGCCGCCGCTATCGGCAGCGCCGATAACACTTCCCACATTTCCCGGCCGGGTGTTTGCACTGCGGGCCGCCTGCCCCGACACTCGGGGAATAGCAATGAGCCCCCGCGTTATCTCCCCGCGTTCCAAGGCCGAACCTGTAACTTTATCGCCAAAATAATTAACATTCTCGGGCGCCTCGCGTGTCTTCTCCATCCGGCGTTATCCACCGGGGACGCTGAACGGGGGACGCGGCGAAGGACGGGCTGTCCCCGGGGCGCGAGGCGTGCGTTTCCCGCTCACGGGGTCACCCCATCCCGGAGGCCTTTGGCTGGTCCAGAGCCACAAATCTGCCCCTCCCGTGTCCACCACCGCCACCGCCGCCGCCGCCCCACCCCCAACAGCGGGCTGGCGGCGGGCACGGGGCGCCCCGTAAATTCTCAGGCAAGAGAGCGCTCTGATGGGCACAGAACCTTGGCAGCTTAATAATTCTGCGTCGCAGATTTAAATATTTTCCATGTCATTAGACATTAAAAACAGAGATTTATGCCGCTGTCTCCCGGGACGGAGGACCCGTCAAGCTCCCTCGCAGCGTGAATCTGGGGGGGGGAGGCCTTCGGTGGGGCGTCCCGGGCTCCGTCGAGGGGAGTCCGCCTTAAATCACCGCGCCTGGTTTTTTTAAAACGTGTTCCTATCGATTTTTAGAGAGGGAGGGAGGGAGGTGAGAGAGAACCGGGGACCGGCTGCCTCCTGCACGCCCCGCCCTGGGGATGGAGCACACCCCCTCCCCCTCCCCCAGGGGCCTGGGCCCTGACCGGGAATCGAACCCTGATCTCCTGGTTCCTGGGTCGATGCTCAGCCACTGAGCCACGGGGGCCGGGCCAACCACCGCTTTTGATTTTCCCACCATCAGGGGGGCCTGAGGAGACCCTTCCCCAGAGCAAAGCCCCCCGCAGGCGCCCCGACCTTGTCACGGACGGCCCCCGGCCCCCTGGGAGCCGGCCCCCCAGCGGCAGCCTGGAGCGACCCATCCACCTGCACGCACAGCCCAAGCCGGTCCTGAGGCCTCCTGCCCGAGAGGCGGACACCCCCTTCCCCCCGCACCCCCTCCGGACACCCCAAGGACAGCACCCAGTCAGCCTCACACCCTGGGGGCTCAGGCGGTGGGAGCCGTCAGGATACATCGAGGCTGCCGGTCCCAGCCCTTGTAGGGCCCAGACAGGACCCCCCGCGATGTGTGCATTAGGGACAGCAGAGCCACGTCCTCTCTCTGGAACCAACTTAAAAAGAGCAGAGGGAGGGAGGAGGGAAGGAAGGAAGGAAAGAGGGAGGGAGGGAGGGTGGGAGAGAGGGAGGAGGGAGGAAGGGAGGGAGGAAGGGAGGGAGGAAGGAAGAGAGGAAGGGAGAGAGGAAGGGAGGAAGGGAGGGAGGAAGGGAGGAAGGGAGGGAGGGAAGGAGAGAGGGAGGGAAGGGGGTGGGAGGGAAGGAGGGAGGGAAGAAGGGAAGGGGAAGGAGGGAGGGAGGGAGGGAGGGAGGAGAGAGGGAGGAAGGAAGGAAGGAAGGAAGGAGGGAAGGAAGGAAGGAAAAAAGGAAGGAAGGAGGGAGGGAGGGAGGGAAGGAAGGAAGAAAGGAAGGAGGGAGGGAGGGAAGGAGAGAGGGAGGGAAGGGGTGGGAGGGAAGGAGGAAGGGAAGAAGGGAAGGGGAAAGAGGGAGGGGGGAAGGAGGGAGAAAAGAGGGAGGGAGGAAGGGGGCACGGACCCTCCAACAGCCTGAGCAAGCACCTGGGGCCCTCGGACCCTGCTCCCTCCGCCGGGCGGTCAGGCCAGGGTGGCCACCAACGGGGGGGGAGGGGAGGGGAGGGGAGGGCGGGCCTGGGCGTGGCTCTGCGGCTCAGGAATGGAAACAGGCCGACCGCCTGTGTCCACAGCTGACCCGCTGAGCAGCTCCGTGCTCTCGGGCCTCGGTTTCCTTCTCCGAAGTTGGGGGGCGGCACTAAGGCCCCGGACACCGCTCCCCAGAAGGGCCGGGTCCTTTGTTCTCACTGGCTGACACGGCGTCCGCCACCGGGTCCCGCGCCCTCTCACCCCTGGCCTCGCTGTCTCCGCCCCGGAGCTGCACAGGCCCTGACGGGGCACACGGGCGCGGAGGGCCCCAAGGCACCCAGCTCCAAGATCTGCGTTGCCGGAGCCTCCGTCTCCGGCTGGGCCACCCACTGAGACTCCACCCGGGGTCCCCAACCAGCCCACAGCCGGGCGGGGGCGGACGGGTGGGCAGGTGGGTGCTGGGGGGAGAGGGGGCAGGCAGGTGGGTGCTGGGGGGAGGAGAGGCGGGCAGGTGGGCGGGCAGGTGGGTGCTGGGGGAGAGGGGGCGGGCAGGTGGGTGCTGGGGGAGAGGGGGTGGGCAGGTGGGTGCTGGGGGAGGAGAGGCGGGCAGGTGAGTGCTGGGGGAGAGGGGGTGGGCAGGTGGGTGCTGGGGGGAGAGGGGGCGGGCAGGTGGGGGCGGGGGCAGGGCCTAGGGGGCTGGGGGAGCAGCAGGCAGCGGGAGCCGCCCCCACGCCCGCCCGCCCACCCGCTCTGCCTCCAGCTCCGATCACAAAGCGCCCACACCCGCTCCCTTCCGTCGAGCACAGCCTCCCTTGTCAATAAAAGCCATTTTTAAGGTCAGCCATCTCCCTCCGCCAGCCGCCGCCCAGCCCCGCTCCGCGTCTCGAAATAAAAATTAAATTGTAGTTGGGCTTTTAAATCAACTCAATTAAAATAAAGAGATTCTTGGCTTGATAGAGGGAAATATTTGTATTTCCAATTCTATTTGTTAATACATTGACATGTGCGCTATTTTTTAAATGTAGCGCTAAGTGCACCCTCCGTCAATGCCATGGATTTTTTAATAGACTGAGAAAATGCATTTCATTTCTTCTTATTTCCCTTCAATACATCACTTTGGTTCTGCTTTTTTGCCCGCATGAAATTCATTTTCTAATGGAAATATTTGTTTTGTAAATCAAATATGTATTATGCACAAAATGCAAAGCACAAATTAAATTATGTTAATGAAATGAAAGAGATATGAAATGCATATTTCATGGACAAAACATAACCTCAGCAAACAACCATTTCTCGATAAAAATCTTTAAACACAGTCTCATCGGGCGACAGACATATTGTCAAAGCAGATAGCACCTCATTTAAAAGGTTTCCTTTAATATCGGTGCTTAGTATATAATTGTAAATAACTTTGGGGATGAAAAACCAATAATGAAATACTGTCTTTAATAGTTTGCCATTGATGTCAGCATAAAATTTGTCGTCGTTGAATATTGGGAATCGGCACAGAAATACCCTCGAAAGCTGTAAATGATTGCATATTTAAATCGAGCTGACGAAGGCAAAGATGGTATAGATATTAGTAACCGGCGGAAAATTATGCTGACCCAACATTATGTGTGACAAACCCACTGTTTTAAATTACACATTGGTTACACTCGATGAATAATAGATCGTGGAGGTGTTGTGTCTGCAATCGAGGCGCCGATGGCATTGCGGGCCGGCCCGCTCGGGCGGCTCCGACAGCCGCAGCCTGGGCACCAACGGCCGGTCCGTGCGCCCCGCTGCCGAGGGGTCCGGGGCGGCGCCACCGGGAGAGGACAGTGACCGTCGCCCACACACGGGCCTGCCCTCCCCGCGGGGCCAGCTCTCGGGGGACCTGTTGGGAGCTCTGGCCCACAGCCCAGGCCGGCCCCCGCGTGCGGGCCCTGGAGAGCCAGGCTCAGGAGAGGCCTGAGTGCGGGGCTGGCCCGAGGAGGGAGAGGCCACCGGGACGGACACTCGTGGTCCCCACGTCACCGTCAGCACCGGCCTCCCCAAGACCGGATGGGACAGCGTGCAATAAACACCCTAATACACTAATACACACACTCATACACTAATACACTCACTCACACTAATACACACACTCATACACTAATACACTCACTCATACACTAATACACTCACACTAATACACACTCACACTAATACACTCACACTAATACACACACTCATACACTAATACACTCACACTAATACACACTCACACTAATACACTCACACTAATACACATACTCATACACTAATACACACACTCATACACTAATACACTCACACTAATACACTCACTCATACACTAATACACTCACACTAATACACACACTCATACACTAATACACACACTCATACAATAATACACTCATACACTAATACACACACTCATACACTAATACACACACTCATACACTAATACACTCACACTAATACACACTCACACTAATACACTCACACTAATACACACACTCATACACTAATACACTCACACTAATACACACTCACACTAATACACTCACACTAATACACACACTCATACACTAATACACTCACACTAATACACACTCACACTAATACACTCACACTAATACACACACTCATACACTAATACACTCACTCATACACTAATACACTCACACTAATACACACACTCATACACTAATACACTCACACTAATACACCTCACTCATACACTAATACACTCACACTAATACACACACTCATACACTAATACACTCACACTAATACACACACTCATACACTAATACACTCACACTAATACACACACACTAATACACACTCACACTAATACACTCACACTAATACACTACTACCACTCACCTAATACCATCACTCCATCCATTACCACTCACTACTACTCACACTCCTACACCACTCATACACTAATACCATCACTTCATCCACTAATACATCACACTCATCCCCACTACTCCTCCCACCACTACCCACATCCTCCATAATCATCACTCATCACTCACCCATCCACACACTCCTTCACTCATCACTCACCTCATACACTAATACACTCACCTAATCCACACTCTACACGCCTACCACCCACTAATACCACACTCATCCACTCATCACCCTCTTACACCTAATCACTCACACTACTACACCACACCTACACTAATACACTCACACTAATACACTCACTCATACACTAATACACTCACACTAATACACACACTCATACACTAATACACTCACACTAATACACACACTCATACACTAATACACTCACACTAATACACTCACACTAATACACACTCACACTAATACACTCACACTAATACATTCACTCATACACTAATACACTCACACTAATACACTCACTCATACACTAATACACTCACACTAATACACTCACTCATACACTAATACACTCACACTAATACACTCACTCATACACTAATACACTCACACTAATACACTCACTCATACACTAATACACTCACACTAATACACTCACTCATACACTAATACACTCACACTAATACACACACTCATACACTAATACACTCACACTAATACACACACTCATACACTAATACACTCACACTAATACACACACACTAATACACACACTCATACACTCACACTAATACACACACTCATACACTAATACACACACTCATACACTAATACACACACTCATACACTCATACACACACTCATACACTAATACACTCACACTAATACACACACTCATACACTCATACACTCACTCATACACTAATCACACACTCATACACTCATACACTCACTCATACACTAATACACTCATACTCTAATACACACACTCATACACTCATACACTCACTCATACACTAATACACACACTCATACACTAATACACTCACTCATACACTAATACACTCACCATACACTAATACATTCACACTAACACACCCACTCATACACTAATACACTCACACTAATACACACACTCATACACTAATAACTCACTCATACACTAATACACTCACTCATACACTAATACACACACTCATACACTAATACACACACTCATACACTAATACACTCACTCATACACTAATACACTCACTCATACACTAATACACTCACTCATACACTAATAGACACACTCATACACTAATACACACACTCATACACTAATACACTCACTCATACACTAATACACTCACTCATACACTAATACACTCACTCATACACTAATACATTCACACTAATACACCCACTCATACACTAATACACCCACACTAATACACACACTCATACACTAATACACTCACTCATACACTCATACACTCACTCATACACTAATACACTCACACTAATACACACACTCATACACTAATACACTCACTCATACACTAATACACTCACTCATACACTAATACAACTCACTCATACACTAATACACACACTCATACACTAATACACACACTCATACACTAATACACGCACTCATACACTAATACACACACTCATACACTAATACACTCACTCATACATTAATACACTCACTCATACACTAATACATTCACACTAATACACCCACTCATACACTAATACACTCACACTAATACACACACTCATACACTAATACACTCACTCATACACTCATACACTCACTCATACACTAATACACTCACTCATACACTAATACAACTCACTCATACACTAATAGACACACTCATACACTAATACACACACTCATACACTAATACACTCACTCATACATTAATACACTCACTCATACACTAATACATTCACACTAATACACCCACTCATACACTAATACACTCACACTAATACACACACTCATACACTAATACACTCACTCATACACTCATACACTCACTCATACACTAATACACTCACACTAATACACACACTCATACACTAATACACTCACTCATACACTAATACACTCACACTAATACACACACACTAATACACTCACACTAATACACATACTCATACACTAATACACTCACTCATACACTAATACACTCACACTAATACACTCACTCATACACTAATACACTCATACTAATACACACACTCATACACTAATACACACACACACACTCACACACACACTCACACACACACACACACACACACACTCACACACACACACTCACACACTCACACACACACACTCACACACACACTCACACACTCAATCACACAGACCCCACCTACTTCCTACAGGTCCTTAAAGGCTCTTGGTGATTGGCAGCCCTGAGTTGCAGGCCCTGCCCCTTCGTCCTGGGCTCTGCTTGGAGGGGGGCGGGGGGCGCAGTGAACATCCTGTGTGCCCCAGGGATGCCCCTGAGCAGGTGTTGGCGCGCAGGAGGGTGGAGAGAGGAGGGTGAGGAAGTTGCTGGGCTATGCCCCGGGCACACACCGGCCCAGGCCTCCCCCACCACCACCCTCCACTCCCACCCCCTGCCCTCAGCTCTGTGAGGAGCAAGCAGGGGTGTGAGCCACACCTCCTGCTGTGTTCCCCGAGGTGCCCAGCCATTGGCCCCCCATTCCTCGTGGGCACCCGGCCTGTTCCTGGTGCGGGGAAGCTGCAGGGGGCACGGGGATCTGCCTGAGGCTGTGGCTGTGCCCAGTGACGGGGGATGCGTGGTGCTCGGTGCGGGGGGGACTGTGGGGGCGCAGGGGGTCCCCCTGAGGCTGTGGCTGTGCCCAGTGACGGGGGATGCGTGGTGCTCGGTGCGGGGGGCACTGTGGGGGCGCGGGGGTCCCCCTGAGGCTGTGGCTGTGCCCAGTGACGGGGGATGCGTGGTGCTCGGTGCGGGGGGGACGTGGGGGCGCGGGGGTCCCCCTGAGGCTGTGGCTGTGCCCAGTGACGGGGGAAGCGAGGGAGGTGCTGGTGCAGTCAGGCTGCTCCAGGAAGCTCCCGGGCCGGCCACAGAGAGGTTCCTTCGGGGCCCGGCACAGAGGAAGCTGCACGCCCCCCGCAACCCGCCCCATTCCCACATCACCCAGGGCCCAGGCCCCTGCGGAGGGAACAGCCGCCCCGCACTCAGCTCCCTCCAGGCCAGGGCCCCCCAGCCCCCGACCCCCGCCACGGGAGCGGCACGCGGCCCCAGGTCAGGACCCGGCACATGAACTTGGGACCCAACTCAACACGTGGAGCTGAGAGCCTGGGCCTGGGCGGTGCTGCTCAGTGGATAGCGCGCCGGCCGCGGACTGAAGGGTCCCGGGTTCGATTCCGGTCAAGGGCAGGGACCTCAGCTGCAAGTTCGATGTCGGCCTCGGTTGGGGCCCAGGGGGGAGGCCACCCGCCGACGTCTCTCTCCCATCCATGTTCCTCTCTCCGTCTCTCCCTCTCAAAAGCCAATGGGAAATACCCTCCGGTGAGGCTAAACAAAAGATAAATAAATTGACTTATTTTTATTTTTTTAATATATTTTCCTGATTTTTTTGCAGAGGGGAAAGTCAGAAACATGGATGAGAGAGAAACATCCATCAGCTGCCTCCTGCACGCCCCCCACTGGGGATGTGCCCGCAGCCAAGGCACATGCCCTTGACCGGAATCGAACCCGGGACCCTTCAGTCTGCAGGACGACGCTCTACCCACGGAGCCAAACCTGTCGGGGCTAAATAAATTTAAACAGAGAGAGAAAGGAAGGGGCTCTCCAGGAAGCTCGGAGCTGAGACCTTGGCTGGGCCAGTGGCGGGGGGTCCCCGGGGTGCCGTGAGGGGATGGACCGCAGGGCCCGGGGCAGAGGGCGTGTGTGAGGTCCATCTGCTTGGGGCCTGGGGCCCTGAGCGCCCCACGTTACCGAGGACCCTGTGGTCCCTCCTCAGTCTGCTCCCCATGTCCCCTGCCCACAGCAGGGCAGTGAGGGGGTCTTCATGCACCCCAGACACTGAGCTGTAGGTGCCCCCGAACAATCCGGCCCTCCCAGGCCTCCCCCCCTGCCCCTGCGGACCCCCCCCCCCGTGAACCCCGCCCCGGCCTCTCCCACTGCTCACCCCGCAGCTTCCATCCTCTCCCTGGAATGAAACCCCCCATTTCTCATTATCAAATTCTGAGCGGGTGTCGCCCTCCCCCCCCCCCCGCCCCCCTACTCCCACCCCGCGTGGGGCTGCGGTTTACGGTGCGAGATTAATATTAGGTGTTTGTAAAGGCGAATATTAGCTTCTCCCTTATATCTGTCAGAATTAATAACTTCCCCGTCGCAGATAACTCCGGGTCAATATTAGATTCGCAGATGAGGCTGCAAATAAAATGTATGGAAATATAACATCTCATTTGTTGGGATCCTCGCGGCCCTCCCGCCGCCCGCAGCTCCCGCCCCGCCCGGGGTCAGAGGGCGCCCTGGCCAGGAAGCCACCATCTGGCCCGAGGGTCTCGAGGGAGGGCGCGTCTGGCTTCCGGGAGCCGGGGGGCCGCAGGCAGCCAGGGGGATGGGGGGGCAGGGGGACGGAGAGCTTCCCACCGCCGTGCCCACCGGGACGGGAGCCAGGGCCGGGCCTGGGCACCGGGCCAGGGGCCGCTGTCCATATGCCCTCCCCACTCGGTGCCAAGTCGGGGGCGAGCGGCCCCTCCCTTCCATCCAGCTGCTCGGCACAGACACGCAGACCTCGAGGGGTTAATGGCTGGTGCACCCCCCCCCACCCCGGGACCCTGAGCAGCCGGCCCCCCGCAGCCTCGCCACCCAGCGGGAGAGGCGGCCCGGGGCGATCACTCGTAAATCACCGCTGACAGCACGTTTCCCGGGAGCCGGCGCCTCACTCAGCGGCTCCCGCTTAGCCGCTGAGCACCCCCTCCTCGCCACACCGCTATTTCCCACGGGGCCGGGCGGGAGCCACGCAGACCCCCCCCCCCCAACCCTGACCCCGGGCGAGGAGGGGCTGGGACTCAGGTCTCCAGAGGGGAGGCTGGGGGGGCCGCTAAGAGGGAGCAGATGGTGGGCACATGCCCCATGGGGGGCCCCCAGGGCGCCTCTCCTCCAGCAGCGAGGGGTCCTGGCACTCCGCACCCCCCACCCCCCGGTGCCGATGGGCAGAGCCCCCCGGGTCATTGAGGAAGCAGACCCGGTGCCCGGACAGCAGGCCCGGCCCCAGGACTTTGGCCAGTCCACCAGAGGTGGCCCTGCCAGAGGGGTCAGGGGTTGTGCTTCGACCTGTGACCCTGGAGGTCAGGGGTCGATTCCCAGTCAGGGGCACAGGCCCGGGTTTGGGGCTCGATCCCCAGTGGGGGGGTGTGCAGGAGGCAGCCGGCCTGTGATTCTCTCTCATCAGGGATGTTCCTCTCTCTCTCTCTCCCTCTCCTTCCTCTCTGGAATCAATAACAATATATTTTTTTAAAAATCAACGACCCAGCCGAAACCGGTTTGCTCAGTGGGTAGAGCGTCGGCCTGCGAACTGAAAGGTCCCGGGTTCGATTCCGGTCAAGGACGTGGACCTGGGCTGCGGGCACATCCCCAGTGGCGGGGGGTGGGGGGTGCAGGAGGCAGCTGATGGATGTTTCTGACTCTCTATCCCTCTCCCTTCCTCTCTGTGAACAATCGATAACATATATGTAAAAAGAGAAAAAAAGAGGCCGTGTTCTGTGGGTAAATTGAAAAAAGAAAAAGCAATGACCCAGAGGCACCAGCAGGGGCGGTGGGCAGCCCGGCCAGGCCCTGATCCTCGGGGCACAGGGCGGTGGGCACAGGGCGGCAGCCCCGGCAGTCTGCAGGTCCCCAGGGCACAGTCCCCCCTTTTGTCCCACCCCCACCCCGCCCCCCGCCCAGGGGCTGAGGAGAAAGCCGCAGGGGGAGCCGAAGGAGAGCTGCGCCCCACCCCTGGCGGCCAGAGCCTTTCCTTCTGCCAAGCCCCTCGGGTTCCCAGACGCCTTAAGCCGGTCCCCCTTCTCCACTCCCGCTGGGCCGCTTTGAGGGCGGCTCTGGGAGATGAAGGGGGATTCGCTTTCTCTCCTCTAAGCCCCTCAAACTCCCGGTGACCCCCGGTTAAATCCCTCTGAATGGGCCTCCCCCTGCGGGGCCAGTGAAAGCTCTGGGCACATAAACAAGCCCAGCGGCTCTTCCTGCCACGGGCAGGCCCGGCTGGGGGCATGCAGGGGGTGCGGGGGGGGTCTTATCCGATGGGGAGCTGGGTGCTGCTTTCTGAACGGAGGTGCCGGGCCTGCCCCCCTGTCCAGGACCCCCCACCCCCCGCCAAGAGCAGTGTCTCTGGGCTGGGACGTGCGGAGCCTGAGCCCCCTGAGCAGCCCCCGTCTGTCCTCCATGCTGCCCCCCACTCTCCAAACCCCCTCCCCAGGGACACGCCCCCTGGTGACCCAGGGTGCTGTGAGCCCGGCCCTCCCTGCAGCCCCTCCGCTGCTGGGGGGCCTCGCAGGCCTGTGCTCCGGAGATGGGTGTGGGGGGGCTGGGTCTGAGGGGCAAGGGGGTGTCGAGTCCGGGCGGCCAGAGGTCCAAGGGCAGAGGCTCCTCAGCAAGTAGACACGGGGCACCCAAATCCTCACCTCCCTCAGAGTCACACCCTCCCCAAACGCCTCTGTGCACAGGAGCTACACCCCCAGTCCTGGGGCCACCAGCCCCCTCAGGGAGGCGCACCCGGGGCCTCTGAGGCGGGCGGGGAGTCCTGGCTGGGACTGTGTCCCATGCCCCCTTCAACCCCTGCAGGAGGCAGTCCTCCCGCCCCGCCCAGAGCCGCCCCCCCTTGGAGGGGCCAAGGGCAGAGGACGGGGATGAGCCGCTAACGCAGACGCATTCCTGCCTCAGGTCTCCCCCCGCCTGGGGTCCCTGCGAGGCCCCCGGCTGCTGGGCCAGCTCTTCCCCGAGACTCCCCGCCCCGTGGGGACCACCGAGGCTGGAGGGCCCCCGAGAGGAAGGGCCCCCGGGAGCGGGCAGAAACACGGGGAGCCCCCCCTCACTCCTCTTCGGGCGACAGAGAGTTACAGGGCCCAGGCCGAGCCCGCGGGAGCCCACATCGCCTGGGCCGGGCGCCACGCGGGACCGGTGTGGCACAGCCGTCCGGTGGCTGAGGCGACAGGCGCTGCTTTGGGGAGGGGGGCGGGGGGGAAGCCGGCGGAGGAAAGCAGAGCCCGGAAAGTTCTGGAGAAGCAGAGCTTCATTTCACCGCATAAGAGCCTTGATCCAGCCAGACCCGAAGGCACCCCCAGCCCTCCCCGCTCCCCGGTCCATGAATCTACAGTCCCCTGGGGCGGCCCTGGCTGCGCCCCAGAGCCCTCCTGCCACCCCTCCTGCAGGACAGACCCCCCCAGCCCCCCAAAGCCACCGTCTCCCCCAATCCGGGGTGCAATGCCGGTCCGGCCGGCCCTGGCCCCTGCACAGCCCTCATCCCGCCCCCCCCACACACACACACGCGCGCCTCCTGCCACCCCACGCTTACCCACGCAGCCTCACACATCCAGCCGGCGTGTGCCCTCCCCCGCCCCCCCCCCCGCCAGGACACACAGCGTCAGAGCTGCCGTGTGGCACCCCCCCCCCCAGGCCGGCCCCCGGGGATGCCTGTGCCCCCACCGCACACGTCCCGCGGCCGCGGCGACCTTTCGGGCACACGGGCGCCCGGCACGCCGGGTCAATGCCAATGTCGACGACCTCTGCCTGCCCCGAGGCCCCGGCCCGGCACCCCCCGCCGCCCGCAGAGCTGAGCTCGGCCCCGGGGAGCCCTCACCCCCCTCTGCCCGCCCCCCACCTCCCCGCACGGCCAGGCCCTGCCAGCACCTGCACCGCCAGCCGCTGCCTGGGGGGGTCGGGGGCGGACGGACTTGGCGGGCAAGGTCTCCCGGGCGGATGGGATGGCAAATAGCAAGCGTCTGGCGTGTCCCCGCGATTTCTGCAGAGAAATGTCAGGCGGGTCTTAACGAGAGGCTGTGAGCGGCTGTGAGCAGCTGGGGGGGGGGGGGGGGGCGATGGAACGCTAACATCCACATGGCTGGTCAGGGCCCCGGCTCCCCAGGCCAGCTACGGGGCCAGGACCCCCTCCTTCGCCCCCCTCCATCCCCGTGCAGATGGGTGCCCCTCCCAGGTCTGGAAGACACGCGCTCCCTCCTCTCAGCGCGGCCGGGCGGGGGGCACCGGTCTGGGCCTCGGGGAGGGCGGCCTGGGGAGGCGCCTGGGGGGGTGCCGATGCCGCTGGCAGGGGCTGGGCAGGGCAGCCCAGGCGGCTGCAGGCACCGCCTTAAAGGGAAACCCTGCTTCCTGGCAGCTCAGGGGTCGCGACCCTGGCAGGAGCCTGGCCCCGGAGGTCTGGTCCCTTGCAGGTGGTGCCTGACAGGGCTGGGCTCTGCCTGGCTCTGGGGGGAGGGAGGGGTGTTGGGGGGCTGGCTGAGCCCCAGCCCTCAGTGCTGGCGACACACAGGGGCATCCAGGGGGCAGAGGGGCGCCAGCTGGGGTGGCTCCGGGGCTGAGCGTCGACCTGGGAACCGGGGAGGTCAGGGTTCGATTCCCGGTCAGGGCACATGCCCGGGTTGTGGGCCCGATCCCCAGTGGGGGGCGTGCAGGAGGCGGCCAGTCGATGTTCTCTCTCATCAATGTTTCTCTCTCTCTCTCTCTCTCTCTCTCTCTCTCTCTCTCTCTCTCTCTCTCTGAAGTCGGTGAAAATAAATAAACAGAAGGGGAGGAGGGAGCGCCCTGAGACGGAGGAAACCCCTGGGCCCTGCTCCTGGGAGCGGGTCGGCGTGGAGGGCCGCCGCCCGCAGACACGGGAGCCGCGAGCACACCCTGTGGGAGCCGCGAGGGCCCCCAGCTGGTTCCCGAGGGGGCTGGGCAGGACTGGGGCCGGGGAGAGGCGGCCTGGCCAGGGGGTGTGGCTGGGGCTCCCACCGTCTGCTGGCACTTGGAGGGGCCCCAGGGTTGGGGGACCCGAGGCTCTTCCCTGGCCTCCAGCGCCCCCCCCCCCGAACTCCGACCTCCAGGCCTGCGTGGGCTCCATGTCCCTCATCACACCCGGGACACGAGTGGGCACCGAGGGGCTGAGGGGCGGGGGCCGGGCGCTGATCTGCGGGCGGGGACAGGCAGGCACCCCCCTCCCCGTCCTCGGCCGCACTTGGGCCCTAAAGACACATATCTGTGGCCACCACGTCCACATCCCTTCCCTCCCTCCGACAGGCTGGTCCCAACCCCCAAACCCCCAAGTCTTACCAAGAAGCCTGGGCTGAGGGGGACACCCCCTCTTCTGAGATGGGGGCCCCGGGGTCTGGGAGGCCCTGTGGCAGCTCCGTCCCAGGAAGCCGTGCACCAGAACCAGCTGCGACCCGTCCGCTCCCGTTTCTAACCAGACCCGGCCCCGCAGTGACCAGCCGCACGTGGGAGCCCTTCGCTGCTCCTCCCGCTCCCAGCCCCGAGCCAGACGGACCCAACTGGACCCGAACCGGGCCACGTAGGAGCCAGGGCCTCTCCGGGCAGGAACCTCGGACCCCGCAGGAGCCGGGACGGGGGCAGAGCCGAGCCGCGCTTCCCGCCTCGGGGCCCGGGGGCCTCGAGGTAACAGCTTTTTCTTTTCTTTTTTCTCCTTTTTCTTTTTCTTTTTTTAAAATATATTTTATTGATTTTTTTTTTTTTACAGAGAGGAAGGGAGAGGGATAGAAAGTCAGAAACATCGATGAGAGAGAAACATCCATCAACTGCCTCCTACACACCCCCCACTGGGGATGTGCCCACAACCCAGGTGCATGCCCTTGACCGGAATCGAACCCGGAACTTTTCAGTCCGCAGGCCGACGCTCTAGCCACTGAGCCAAACCAGTTTCGCCTTCCTTCCTTCCTTCCTCCCTTCCTCCCTTCCTCCCTTCCTCCCTTCCTTCCGTACTTCCCTTTCTCCTTCCTTCCTTCCTTCCCTTTCTCCTTCCTCCCTTCCTCCCTCCCTCCCTCCCTTCCTTCCCTTTCTCCTTCCTTCCTTCCTTCCCTTTCTCCTTCCTTCCTTCCCTTTCTCCTTCCTCCCTTCCTCCCTCCCTTCCTTCCTTCCTTCCCTTTCTCCTTCCTTCCTTCCTTCCTCCCTTCCTCCCTTCCTCCCTTCCTTCCTTCCTTCCCTTTCTCCTTCCTTCCTTCCTTCCCTTTCTCCTTCCTTCCTTCCTTCCTCCCTCCCTTCCTTCCTTCCTTCCTTCCTCCCTCCCTTCCTCCCTTCCTCCCTCCCTTCCTTCCTTCCTTCCTTCCCTTTCTCCTTCCTTCCTTCCTTCCTCCCTCCCTTCCTTCCTTCCTTCCTTCCTCCCTCCCTTCCTCCCTTCCTCCCTCCCTTCCTTCCTTCCTTCCTTCCCTTTCTCCTTCCTTCCTTCCTTCCCTTTCTCCTTCCTTCCTTCCTTCCTTCCTTCCTTCCTTCCTTCCCTTTCTCCTTCCTTCCTTCCTTCCTTCCATTTTTAATTGATTTCAAGGAGAGAGAGGGAGAGAGGGACAGAAACATCGGTGATGAGAGAGAACCACGGACCGGCTGCCTCCTGCACGCCCCACACCGGGGACCGAGCCCACAACCCGGGCCTGTGCCCCGACCGGGAATCGAACCCCGACCTCCCGGTTCATAGGTTGCCGCTCAGCCCCTGAGCCCCGGGTCTGGCTGGGGCTGGCAGAGTGAATGAAGGCAGGAGGAAGGAGGAGGGGTTGTGAGCCCCAAACCCTGCCCCTGGGCCCCGAGGCCGCCCCCTATCTGTCCTCCCGGGGAGGCCCAGGTGCTGAGAGGAGGGCCGGGCCTCAGCTGCGCCCGGAGCCCACAGACCAGCCAGGACACGAGGTCCACGCGGCCCCGTGGACAGCCCCGGGCCGCCACGCACACCCCACGCGTGTCCCGTGTCCTCGCGGCCGCTGCATCGCAGCTTTGCCCACGAGAGGACCCACACACGCCTCCACTGACACCGCCGCCGGCGGCATCGACGGCCGGGACAGCGACAGGCTCTGCACGACGGTGACGGGGGGCGGGGGCAGGACAGGCTGGCGGCCCCTGGGGCTGGGCCGGGCCCCCCGACACCCCCGTCCGGAGGCCGCTGGGGACGCCCCGCCGTCCCCCTCCCCCCAGACTCCGGGTTCAGGCCCAGGCCCGGGGCAGCGAAGGTCTGGACGATGCCCAGGGACACAGGGGAGGGAGGAGGCAGCGTGCTGTCCGCACAGGAGGGGACTGTGCCGAGCAGGTGAGCCCCACCCCCCTGCCCCCCTCTCCCCCAGAGACCGGGGGTGTGGGCATTCGCCTCCAGAAGGGAGTGGCGGGTGCAGAGGCGGGGAGGAGAGAGGACGCGCCAGGTCCGGGAGGCAGGGCTGGCAGTGCCAGGTCCTCACGGAGACGAGAGCCACCCTCGGGGGGGGGGGGGGGGCGCGAGGGAGGCGGGGGGGCGGCCCCGGGTCCGTCCCTCAGCGTCTCCTCCTCGGAGCCTTTGCCCCGGTTCTAGTCGGGCTCGGCCGAAGAGGGACCTGAGTGGGTGGCACCAGTGACACAGGCCAGCTTCCCCCTCAAACTTCAGGAGGGCCCGGCCGGGGGGGCGCAGGGGCCGAGTGTCACCCTACGAACCGGGGCATCACGGCTCGATCCCGGTCGGGGCACAGGCCCAAGTGGCGGCTCCATCCCCAGTGGGGGGGGGAGGGGGATGTTTCTGTCTGTCTGTCTCTCTCTTCCTTCCTCTCTGAAATCAATAAAAATGTTTTTTAATAAAAAAATAAATAAAAGGATGTGCGGCAGGTGCAGGGGTGAGGCGGGGGGGGGGGGCTCAGGTGCCTGTGGCCCCTCTTCCTGGCCATCCCTGGGGATGGGGGTGGGGGACGCTCGGTCAGTGCCCTCACCCCAGGGGGCGGTGGAGGGGGCTGACATCTCCAAAGACAGGAGGGCTATTTGGGGCGATGGCCGGGGGCAGGGGCAGCTTTCCGCCTGGAGTGTGTGCGGGGGGCGGGGGGGGAGGGTGTCAGGCGCCTGGGGGGAGGGGGGCGAGGAGGGGCCGGTGGGGGTCTGCGTTTTCGGGGAGACCGAAAGGCTGCGCAGCTCCCTCCCCTGGGCGCCCTCCTTCTGCGGCTCTGCCTCGCGATGCCAGCGCGTTCTAATTTTGTCATTCCAGCCATCTGACGCGCCCGCTCCCAACAAACACAACCCGATTTAGCCCGAGACGTTCTAGGTCGTCACGGTGACGGATGGCGCGGGTTCAGGTGTGGTGGGCTATTGACAACCGGGCCCCTCTTCCCCGCGAGGAAGACAGACAGCTTTTTCGCTCTGATTCCTGACGGCTTTGCGTTTCAGGAGGAGGAGGAGGAGGAGGGGAAAATAAAAAGGTCGCCTTTCCCGGGCTCCGGCATTAATTGGCCATTTCATTAGGGATTCTCCGGGCCCCGGACTCGGGGAGCCAAGGCCGCCGGCGGGAGGGGGTGAGGGGGGGGGACACGCGGCGCTCCGTCGGGGGGGGTGGGGGGCTCTGCCTCTCGTGAGAGGCACGCCCTGCACGGCCGTGGACGCTGCCACGCAGACCCGGGCCGGCTCCCCGCGGAGGGGGATTCCGTGGCCGCCATGAATCCGGGCCGGAGGGGGGATCGGAGGGGCTGTGGGATCTGTAAAGCGAGCAGCTCCCCGGCTCCAGGGCCGGTGGGCAAATCCATCACCGCC
The DNA here is from genome assembly GCA_027563665.1 of Antrozous pallidus. Taxonomy (NCBI): domain Eukaryota; kingdom Metazoa; phylum Chordata; class Mammalia; order Chiroptera; family Vespertilionidae; genus Antrozous; species Antrozous pallidus. The sequence continues at coordinate 58,752,328 of CM050525.1, read as the reverse complement.
GGCCGGCCGTCCTCGTACCCAGTGAGTGCACATCACGGCCCCGCCCGGCCGCTGGGGCACAACGGGGCGGCCTCGGCGCATCCACGTTCGCGGGGCTGGAGGCTGGAGGTGTCGGGGGCCAGGGCGAAGGGGGCTGAGGTCTGTGAGGTGCCCCCAGGACCCCAGCCGGCCTCTCGCCCAGACCCAGGAGGGACGGCCGCTCCGAGCCGCTGGGCGGCGTCCCCCGTTAGTCCAGTAATGATTCCTCCCGACAGCACGTCCACAGCCATCTACCCCGTGCCCAACAGGCCGGTTTCCTCTCCTCCGGGGGCACCAGGCAGCTGTCAGCACCTCCGCGTGCGGCTCATCGCCTCCCGCAGCCCCTGGGGGGCGGGCGGGGTCAGGGGCAGACGGCCCCTTCACTCCCGGTGGGGAGGGACGCGTCTCCAAAGTGGGCCCCGGTGCCGGTGACGTCTGAGGACTCGTCGGAGTGGGGTGCCAGGCCTGGCCGGTGGGGCTGGGGGGTGTTGACCTAGGAACCCAGTTGCAGGCTCGATCGCCAGCGCAGGACATGCGGGAGGCAGCAGATCGCGGCTTCTCTCTCGTCATGGACGTTTCTCTCTCTCTCCCCCTGCCTCTCTGAAATCAGTAAAACACGTATTTTAAAAGAGAGAGAGCTGAAACCGGCGTGGCTCGGCGGATAGAGCGTCGGTCTGCGGACGGAAGGGTCCCGGGTTCGATTCCGGTCAAGGGCATGGACCTTGGCTGCGGGCACATCCCCAGTGGGGGGTGTGCAGGAGGCAGCTGACCGATGTTTGTAACTATGCCTCTCCCTTCCTCTCTGTGACAAAGCAATAAAATATATTTTTTTTAAAGAGAGAGGGCACGCGGGAGTCCGCCAGGACCCAGGAGATGGGCAGTGCGGGCGTGCGGGGAGGCCGGACGGGTCCACGGGGAGGGACCTCCCCTGGTGCCATCGGGGTGAGGCCCCGTTGTCGGGGGTAGGAGAGAAATCAGGGACAAGGCTGAGAGTTCTGAGGGGTCCCAGGCCTCAGGCATCCCGGACGGAGCTGGGGATCCCGGGGCCCCTGCATTGCAGACCCCAGAGGTTCCTGAGGGGGCGGAGCCACGCCTCCTCCCGGGAGGCGTCTGGGTAGCGGGGCACCGTGCCCAGCAGTGGCACTGCCCGCACCCCACCCTCCGTCCCGGCCCGGATGTCGCCCCTGGAGGCCCGGGGACCTCAGCTCTGTCTCCGGGGCAGGACCCCTGCTGCGCTGGGCCTGGCCCAGCCCGGCCCCTGCACTGCGTGTCGGTCAGGAGCACTCGCGAGCCAGCCGTCAGGGCAGGCGCAGAGAGGGAGAGACTCCACCGACCTCCTCCACGGAGCCCCCCGAGCGCCTGTGCTGACAGAAAACGGGGGAGCCCCGGCCGGTGTGGCTCGGTGGATAGACATCGCCTGTGGGCGGACGGGCCCGGGTTTGATCCCGGTCCAGGCTCGAGCCCCAGTCCTGGTGCAGGAGGCAGCCACCCACGTGTCTCTCACTCACATCAATGTCCGTCTGTCTGTCTCTCCCCTCCCTCCGCCCTCTGAAATCAACGGGAACGTCCTGGGGGAGGATTAACAACAGAAACAGGTGACGTCTTTTTTTATTTTTTTTATTTAAAGAAGGCTGCCTTTGGGCCTGGACCCGGGAAGCCCTTCCCCACTCCCCACTGGGCCCCCCCGGGGGGCTTCTCCCTGAGCCAGCTCCCCTTGATCGCCTGGGGCGCCCAATCCTCCCAAAGGGGCCGGGCAGAGCTCCTCACTGGCGTCCTCTGCTGGCAGGTGGGAGGCCAGCCGCCCCACAGCCCAGCTCCCCAGCAGCCTCTCCCCCGGGGGGAAGGGGGGGGTCTGAGAGCGACAGGGCGGGCGGGCGGGCGGTGGAGAACGCGGGCACACGGGGATGGAAGCAGCAACGGCAGCCCCCGCGGGGGGACGTGCAGCCTCGGGTCCGAGGTCTTCGAGAAGGAAGACAGGCCACGTTCACGGACCAAATCCACAGGCCACACGCCGGGCCTCCGAGGGCACCGCCTCCATCGGGGCCGCTCCGGGGACCCCCAAGCTGAAGAAACCCGTTAGGCGCCACGACGAGCAAGCAGCCCAGGGGGCCGGGGGCTCGAGGGTGAGGTTTCTCTTCTCCCGCCTCTTCCCCTCTCCCTCCAGCAGGGGTCGGCAAACCCATCCGCCAACGGAGCCAAACGTCCACAGGACAACCGCCGACCCGTCTTTGGAGCCGAGTTCTTTCAACGTAAACTTCTTCCGACGCCGCTTCTTCCAAACAGACTCGGCGTTTTGTGGAGGAGCCGCCCTCGAGGGGCTGGAGAGCCGCCGTTTGCCGACCGCTGGCTGCCCTGCGGACTCGGGAGGCCGGGTCTCCCAACACCTGCTACGGGCGCGGCCCACCAAGCGTCCGGGATTCACCCTCAGCCACGTCCTTCCGGCCGACGTGGGGGGCGTGCCGGAGGCAGCCGGTCCGTGCTCCTCTCATCCCTGATGTTTCTCTCTCTCTGCCTCGCTCTTCCTCTCTGAAATTGATAAAAATATTTTTTAAAAAAAATACATTGTAGCCGGAACGGGTGTGGCTGGGTGGATAGAGCGCCGGCCCGCAGACTGAAAGGACCCGGGTTCGATTCCGGTCAAGGGCATGTACCGTGATTGCGGGCACATCCCCAGTCGGGGTGGGGGTGCAGAGAGCGGCTGATGGATGTTTCTCTCTCTCGTCGACATTTCTAACTCTCTCCCTCTCCCTTCCTCTGAAATCAATAAAAATACATATTTTTGTAAATTCGTTGTACATTTCAACAACAACAAAAAAAACCATCTCTGCCAAAGACTGTGACCAGCACGGGGTACCCTGGATTTGGCGTCACCCCTTTTCTCGGTATTTTCAGCAGTTGTCAGCACACAGATCTCGGGGGGGGGGGAGGGCCTCGGGATGGGGGTGCAGACACTGCTGGGGACAGACAGCGAGGACGGACCGTGTCCCCGAGCCTCCCTTGCTCTGTCGGACCACACTCTGTCCCAGGATCTGCTCCCCGTGGCCCCCGTCCCCGCGGGGAGAAAAACAATGCGGGGGGGGGGGCGGGGAGGGAGGGGGCGCGGCGGGCGGCGAGGGAATCGGGCGCTCTGTGCGTGGCGCGGCCGCGTGGGCCTGGGCGTGACTAATCTGTCTCCGGCGTTATTTTATTCCGTCTCCTCTGACTTTATGCCTTTGACATTTTTGCTACACTCAGTAAATCTGAGTGAATAGGCAATCTCGGGGAATTTTTATAGCGCGCTTCGGAGAAGTCGCAGGCGGGCGGGATCTTTGTTCAAAATGGAACAGTTTCAATATTCCCTTTGTCTGGGGCACAGAGTCATCTTTAGACCAAAAAAAAAGAGAGAAAGAAAGGAAGAATGCTTTAACCTGAAGGTGTTAAGCATGTTTTCCGGAGACAGCTGGGTTATTTTAAAAAGGGAGAGAGAACGGGGGAAAACAAAGGACCGAGCGGAGGATGGAGGCGCTGCCCCTTTTCCTGCTGTCATTTACCCACGGACGGGCCTCCTGTGACCGGGGGGCCGTCCCCTCCCGAGTCCGGGGCGCGAAGGTGCCCTGCACGGGAGGGAGCTCCCCCGGACGTCACCTCGCCCTGAAGGGCAGTCGTGGTCCGTAAATAATGTCCTCGTGGCTGGTCCTTAATTTGCTGGGGGACCCGTGACCAGCCCAGGACCTAATCGGTGGCCGGTGTCCAGCCGGGCACGGCGTGCAGGTCCCTGAGACGGCGGAGAGGGGAACGACAGGCAGTGAACCACGGCTTCCCCAGCTAACCTGGGGCGGGGGGGGGAGAAGGCGGCTCCCGGGGGGGTGGTGGAGGATGGGGCTACACAGCAGTCCCCCACCACCACCACCCAGCTTTGGCCACGCCCCACCAATGCCTCTCTAACATCCTGATGTCAGCATGACAGAAGATGCTCATTATTCACCAAGGGAGCTCCTGCTCACGTGGAGGAAGCCTAGACGGCTGTGAACTTGGTCAAAACAAGCTTCCAAAGAGCATGGCGTCCGGAAGAGAGAAAAAGAAAATAACGAGCCCTAACCGTTTGGCACAGGGGATAGAGCGTCGGCCTGCAGACTCAAGGGTCCCGGGTTCGATTCCGGTCAAGGGCATGCACCTTGGCTGCGGGCACATCCCCAGTGGGAGGTGTGCAGGAGGCAGCCGATAGATGTTTCTCTCTCATCGATGTTTCTGGCTTTCTATCCCTCTCCCTTCCTCTCTGCAAAAAATCAACAAAGTATATTTAAAAAGAAAAAGAACGAAAAGACGGTGGAAGTCCTGAGGAGGAAATCACTAAGAAGTCGTTTAAAAAAATAACAACAATACGAAGTTATAGGAAAAAAACAGCAAATGAAGTTTGAAAACATCTAGTAGAGAACTGAGATGAATAAAAAGTGTCACCAGATGTGTTTATCGACTGTATATGAGGCCCCTAGAGCCAAAAGGAACACACACAAAAAAAAAAACTCACCGTGAATAACTCATTTCATTCTTTAACGGCCCCCCTTAAACATCAAGTCGCCTCCCTGGCAGGGTGTGTCCCCACACGGGGAAGCGCTGGGCCAGCGGGTTGTCCTTTTGAAAAGACCACTTGACTGTTTAAAGCGGACGCAGCCCCGGCTGCTCTGGCCCGGCGGATAGGGCTTGGCCTGCGGACTGAAGGGCCCCGGGTTCGACTCCCAGTGAGGGCACCCGCGGGCCTGTCTCTGCTCGTTCCTAGTCGGTCAGAGAGCTTCTCACTGAAACGGCCCGGCCGGTGGGGTCCAGGGGCTGAGCAGTGACCTGTGACCCCGGAGGTCAGGGTTCGACTCCGGTCGGGGCACCGGCCCGGGTTGTGGGCTCCATCCCCACTGGGGGGCGTGCGGGAGGCGGCCAATCACTGATGTTCTCTCCCCCCCCCCCCTTCTTCTCCGAAATCAATAAAAAATATATATACTTTTTTTTTCGATTCCAGTGTGGCTCAGTGGACAGAGCGTCGGCCTGCGGCCAGAGGGGTCCCGGATTCGATTCCAGTCAAGGGCATGTATCTTGGTTGCTGGCACATCCCCAGTGGGGGGGTGTAGGAGGCGGCTGATCGATGTTTCTCTCTCATCACTGACGTTTCCACCACTCTCTCCCTCTCCCGCCCTCTCTGTAACCAATAAGAGCGTGTTCATTAAAACAGGAAAGGCCCCACTCTCTCCAAACAAAACTGCGAACAAGACATCCCATCGCGTACGAAGATGAAGCCAGGGTGCCCATGCAGGACGGGAACCTGCGTGCTTAGAGCCCCCGTTCCTTACAGGGGTGGGGGACACGGGGGGGGGATGGGGCAGGGGGAGAGGCCTGCACGCGGCCTGCCTCCCCGCAGCCGGCCCCGCGCTTGAGCGCACCTGCGGCCGCCGCGGTGACGTGCCCAGACCCGGGCGGCCGTGCCCGCCCCCCGAGCCCGGCTGTGCGCACCCTGGGCTACAGAGCGAGCGAGGGGGGAGCCGGTTGCCTGGGAAACCCTCCAGTCCTGGTAATTACGACTGCAACGGGCTGCGCACCCCACCTAGAGCAGAGATGAATAATGATGCCCGCCCGTGACTGGCAGCCCGCCGCCTGCGCTCGCCGCTGCCCCCTACCGGCCCGCGGGGGGTGGCGGGCGAGCCGTGGGCCTGGCAGAGAGACACCGGCTGACACGCACCCCCACTCCCACCCCTAACAGCTCCCCCTCCCTCCTCCTCCTCCTCCTCCTCCTCCGGGTCCCCGGCTCGGTTCACGCCAGCCGCCCCGATCAATAGAGCAGAAGCGGGGAGCGCTCCGAGCCCTCGAGACGGCGGGGGTGGAGCCGCCTAATGGCTGCCGGTCACCTCGATGAAAAGCCGTTTCGTTCGGGGACAGGAGCGGATCCGAGAGGCGGGGCTTCCGCGGTGAGGGGAGGCTGGAGCCGCGCGTGGCGTGTCGCCCCCCCCCGGCCCCCGGGGCGACCCCGCCGGGCAGGGCTGGTGTCGGAGCACGGCGCCGTGAACTCCACCGACCCGGAGCTTCTGACCAGTTAAACGGCGTAATGGACGGCGACGGCCCGTTCGCCCCGGCGGGCGGGCGTGTGCGGAGACGGGAGCACGGGCCGCGTGGGGAAGACACGCCGGGAGCTGGCACGGCCCACGTGTCGTGGGGTCAACGTGGCCGGAACGTGGCCACGAGTGTGATGCAAAGACACCGCGTCCGAGGGCACGCAGCCGGCTCTCGGGCCGCCGCCACGAGCAGCAGGGACGGCTGTCTTCGCCGCCGGCAGGGCAGGCGCCGCTCCCGGTGCCCACGCCGGGCCGGGCCGGGCTGCGCGGGCGGGGCGGACAGAGACTGTAGTGTCCCCGCTGGCCCGCGAGGATGGGTGTTTCCGGAAGGAGCGGGTCCGGCCCCACGCATCCCGGTTCTGTCCGGTCCAGGCGTTTTAGTTCTGTTTTTCGGTATGTTGTGACCGGTTTCAGAAAGGGAGGGAGAGGGAGAGAAACGCCAGAGAGGAGAGAGGACAGGGACCGGCTGCCTCCTGCGCGCCCCACCCTGGGGTGAAGCCCCACCCTGGGGTGAAGCCGCACCCTGGGGTGAAGCCTGACCGGAATCTGACCCTGACCACCTGGTTCCTAGGTGGATGCTCAGCCCCGGAGGCTGTCCGGGCCTTTTACTTACTCATTTCTCTCCGGCCTGGGCGTTAAACTTGCCATTCCAGGGCTCAGAAGAAAGAGGAAAATACCCCCAAGGCTGCCAAAGCTGCAGGCATCCCCGAGACGGAGGGTGTGAGGAGCAGGCGGGCTCCGTCACCCCGGGGTCAGGAGTGTCCTGGAGGCAACCGAGAGGTTCAGCCCTAACAGCCGTGGGCCCGGGAAGGCCCGTGAGGACGGTGCCAGGGAGACGGACGAGCACCAGGGGAGACCTGCTTCCACCCGCCCGGGGCCAGGGGCCGGGGGAGGCCCCGGGACGGGTAAGCGCAGGCCGGGCCCAGCCAGGGGCAGACATGACCTGCCGGGGCCCGGGCTGCCGCTGGCAGGCGTCCCTCCCCCCCTGTCCCCCCCGGCCGCCCAGGGCTGGCCTCTACCCTGAGCAGGAGGCTGCGCACAACGTGAGGAGGAGCGTTTTCAGAGGACACTGGGGGCAGGACGGACACCCCTGGGCAAAGGGCACGGGGAGGGGGTCCTGTAGCCCCGGCCTCTCCCCCGACAGCGCGGCAAACTTCAGCCCGAGGGGAACCCAGACCAGCTACAGCGGCAAAGCCCTGCGGACGGACACAGGGGGGGGCCTCACACCCCAGGCAAGCCCTAAGGACGCACTGGGCAAACCCCAAGTGAGAGACAGTCTATGAAGTCACCTGGCCAGGGGGCCCCTCGAGCCCTGGGGCCACGGGGAAGCAGCAGCTGAGAAAGGGGCCCGGGGAGGGGAGGGGGGAGGAGTGGACGGAGACGGGGGGGGGGGGGGGGGGCGGGCAGGGATGGGACGCCTCAGAGGGAGGCCTCACTCACCATCTCTTCACGGAGCCGTGACTCCAAAACCACAGGTTCCCCCAGATGCACCGTGAAAACCGAACCAAGGTGTGGAGCAGACCCACAGACGGACGGATCGCCGTCGCCCCGGCCTGTGTGGCCCCGTGGTTAGGGTCGGCGTTGGGACCAAGGGGTGCTGGGCTGGGTTCCTGGTCAGGGGCGCCTGCGGGGGGGCAGCCCATCGATGTCTCTCTCACATCGTCATTTCTCTCTCTACTCCCTCCCCCCCCCCCCCCCCCCCGCCCGGTTCCCTTCTCCTCTAGAATAATCAGCGGGGAAAATATCCTCAGGAGGTGAGAATTCAAAAAAAATTTTTTAACAAAGAAACCACACAGATGATTCACAGGAAGGACTGGGACAGGAAAAACCAACCTGAGCCCCATGGAGAAGCCCCCGGTGGCCCACCCACAGGGCAGTGCTGTGAATGAGGGGAGTCCTGCCTGGCCGGGTTGGCTCCGTGGGTAGAGCATCAGCCCGTGGACTGAAGGGTCAGGGGTGGTCCCAGTCCAGGGCACAGGCCTGGGGTGGCAGGCTCCCTCCCCGGTGTGGGGCGTGCAGGAGGCAGCTGATTCGTGATTCTCTCTCGTCACGGGTGTTTCCGTCTCTCTGTCCCTCCCTCTTCCTCTCCGAAATCAATAAAGACGTATTTTTATTTATTTTTTCTTCTTAAATATATTTTATTGACTTTTTACAGAGAGGAAGGGAGGGGGATAGAAAGTCAGAAACGTCGATGAGAGAGAAACATCGATCAGCTGCCTCCTGCACACCCCCCACTGGGGACGTGCGCGCAGCCAAGGTCCATGCCCTTGACCGGAATCGAACCCGGGACCTTTCAGTCCGCGGGCCGACGCTCTGTCCACTGAGCCGCACCGGCCCTGGCTGGCAACAAAGATGTACTTTTAAAAGATAAAAGGCCGGGGGCACCTCAGGCTCCGCTGTGGTTCCAGGCTTGGCGGGGGAGGGGCGGGCGAAAGCAGTTTCTCACGGGCACGCAGGCTGTCGCCGAGCCCTCACCCGCCCTCAGCGTGCGGGCACCCGGGCTCGCCCGGCGGTGAGACCACCTGCGTCGACTCCCGGTGCCGCCGCTCGGTGCCGCCGGCACCGCTTTCCGGGCGGGACTGCCCTCGTTTACGCGAGAGCTCCTCGGGGCAGCCCCGGACAGCCTGAGCCGGCCGTGGGCGGGGCCTGGCCCCGACGCCTGGTTCTCGGGGCGGGGTGCTTGGAAAGGCCGCGTGTTGGCGTCAAGCTGAGGATTCGCTCGTGCGACACAATTTCCGACCAGAACGCACTCCGGCGTTCCACGTTTGGCCGAGAGTGAGTGTGACGTTTCAAACGCTACAAGGAAAGCATCCTTGGAGAAGGAAGTGTTGGGAAGACCGGGACACAAAGTTTCTTCTTACAAAATCTTTCTGGTCAAGACGACACGCTCTCCCCCCCCCCCCAGTACTGCGCCCGGCACACCACACTCGGCGGGAGCTGGCGGGGCCGCGAGGGCGAGGGCGAGGACGAGGACGAGGACGAGGACGAGGGGGCTGGCGGTGCTCGGCGCAGACACACACCACACATCTCCACGCGCGGTTCCGAGTCACAGTCCACAGCATTTTCCAGACCGAGTTTCATAAAATTTTTACTTAAAAAAAATTTTTACAAAATCCCATTCGTCCGACCAAGCGCCTGCCCACGGGCCCGGGCGCCGGCGAGGACAGCGCAGGCCGGGGGGGGCGGCGCTGCAGAACCCACCGGAGGGTCCTTACAAAGGCTGCAGCGGGAACAGAGCGGGGATGTGCCGGAACCTCCCCTTCCTGTCGACGTCCGTGAGGAGTGCCCGTCACAGCTGGCACGGAGCTGCCTGCGTTTAGCTCGAGGCACCGGGGCGCCAGGGCAGCCTCTCTGAGAAGCGATCCGAGAGCCTCGGCGTCGGAGGCAGCCGCAGTGCCGCCGGGCGGGGGCGAGCGGGGGGACTGGGACGCCCGGGTCCCTCGGCCCCTCACCACCGACGACGGGGCAGGAGAAGCTGCGTCCACGTTACCTCGGACGCCCCCTCCGCTCTCCAGGGAGCCATCGGCTAACGACACAGCGCGGGGCTGCAGGCCGCCGCCCCACTGCCCGCAGCCTAGTTCCTCTGCTGCAGCCTGGCCGCCTTGAACTTGGACACCCGCCTGGTCACCTCCGACCCTTCTGATGGGGCTTCTCTCCGCTCCGGGATCGTGGGCAGCGCGGGGTGGGCTGCGGCCGGGTGCGGGGCGAGGCAGGGCGACAACTCTCTCTCTACGACAGTCCCAGAGAAAGCCTACGAGACAAACGCCCGAGTGTGGTGACGAGGCGCAAACGGTGCCCACAGCCCCCATCCTGTGTTAGTCAACGACAGCTCTTTCCGCTTAAAGTAACGTCACAGGATTTCTGGATGAAAACATGAAACGTCAAAACACAAACTGCTCAGAGGAACAAGCGCCATTAAAACACCCAATCACACCCAGGAAGGCCTCGCCGACGGCAGCGCCGGGTCCCGGCCTGGGGCACCCGTCCCGCAGCGGGGCTCCGCGAGGCTCCGCCCAGCACTGGGGCATCGCAGCCGCCTCAGCCGTGAGTGAGAGTGGAACGTGAGTCACACCGCCGCCGGCCAGCGAGCTCGTGGCTGAGCGTCGGCCTCTGAACCAGGCCTCTCATCACTGACGTTTCCCTCCCCGTCCCTTCCTCTGAAATCAGTGACAATGCGGGGTTTGCAGTGGCCTCGGCGTTGGATGCGACAGACAGCGGGGCAGAGCCGAGGCCGCCTGGCCCGCGTGCTGCGCGGGAGCCACAGGACTGAGCGCGGAGGCCAGAGCCACCAGCCCGCCGCCGCCTCACCGTTCCACAGAGGTCGACAAGACCAGGGTGTCGGACTTCTTAAAAGATTTCTGGATCCGGGACCTCCCCCTCGCGTCACCTCAGAGCGCACGTGCGCCGAGATGGGACGCACGCTTTCCTGCGCCTTTTTCTTACCTGCAAACCAGGGTCCAAGTTAGTCAAGACCCTGTCACTTAAACAACCGTTTAAAACACCACTGCAGCCAGCACAGCCCGGGACTGACCGGGTGCCACGACTCTGAGAACGAGACAAACATCGCCGCTACCCAGCCGTTCACTTCGACGAACAAACACAGACGCGAGAATTTAAAGGCAAAGAGACGGACGACACAGAGCAGAGCTGGGGGCAGCGCGGGACCTCACACACGGGAAGGCCTCGCGCAGAAACACGCCCAGAGCCAGCGGGACAGGGACGGGGCGAGGCCGTGAGCGCGGGCACCACCCGCCCCGGATCGGCACGGACACGCGACAGAGCGAGACCCGCACACACCTCGAGCGCCCCGGACACGGGCGAGCGCGGCTCCGGACGCGGCTCCGGACGCCGCTCCTGCTCCTCCTCCTCCAGGACGCTCTCGCTGGCGGCCTCGTCCCAGCTGACGCCCCGCAGTAGCCGGCGCTCCTCGCCGTCGGCGGCGCTGCCCTCGCTGGTGTCGCTGCAGACGCTGTTCTCCCGGCTGCGCGACTTGAGGATGGACTTGCGCGGGACGTACGCGCCGTTCACCAGGTCCACGAAGACCCTGCGGCCGGACGGACACGGACACGCCGCTGAGGCGCGGGGGCCGGACCGGCGTTCGCACGGCCGCGCCGGAGGCCAGCCGGTCAGGCCCACGTGTCCTACCCCAACGTGCGCCCGACACGCTCACGGCCGAGACGATTCTGTGGCCTCACACGACACGTTTCACGTGCTTTTGAAAACTAACCTGGCTGGTAAAACGAGCACTTTTTTATAAACACGCTCTGGTGACAGCTGATTTGCCAGAATCGCACCCGTAACTGAGACCCACGCCGCAGGCAGGAGGCAGTCTGTGCCATTTCCACGGGTGGGGGGGTGCAGACAGTGAGGCAGGTGGGCGCCCAGGCAAGGCTGCGGCGACACGTCCCTTCGGCCACGCCACGCCCCTCCCAGCCCCAGACACGCCCGTTTTGAAAGTCGCGTGCTACCGGGGTTTGAGCAGGTCAGCGGGGATGTGTTAAAGCGCTGGCCAGAAGGGAGGGGAGGGGACGTGAGGGACAGGCCGGGCTCTGGACCGGAGCTTTGGTGGCCGGGCAGCTCAGGGGGCACCGCGGGGCCCAGGACCGCCCGGGGCCCGCCCACCTGTAGATGTCCGCCGGGGTCCTGATGGGGGGCAGGTCCGGGCTGTGGTGGGCCCCCCCACAGCTGTTCTTGCGCTTCCGTTTGGCTTCTTCCTTCTTCTCGCTGAATTTTAAAGTGGTGTTTTTTCCAGTATTGATCCGCACCTGAAACGTTCGGGCACAGACGGCAGTCCTCCTGAGAACCAAGTCAAAGCCAGAACGGAGACCAGCGCTCGCTCTCGGCGCCGGGAGCAGAGCCGCGCGGGGCCGCCCGAGCTGCCTGCACGGAAGCGAGCTGCAGCGTGAGACGCGTCAAGACGCCCTCCCCACCCCCTTTACCCTCCCAGCCCCCCACCGCTCCCCGCCCGCCGGCACAGGCCTCACGGCACCGAGCTCATCTCACAGCAACCGCTCCGGGCCTCGGCTTTCAGACCAAAAGCAAGAGAGACCCTGGCCCCAACCCGTTTGGCTCAGTGGACAGAGCATCGGCCAGAAAGGTCCCGGGTTCGATTCCGGTCAGGGGCATGTACCTGGGTTGCGGGCACATCCCCAGTAGGTGTGCAGGAGGCAGCTGATCGATGTTTCTCTCTCATCAATGTTTCTAACTCGCTATCCCTCTCCCTCCCGCTCTCTAAAAAATCAGTAAAATATATTTAAGAGAGAGAGAGAGAGAAAGACGGGTCTACACTGGCAGATCCACACTCTAAGACACTTTTGATAAAAACACTGAAAACCAGGATGGACCGCTCACGGCCCCAACACCCTGCAAACGTCACCCCCTCTTCCCACGTCCTCAGGCTGAAAGGACGAGAAATGTAAAGCCCGGAGAATCACAGCGCGAACTTTTTTCTGACTAATCGGTCCTTTTTCCCACGGAATTCAGTGAGTGCTCCCCTCAGTCTGAAGTATCAGAGCATTAAAAAGCAGATAATTATCTCACTTCACATCAGAGCCGGGATAACTTCAGGGACCTGAGAAATATCAAATATGTTTTAAACATGTTCCATTAAATAACCATCACAGGCACTTGGGGCGAGCAGCAGGCCCTGCGGGGACACGCGTGGGAGGGGTGCTCCGCCGAGACCGCGCGGTCTCCGAGCCGTGTCCGGGGCTCCTCACCCCGGTTCAGAGCCGCGGGGGGGGGGGGGGGGGAGGGGCGGGGCTCCTGGCGGCCTGTCCCCCTCCACCCAGAGGCCCGCCTTCCTTGTGGCAGGACAGACGGACAGACGTCTTTGGCTCCAAAGAGCAGCTCTAACCCAGCTCTAAATGCCAAGACTCTGAAGTCATCACTACCCACAGATGTTTCTATTTGCTTTGTCAGAAAGGAGGCTAATTTTTACTTCCTCCCACATTTTTCCTTCTTGCTCGTGATGCTCCTGTTCAGTCTGTGCCCACATAGAAACAGCAACCTGGTATAATTAAAACGTAACTAACGCAGCCACTTTCACACTGCTCCGCGCCACTCTCCCGCCACGCAATTCACCCTGGGATTCCCGAGGGAGCGGTGATGAGCGACAGGGGGCCCAGCGGTCGCCCCTGGAACCGACCCCCACCACGACCCCCGCCATCCAACCCACTGCGGGGCCCGGGCGGATGCGAGCTAATGACCTGGACTCTCCCCTTTTCTTCTTCAAATAAACTGATCGGGACCAGGGACAAGAGACCATTTCTCCTTCGGCACCACAGGCACCAGCCACCGCGAGGCCGTTATTTTGGAATGACACCCGAGTCGAGGCAGGGGCACACCCACCCGCTTGGGCTCGACGGTGTGAGAGAAGAATATGGTTGGCACAGAACTGGCCCCAGGCCCCGGAGCACTGTCGTCGTCACCATCCTCATCCTCATCCTCATCGCTGGCGGGGGCACGAGAGCCGTTCACGGCGCAGCTCGGACCGCAGAGCCGCTCCGCAACGGGGTCGCCTGCAGGGCGACAGCTGGGAGCCGCGGCCGGGGCCTCCGGGCGCGTCCCGTTCACACGCCCGTTCGCTCGTCCGCTCGCGCCCTCCCTCTCCTCTTCGGAAGACGCCGTGTCTTCTCCGTTTGCAATCGCAGGAGGAGGCTGGCTGGTAGAGAAAAAAGGAAAAAGCCAAATGGAACACCCGCCAGAATCTTACATTTTCTCATCCTCAGTTCACTTAACAGGTAAAATCTGAGATTTCAAACAGGATAGTTTTTAACTAGCATTCTAGGTTAACAAACACTTTTTGAAATAAACATTAGTTCCTCTGCAGATTCTGCGTACGGTAGTTATTCAAACAAAAGTACAACAGAGTATGTGATTTTTCTAATCTTTGCAAAGAGGACACTGGCCATCCAAAATATAAGCACAATATAAACAATACTGCCAGAAATTTCTAAGAAATTCAAAGGATTCTGTATCTGTTTAAAGATCAGAAATTAAAGCCACAGAACATTAATGTTCTTATCTTCTACTTCTACATTCACAAGCACGCACTGTAATTTTAAAAAATAATTTATACGTGTGCACACGATTTTATCTACACGCACACACGTGCACGTTTTTCATGCTTCATCTACAGAGGATTTGAGGACCTTATAAAAATAACAAGACCAAAGAACAGTGGACCTGAAATACGATGACGCAAAAAGAGAGAAGCCGTGGCCGAGAACATCCCAAGACTCAGAACGGGTTTTTAAAAGGAAGCCGTGTCCGTCCATCAAAGACCGACGAAGTCAGAGGAGGAGGAGGAGGAGGCCTCCACTCCGCGCCGTGTCCCATCTTCCGGGACACGGACCACGCCTCAGCACACGCCACTGCGCAAAGCGGCCAGGCCTGTGGGAGCCCCCGCAGCCCCGGCAGCGGTGAGGTGCCTCCTCCCCGCGGGCGGCTCCCGGCATCCTGCCCCGCCCGGCACAGCCTGCCCCAGCAGCAGCAGCAGCAGCCCCAGCCCCAGCAGCCCCAGCCCCAGCCCCAGCCCAGCAGCAGCCAGCAGCAGCGGCAGCGGCGCGCCCAGGAAGCAGGAGGCCCATCACGGTGACAAACACGCAGCACGCTGTGCTTTTGGCAAGCTATTCAACCCAAAGACGCTTCATTCAAAACGTGATCCTTGAAGCATCCACACTGACTCTGAGAACAGGGCCACTGATGACAAGCAATCTGTACACGTGTGCACAGGCACATGCATGAACACGGCACATCTGTACACGTGTGCACAGGCATGTGTGTGAACATGGCTCCACAGGGAAATGTTCTGGAGAACTAACACCGACTTCGAGGTGGTGGGGTCCCTGCCGCCTGCACCCTGTGGGCTCCGTGTCCCCGAGGAGCCTCCTGTCTTGGCCACTGGGAGGGGTGAGGAGTGCGGCGGGCACTCGGGGGGGGGGGGGAGGGGAGGGGTCAGGGGACACTGCCGTCAGCACCTCTCCAGCTCGCCCAGCAGCGCCTCCTGGTGCTCCAGCTCCTCCAACCGCGCCCACAGCTCCTGGTCTGCAAGCAGATCCTTGGATTCGACGTTTGCAAAATCCGCTTCGAAACTATCTGAAGTTTTGGGTTTGGAGTGAGGTTTATGAGCAATCCGGTGTTTTGCTATTTTTGGAAAAGGAAAGACAAGGCTGTTAGCAGCAATACCGGGGAGGCCTTCCGGGAGCGAGGGGACGCCAGACGAAGGGCGTGCTCACGGGGGGGGGGGGGGGGGGGGGGGGGGGACCCAGCACCGGCCCCGCCAGGAGAGGGTGCCAGAAGGCCTGCACGGCGCGGCCGGACCCGCTGCCTCAGGAGCGTCTCAGCCGGGCCCAGGGCCTGGCTCCACGCTCAGGCGGAAGAGCGGCTCCCGGGCTCAGAAACGCCCCTGCGCCCAGCCCCCCGTCATCGCACAACATCCAGCACCGGCTCGACCAGCGCGGCCTGCTCCGCCCACAGGCAGAGCCCGCAGTGACTCAAGCACCACGTCCAGCATCACAGGCACCCCCACTCGAGGCACGGCGAGCCCGACGCCCTCGGGGAACCCACGGAGGGGCACCCCGAAAGCT